>BPLQ01012873.1:0-363807 GCA_021605075.1 Caerostris darwini | reverse complement strand
AGTGAAAGTTCTGTTGAATTGTCTTCTTCTGAAGAAAGTGATGAAATTGACCTTCCAGTTTTGAATCATTATTTGAAAATAATGAAAAATAAAAATAATGTTTTTATGATGAAAAAATGTATATTTTTATGAAAGGTGTGAGATTGATAAATATTTAAGAGATAAATATAAAAGTAGGATAAGTTATTTTGGACATTTGAAAAAGAAAACACAACTTGAATTTTACTAAGGAAGCGGATGAAATGTTTTAAAATTTTTAGACTTTATGTATTTTGAAAAAATAAATTACTATTATTTTTAAAGAAAATTTTATGATTTGTATAATATTCCTAACACTCTACGTATATATAAAAAAATTAAAGGAAAAAATGAAAAGATCTGGAATGATTTCATGAAAAGTCTTAATAAAAATGTATTGTAATAAATGGAGGTGACAAAAACTTGCTCCCATTGTCAAATTGTTAAAACAATAAATGATTTTTATAAACATCGTAATTATGGAAAATTAAATCGAGATAATATATGTAAAACTTGTAAATCTGAATATTATAATGCACAAAGTGAATGTTTGTGTGGTAAAACTTATACAAAGTTGCATAAAAAAAGACATGGAAGTTCGAGTTATCATATGAAACGTGCGAACGCAAAGTGTTTAAAAATTTAATTCCTAATAAATGGAAGTGCAACTGAAGTCAAAGACTATCGGAAAACTTAGAAAAGTAGTAAAACAATTAAAAATAAAACAACCTAGAGGTTGTAAAAGAGATGAATTGATCAGATTATTAAGGAAATATGTTAAAGAAACAGGTGAATATAAATATGTTTTAGTTGATTTATTAAATTTGGATGTAGATGATTATTTGAATAAATATAAAAAAAATATTTATCAAAAACCCTGAAAAGCGTAATAAATATAAAAAAATATTTCATTCTTTTGGATTAAAATTTGATAAAAATAGTAATGATTTTAAGGATCCATCAGAGAAAGAAAAACACAGGATTTACTCCTTAAAAAATTTATATGATTTGGATTATTTAAAGGAAAAATTTATTAAATATCCTAAAAAGAGAAGTAACCTAAAAAATATTTTGAAATGGCATAATTTAAGATTTGATAAAGATTTCATCTTTAAACCTATTCTTAAAAGATGCAATATTTGTGGAAATTATTATAAAAATATAAATTCTCATATAAATAGTAAGAGTCATAATTTTTCGACTTCCATAAGAGGACTTGAAGATATTGAAGAAGGTGACAACGCTTTCAAAAACAGAATAAAAACCTATTTTATTAAAGATAAACGTAATATATCTGTTGTAAATTCTATTCTAACATTTTTAGAATATTATAGACATGCTATTATTTATAAAATAAACGAACATAGAAAACATGATAATTTAAAAGTGAATGTACATATAGACTGTATGTTTACAAAAGAAGATAGTGAATTAGTAAAAAATTTCAAAACTCCTATGTATATCATAACGAAAACAAACGATTTAAATACTTTTTATGATTTTGTTATTGAAAAAATGATTGAAGAAGCAGATGAAATGGAAACCAGAGGATCGGGTTGGTCATTTCAAGAAGTCACTTATTTAGAACTTAAAATTAATAAATATGATCCGTTATATGCTTCTTCTTATATAGATTTACCTGAAGAACTTAAAAGTAAAAAAGCTATTATAAATGTAAAAAATAACGATAATAAATGTTTTATGTGGTCAATTTTATCTGCAATTCATCCTGTACTGAAAGATGCTCAAAGAGTATCAAAGTATAAACAATATGAAAATGAGTTGAATTTTAAAGGAATTAAATTTCCTATATCTTTTAATGATATCAAAAAATTTGAAAAAATGAATGAAATATCAATAAATGTTTATAATTATGATACAGGAAAAATAAATATATTATACTATACTAAGAATAAATTTAAAAAACATGTAAATTTGCTTTATTTGACCCTTGAAAAAATGAGACACTATTGTTGGATTAAAGATTTAAATAGATTATTGAGATGTCAAAAGAATAATAAGCGAACATTTTTTTGTGATCGATGCTTGCAAGATTTACATACTAGCAAAAAATTAAAAGAACATGAACAAGACTGTAAACGAAATGAAGCATGTGCAATTAAAATGCCTAAAGAAGGTGAAATTATAAAATTTAAAAACTATAAACATTCTATGAGGGTACCATTTGTTATTTATGCTTATTTTGAATGTTTATTGAATAAAATAAGTAGCTGTCAACCGAATCCTGAAGTTTCTTATACACAGCCATATCAAAAACATAAAGCGATGGAATTCAGTTATTATATTAAATATGAAAATGAGTATTTTATCGCTCCAGTTTATTATCATGGAGATGATGCTGTGAATCAATTTATATCTATGTTACAAGAAGATACTAAAAAAATAGAGGCTTTTATTAAAGAAAAAGAAGAAAAGTATAAAGATATTAAAAATATGATTGATTTTGATAAAAAACATTATAATCAGACCAATAAATGTGTTATATGTGAACAAAAGTTTTTACCAGATGATAAGAAAGTAAAAGATCATTGTCATTTAACTGGAAAATATAGAGGACCCGCTCATGAAGCTTGTAACTTAAATTACGAAATTCCAAAATTTATACCTGTAATTATTCATAATTTATCGGGTTATGATGCTCGTTTGTTTATAAAGAAATTGGATTTTGATGAATCTAGATTAGATGTTATTCCTAATAATGAAGAGAGATATATATCTTTTAGCAAAAAATTTGGAAATTATTTAAAACTAAGATTTATAGATTCATTTAAATTTATGTCTTTTAGCATAGATAAGTTATCAAAAAATCTGAGAAGCGCTAAAAATTTGAAATCTGTATTTAAAGAAACTGCTAAACATTTCCCAGAAGATCAACTAGATTTGATAACAAGAAAAGGTGTTTATCCTTACGATTATATGGATTGTGAAGAAAAATATGAAGAAACTGAATTACCATCTAAGGAAGCCTTCTATAATAGATTGAATGAATGTGATATATCAGATGAAGATTATAAACATGCACAGAATGTTTGGAAATCTTTTAATATTAAAAATTTAAGAGAGTATTCAGAATTATACGTAAAATTTTCGAAAAATTTAGAGATGTTTGTTTAAAAACTTATAAATTGGATCCAGCTTGGTATTTCACTGCTCCAGGTTTATCTTGGGATGCTATGTTGAAAAAGACTCGAGTTAAATTAGATTTAATACATGATATTGACATGGTTTTAATGATAGAAAAAGGTGTTAGAGGTGGAATATCTCAATGCTGTAATAGATATTCAAAAGCAAATAATAAATATATGAAAGAATATGATAAAAATAAAGAATCTAACCATTTAATGTACTTAGATGCTAATAATTTATATGGATGGGCTATGAGTCAATATTTGCCTCATGGAGGATTTAAATGGGTTAATAATGATAATAATATAAAGAATATTCTTGAATGTCCAGATGATTCAAAGAAAGGATATATATTAGAAGTTGATTTAGAATATCCAAAAGAATTACACGATTATCATACCGATTTACCTTTAGCTCCAGAAAAAAAAATACCAGATGGATCTAAACACGAAAAATTATTAACAACTTTGTATGATAAAACTAGTTATGTTTTGCATTATAAAAGTTTGAAACAGTATTTAGAAATGGGATTAAAATTTAAAAAAGTGCATAGAATTTTAGAATTCGATCAATCCGACTGGTTGAAAAAATATATAGATTTAAATACTGAAATGCGAAAAAATGCAACTAATGAATTCGAGAAAGATTTTTATAAATTAATGAATAATTCTGTATTTGGAAAAACTATCGAAAATGTTAGAAAGAGAGTTAATATTAAATTCTGTACTAGTTATTAAACAAGCTAAAAAATTGATTGCAAAACCAAATTTTAAACATCTGACAATATTTAGTGAAAATCTAGTAGCTATTCATATGATTAAAACTGAAATAAAATTAGATAAGCCGATTTATGTAGGAATGAGTATTTTAGATTTATCAAAACATTTAATGTATGATTTTCATTATAATGTTATGAAACCTAAATATAAAGATCTCACATTACTTTATATGGATACAGATAGTTTAACATATGATATAAAAACAGACGATTTTTATGAAGATATGAAAAATATGATTGATTACTTTGATACATCTGATTATCAAGAAAATAACATATATAATATACCAAGATGTAATAAAAAAGTATTAGGTCTAATGAAAGATGAAAATAAGGGTGTGATTATGGAAGAATTTGTAGATTTAAGAAGTAAAATGTACGCAATAAAAATTGAAGATGAAAAATAAAGAAATCAAAGGGAGTTAAGAAAAGCACTGTTAAAAATAAAATTTCGTTTGAAGATTATAAAGATTGTTTATTTAGTAAAAAAGAATATTATAGAACTATGAATAATATTAAATGTGAGAAACTTGAACTGTATTCTGTTGAAATAAATAAAATAGCTTTATCTGCAAAAGACGACAAAAGATATATTTTAGAAGATGGAATTCACACTTTAGCATTGGGTCATTATATTCTTAAAAATAGTTTTAAATAAATGGATAAAGCTCTTGAAGATATTAGATGGATCGCCAGTACTAATCATAAAATTTATTTTGAAAGTCCATTAGGTGAAAAAATATGTAAAAGGGCTAGATTTTGTGAAGATTTACTTCAATTATATAAAGAATATGAATATCCTGAACTCTTAAAATTAATGCAGACATATATAATACAAATTAAAAATTTAGTCAATTTCATTGGAGATGAGAAAGTGAAAAAATCTCTAAACAAAGCGGTAAAACTATTTATAAAAAATATTTCTTAATAAATGGAAGCTTTCAATAGACTCAAGCCACTTGTGACATATAGATTAAAAGATTTAAAGATTGGTGAATATGCTCTATTATCTTTGAAAAAAATTCAATCTATAAAATATGGATATATAGTTATTGCAAAATTGCAAGTTGAAGGACAAGAAAAAGAATATTTTCTCCCTAAACATAAATCTCACATATCTGATGAAGCAATTGATACTATCAATGCAGGTTCTTATATTTTTGTCTATAGAGGCAAGGTTGATGGTAAATCTGACGACTGTGATATGAAGAAAATCGGACAGTAATGGTTATATTATGTAAAGCTTTTTTTCTTTTCTCAAATTTTTATATTTTTTGAATAATACCATTTTTACATCATTTTCTTTATAAATTGAATGTTTTTCAGTCTGCGGTGGTTTTATCAACATTGTTAAATTTTACATCATTTTCTTAATAAATTGAATGTTTTTTAATGACTGTGTTGTTTTTATCAACATTATAAACTTGTTAAATTTACATCATTTTCTTTATAAATGATATGATTTGGAGATTAAATGACTGTAAATGAGATAACTTTTATGGTTTTTTAATGACTACAATTTGGATAACTTTGAGTGTTTTTCAGACTGCGCCAGAACGTACCTTTTATATCTACTCATATAATTAATTACATTTCAATTTAAAAAAATTTACTAACCAAACCTGCTTGTCTAGATTTCTCAATTCTCTCAGCAATTGTTCATTTTTCTTCAACAAATCAAACTGTGACCTGCATGATCACATTAAATTAGCTTTATACATAAATGTAAGAATATTTTGTAAACAACATAATTTAACACAAAGTGAAATGCTTAGTTGTACAGATATTCTTTCATATTTCTTATACCATAAAACTACAAAATTAAAAGGTTCAATGCTGTTTTTCTTTGAATTTATTATTTATTTACTGCATGATAAAAATTTATTAAAATATTTCAATTATTTCTTTAAAAAATTATTCTTAATCTGATTTTTTTACTAAAAAAACTTTATATTTTTTTAAAGAAACCAATTACAACAATCTAATCGCATCATAAATTACATGGAAAATTAGTAAGCTGCCAAGTCGGACGGATTCAAAAAGGGAAGGAAATGTCATTTAAGAAAAGATTTAATTTCAATTAAAAGAATTTTAATTTTTAATAATTAAAAATCTTTTCTTAGGATTTTTCTAAATCCTGATTTCTAGTTTTTGGAAAAATCTTTTATCATAAAAGAAAGATTAAAGGAAAAACATACTTTTATGAAATGAATATTATTTTTTAGTTAAACAAATATTACTTTTTTTTTACAGAAAGGTAATATTTGATAATACCTTTGGCATTACAGAAAACCTTTTCACATATTCCCTAGAATGCATTTATTATTTGTCATCAAAAGCATATACAATATTCTAGAGAAATTTAATAAAACCAGATTGTATCGGCTAGTAGAGAAACAAATATTTAAAACAATGGTGAAATGGTTACACACCTCCTCTCCCATGATGTAAATCCCATCTGATTCAGTAGAAGTCTGCAATGCTGAAATTGGGAATTTGCATCAGCTGGATTAGGGGACTGCATTCCTTTGGCTTCCATGCTGAAACATTGAACTCATGTCAACGGAAAATAATACAAGCCTTAAGTATTGCAATAAGATCTATTCAGTGTAAATTAAAACATTTCCCCCAGAGACTTTCACAGAGTAATCAAGTATAATTTCAAAAAGGAATAAATGCAGTTTGTAATGAAGAAATATAATTTTTGTTGATGAACATTTGATTGGCATCATTTGCAACAGCAACATGAATGCAAGTTATGGTTTGGTTTGTCGCTCTATGGAGTTGTTTCTTTTTAATGTACATTTTAGGCTAATCAAACAATTTAACGTGGTTTCCGAACCACTAACAATCACCCATGGCACTGCTAGAACTCAAATCTGAAGCCGGTGATACCAGTGGCCAGAGCGCTAACCAATTGACCATCAGACCGCTGTTATTTATGAAGTATTCCTGAATATTAAATCCCCAAAAACTTTCCATCTTAAATAATATATAAAAAATCAATAACTTAATAATATTCTTTTAGAGTTACTTAACTTTTAAAAGATATAAGAATGAAAATAAAATTTAAATTACAAGAAGTTAAAAAGATGTATATTAACTTTAGAATAATATTAAAAAACACTTTACTGCTCTTGAAATTGGCTGAAGTAAATTAGGTTTGAAGAACAAGATTGTGGCAATATCTATTTAATATAGGAGATACTATACCAATAGTGATATAGTATTACAGATTCAACATCACAAATTTGGTATTGCAAACATACATCAGGGGTCATAAACTCTATGTGGCAATGAAAAGCAAGAACAGATTTTCAGGTTTCCTAAAAGTATTTTTTATAATTGCTCCACATCTGTATATTATATACTATGACAAATAAATAAAAAAAAGACCCCCCCCCAAAAAAAAAAGCAGCCATAGAAAACAATCTGACTGTTGATGAAAAAGACATTCACAAATGTCACTATGATTTAAACAGCTTTTTAAAGTAATCACTCTTGTATCCCTCATTAACAAGAGAACATTAAAAATATTTATATATAGTTTCAGGGAATTTGTTATGCTAATATATATATATATATATATATATATATATATATATATATATATATATATATATATATATACATATAATTTCTAAATAGAGATATTAAATAACTATTTGAAAAATACTGACAATCTAAAAAACTATTATTTAATCTTTTATCTAACAAATTACATACTTAATCTAAATTTTAATATATTTAACTTAATTATAAATTATTAGATTTTTATAGCAAATATTATTTTGTATAAAATTAGTATGTTAAGAAAATACTAAAATTAGTAAAAGCCAACAAGACAATGAAAAATATCTGTTGGCATAAGAAATATTTTTAAATGAAATTATAAATAAGTATTCAACAAAAAGTACAGATTTCATACTTCTTTTTTTTAACAGATTAACGAATTTTATTTAAAAATATAATTGTAGAATGGAATATTTTTTTCCTCTTTTCAGAAAGATACCAAAGAAATAAATAGCTGTATCAAACAAAAAAAAATTCTTATCTCAATTCTAGATTTAAAGTTACTAAAAAACCTATTTTGAGATATTATTTTGTTTTTGCACATTTTTTCCCTACATTTCTGCTAATATATTCATATATATTTTTTGTCCAAAAATCATATCATCACAAATTACAAATTAAATTTTTTTATTTATTTTAACTTTATTTCAAATTTTGTTTCATGCCAAAGAACCAGTATTTCCTCACCTAGTGGCACATAGCATAACTTATATTTTGCCTCTTTTATATCAGTTAAATTTGATAAAACATTTTTTTGCAAACTGGAGTGTTTTGGCATGATACAATAATTGAAAATTATTTAAAGAAAAATAAATTGTAACACATAGGCTACTTACAATCCAATAGTAAATGGATGAAAACCTAGATGAAAAAAAAAAAAAAAAAAATTTGAAACACCTTTGAACTTAACTGACAAAATTGAAACTTACCAGCTGTTTAAAGAGAACTTTTTTGATTGTGAATATTCCTGATTTCGCTGATTCAAAATCAATTCTATCATCTCCACTTCCCTTTGGTGACCATCTTCATTATGTAGATGTGAAGTAGAATTCAAAGGTTGCCCTGGATTAATCACACATTCTGAGCTCGTGTATCCTATGTATTGAAGCAGCTAAAAAAAGATTAACTTTAAAAATAAAAAAAATTGCCAATAAAATAAAACACAATGATGCAATTATTGCAATGTCTTCCTTAATTTATTTGCTTTCTTTTTAATGAAACATACATTTTTTTAATTTGTAAGTAATTTCATTCACAAGTAAAATGTCACAAAATTAAATATTTGCACATTATAAAAAAATACACTAAAAAAGAGTTTTAATACCTTTCAAAGAAGAAAAATATTAAATTTTTTTCTTTCTATTTTGATTACAATATATATATATCAGATGAGTATTACCATTAAATAACTTTTAACAGAAATGTCAAATAATAATTTTTTTTTGTGAAAATTAATTTGTTGTCTTGTGCAATGTTTACCAGAAATAAAATAGTTTTAACAAGTTGAAATATCTTTTAAGAATTATAAATTTAAATTTCTGATTATCCTAAAAAATTGAATGCTGATTGAAAACATTAAATAATATTAACATCTAATTCTTTTGATTAACTAATATTTTAATAAAACATATTATACATAAATTTAAAAAAATATATATTTTGCCATTTTAAATTTTTGGAACTTAACCTATTTTTTAACTACTTTTTAAATTTGTAGAAATAAAAATGTCTATAATTTATTTAGGATAACAAAGATTACTAAAGTCTCATCATTTGAATAATTGACATATTACATTACATGCATATGAGAGCATTGCATGCATATGAATTTTTTTTAATTGTAACTGATGCGCAATTATCACAATATACTTTAATTTTCTCCCTTTTATAACTCCATAGGAATTCAAGAATAAGACATTTCCAGGGAAGGGATTAAACATTGTTTTGTAGAAATATATACTACATCAATAAATTTGAAAATTAATTATATATTTTACTCTACTTCTAACTAATGAAATATTTGTAGATAAAAGCAATAAATAACTTTACTTCAGGAATATGTAACTGAAATTAACTTTCATTTTACAGTAATTAAATATTTATATTACATCAGCTACACAATTCATTATTTACTGCACTGGTATGATATCAAACAGCAAATTCACCAATTTCATCTATAATCAGGATTTTCACTTCTGAACACCTATATGTACAATATACAATTGTATATATAGGTGTTCCGTTCTAAACATATAGAATGTCTTGTATATGCTTAGCATTTAAGCTGCCTATTTTAATACTGGTAAACAATAAGGAAATAACTCATCCCTCCCTCTTTTTTATATTTTGCTTTTAATAAGCTATTGATAATTGGAAGAATGTTCAACATCACAAAACTACATCTAAAAAACGAAGTGGCTATTTTCATTAATCCTATAACATAGGGAAAGAATATATAGGAGAAAAAGAACTTGCATCATCTAAATTATCCAGGTCATCGGCACTATTTTCGACTGTGGGCAGCATATCTTTAGGCCTGTGCCTAAGGCCCTGACTAGACAGCAAGATGGAACCATCCTTGTTAAGGCTACTTGTAGGCTGAAGAGTCTGTGATATATCTAAGCTGGGTGGAGCACTGAATGGATCTGCAAACAATACCACATGACATGATATAAAATAGATGCAAAATTTTCAAAACAATGCAGATTTTAATGTATATATATATGTATATATACCCATAATTAAAAATATTCTTTGTTTCTTCAAAAGGTCAATTTAAATAAATAATTTCAAGCCAGATAATTATAATAACGATTAATGCTCCAATGGTGGAAGCCAACCAAGTTCAAGATGTGTTTGGATGAAAATTCAATGGTTTTTATTACTTATGATTTTACTTATATTTATGTAAATATGATTTCTATAAATAGTCAGCTTTATTTTTAACATAAAGACATGTTTTGTTGACATTTCTTGAGATTTGTAAAATTATTTTGCTTATCACTATTATTTCAAACTGACAACTAGGAAGCATAACACATGTCAGTTTCCTATTGATCAAATATACTTCACATGTTCTGGGTATGTCAGTTATGAGGAAGAGTTGCATAAATGCTGTCCTTTCATTTCATTCATTTAGTTAATGTGTCTCTGATAAGCTGGGATAATTTTTGAATGTAATTATAAAATTTTTTCAATTGATACCACACATTTCCTTTAATAGCAATACAATAATATTATAACGTCACAAATAAAAACATTAATAGTTTTGTTTTTAAATTACGACTAATCAATTTCAAACAGAAGAATGCTCAAATACACTATGAAATATATATATTAAAAATGTTTTACAAATGAATACATTTCTACAATACAATTGATTAAAATTATAAAGTCTTAATAAATATGATACTAATGCATCATTTATTTATAACAGAAAGATAGTAAGGCCATATACAATAAATGGTTAAAATACAATTACAAAATATAATCAGTCCATGAATATGCATTTAAAAATTACCCATGTCTGGTGAACTGAAGTATAGATCTGGTGGTCCATAGAGTATGGAACAATCCCAGGAAAATTTTCCACCCAAGTCTCGGATTATAATACGCACTTGGGATTTAGATGTTGTGAGGCCAGCAGTGGCTCCTCCACCAGGCATATCCTGCGAAACATAGTTTTTGTTAAATCAGAGTTTTGCTTTATAACATAGCTCTAGGCTACAGTCAATCGCAAGCCAATGATTGGCTCATTGAACATGCTGTTTATTTAATATTTATTTAATCCATAGCCTGTATATTTTAGATTTTGAAAGGAAACCGTTGAGCTTCATTATGGAATTCAACATTTAAAACACTATTATCATGCTTATAAAAGTCTATAATAAGGCAAATCAATAAATGTTTTTTTTCTAAAAGTGACATGTATTTAAAATTAAAAATATATTTTAAATTAAGCATATGTTAAAAATTAATTTGTTTTATATACATTTATGTGAGGATATATGCCATCATCATCATCAGTGGCACAACAGCCCCGTGGTGGGCCAAGGCTGTCTGCCTGCTACCAGATTTCTAGATGGTAGATTATTCTTTTTAAGAGGTAGGGTTGTCAGCCCTATGCCCAACGTTTAAAGTGTATTCCGAACCACTACAAACATCCATGGCACAACCGGAACTCGAACCCGAAATCTGTGGCACCGAGAGCTAGTTACTCAGCCATCAGGCCCCCTTGTGAGGATATGTACGTCCAATAGTTATGCAAGCGTTCAAAAATAATAATTTAAGTCAAAGTAACTCACCAAAGCTGGTATCTCCACAAAGGAAACAATGGAGTTGCTATTGAGGACAAAAAATTGAACATTTGGAGCATGAAACACTTCTGCAGACAATTCATCGCCTGTCAGATTGGGAACATCATCATGCTCGTTGACAAGGCTGGTCATTCTGGATGGGCCAACACCCATAGGGAAATGCCCAAGGTGATTGATTAGGTGGTACATCAGCTACAAAGAGAAAATAAATATTTTAGAAAGCAAAACCAGAATTTTTTTTTTTTAAGTACAAGTGGTTTTTGTATGGAACATTGACTTTAGGTTTTTGGCATTGAACATTTTTTTGGCACCATTGAAATCTGAGAGTTGAAAAATGGCAATTGGGGTTTACTACTACTTTTTATAGGGTCTGTTGGATCAACATTGGTTTCTGGTGTCAGTCAGATGAACAGTTTAAAAGGTAACAAATGGGCACCCTCCCTCTGAAACATGATAGATTAATTAATTCAACAAAGCAGATCCAGCACAAACAAGAATTTTCAGTTCACTTAGTATGTCAGGATTTGAATAGAGTTAACTCAATTCAGAGATTCGATTGCATTAACAATGAGGTTGCTTTAGGCCCCAAATTTGGAATTAATATATGTTTTGAAAAGTGGGATAGAAAGCTGAGCTGTACCCACAAAATAACAAAAGTGAGACTTGCTATCCTACAAGACTATTCATAGAATCCAATGTTTAATATACACAGTTACAGTCAAGAAACGACCAGGTTCAAATCTGCTGGTGCAATCACTATTGCAGAAAACTAAGAGACTTAACGGCGATTGTGACAGCATGTGTGTGAATATTGCATCATCAGTCAAGTTACAGAAGGTTTTTTAGGTTTTCTCCTAAGCAACTCGCAAATGTGAGTAAGCTAACTTAAAAATTTTTCTTATAAGATAATACCTTTCCATTATTGAGTTGTTCATGTAATATATAAGTAAAACATAAATGCCATTGATGCTAAAAAAAAAAAAAAAAAAAAAAAAAAAAAAAAACACTAATTCAGCTGACAAAAGATATCAAAATTATTCTTGAAACACTTTGTTCACCAGTCAATTTTATAAAATAGAATGATTTGAATGCAGTTTAAACCCTGCTATTTGGGATAAGATTTTTTTTAGAAGGGTAGCATTCGGAATCTAAAATCTCTATCTCCTGCACATTCAGAAATGGGAAAAAATTCAATTAAAACCTAAATAAGACAAATGTAGCAATTTAAAAATATTATTAAGGGTTGAAATGGATTTTTACTTTGATAACAATATAAAAACTACATTGTAAATCTTAATCTTATTATTTTAATTTTAAATGAACTCACACTTTTAGCAGCCAGCCTAATAACTAAGTTATGATCCTGATTTTGTATTGTCCTGAAAAAGGAGCTGTCTGCTGATCGAGCTTTTTCTGGACTCTGGAGTGATCTTGGAGGTACAGATGGGGTTGGGGTGGTACCCTCCTGGAAATTTTCCACCTGTACATTGGGGTCGACATCTGGTGTTGATAGTTCAGTCAAAGATTGGGTACCCTGAGGTGCATCGAGTTTTCGGCCACTGGCTGCAGCATTCAGCACCTAAAACATTACATTTCTTTTAAATAAGATATTTATTACATTAAAGTGATTTAATTTTCATTTAATCAATTGAATAGACAGCAGTTCAGAGAAACAGAGAAAAATATATATTTATAATAATCTTATTGTGCAGAATAAAATATTATCAATGATTCATTCAATGTGTTTTCTGTTGTTGAGATGCATTGCAGTAAATAATTCTTCAACAGATAAGCAAATGCACTTATTGCAATGCAATTACTTTGAATTTAGAAAAAAATATATTCTGTTTCACCACATAATAAAATTAAAAGTTAAAAATTCCAAATTATAATTTGACAAATATGAAACACTTGAAATTGCTAAACAAGGAAAAACAAGTAATATTTAAGGCTTGAAATGAGAAATAAGTTCCTCTTTTTCTTTCATACACTTGGGAGCAGAAGGAAAATAAAGACTTCTCACATTTGGAACATCCACAATAATGCAAGAACACAAATCTTACCAGCTAAAAATTGAAGCTCTCGAGATATTTAAAAATATTATTTAAAAAAATAAATAAATAAAAAAATGGGGGAAATATTTTCATTTTGTGTATAATAAAAGGAAAATAATTTAATTTGAGAGGGTTCGAATGTAGTTATTTTAACATACATTTAAAATTTATTTTGAGAAATAAGAATTTTCAAAATATGAATTTATGAATTTTTAAATATCATTAAAAAAAATTATTGACCTAATAAATAATGAAATGAGCATGCTTTGGAAAAAAAAGTTGAATCCAAATATCTTTTAATTCCTCAAAGAATATAGGGAATTTAATAGCACTATGATAAATTTAAAAGTGAAATTTATTTCCAGAAGAAAAAATTCACATTTAAAAAATAATACTCTTATAATAATTCTGAATTAAGTTTTTTTTTTTACATACTGCATTTAAAACCTTCAGTGGAAAATTTTATTTTTCAGAAAAAAAGTTAAAGTTTTTAGGTAGTATTTATTATGTTCATAAATTTTTAATATTATTTAGTAAAGAAAATAAGATAAGGATGAGTAATCATAATCATAATTAATCTAGAGAAATATGAAATGATTGTATTGTACTACTATTATTGCATAAAAATCCT
Organism: Caerostris darwini; assembly: GCA_021605075.1. Classification (NCBI taxonomy): domain Eukaryota; kingdom Metazoa; phylum Arthropoda; class Arachnida; order Araneae; family Araneidae; genus Caerostris; species Caerostris darwini. The sequence continues at coordinate 349,290 of BPLQ01012873.1, read as the reverse complement.
TATTCATTCTTCAAATTTATGAGCAATTAAATATTATACCTGTTTTTCAGAAAAAAAAAAAAAATCTTTTTTTTTAACACATTCTATATTAACATCAAATAGAAATCAATCTAAAATAAAATACATTTAAAATTAATATTTTACTTAATAAGTATATTATGAAAACAAATATAAAGGAGAAGTTGAGAATGAATCCAAAAACCACCTATTTATTATTATTCATTAAGTTGGGAAAAATAACTATGTTTTTTGTCTATAAGAAAAAAATGAAGAAATCAGAATTTTAACAAAACATTTATAATATTCTGTCGAATCTATCTTAACTACCAACACTTAAATGCGATTTTCAAAGACACATTTTATGGTGAAAAATAAAAGCATTGTTTCTATTGGCTACTACAATCCTGTACAATTTGGCCAAATACTTTTCAAACACTATATATAATAAAACTAAAAATATATATTAGACAAAAAATAAAGGTAAATATAAATTTGATAGTTGCATACCTTAAATACTGACAGAAGTGGCACAAAATCCTGTTCCGATACAGAAGGAGAGCCAACCCTTGTCGTAAAACACCATTCTCCAATGCAATGAATTAATGACAGGATGAGCTGAAAAATAAATATTAATTATTAGGTATTTTTATGATGGATTTCCACCAGCTAAAAACTCAAGGCCTAAAACAGTCAATCAGAATTCTGCCTTCACATTCCCTTTTGAATTGAATTTTCAGTTATTTCAACACGGAATCTTTGCAGAACACTTCAATAGAAAGCCTGGATTTGAAAACAGAAAAGTTAAATGTAAACTATGTCATTGAAAAGAATCCACTTTTCAATTAAAGGTCTCCTATTTTCTTAATAATGATTAAAGACATTGCATTTTATCAGTTTTATGGCCAGTTAGGCATATTTTTTATTGGTGACCAAGTTAATATAGCTAAATATTAATTATGGCAGTACGTATCAAATTTAATTTAAAAATGAAACGTAAATTTTAAAAAAATTGGGAGGGGTGGGGGGACTTTTTTCTCTTTAAAGCTGAAGATAAAATATGTAACAAACATGTCATTTAGTGTTTATGTTTTAATGCAATAAATAAACTTTGATTGATAATTTTAAATTCTAAGGTTCTCTCTATTCTTGATTCTCTGCTTAAGGGAATATTCTGTTCTTGTTTGTTGTTGTTTCTTATCCCACTTGGCTGGCCAGGCCCACGAGCCCATATGTACTCATGATTGAAGGGGAAGGAAGCAGCTTCTGTTGTGAGGGAGCACCTGTGGGTAGAAGTCTGACTTTGGCTCCGTGACGCTCTTACAGTCATAGGAGACCGGGACCTACGGCTTAAAGTGGATTCCGAACCACTACAAACATCCATGGCACCGCCGGGATTCGAACCCGAAACCTGTGGCCCCGAGAGCCAGAGCACTAGACCATTCAGGTCCCAAATTTGTGAATGCCAACGGCACGCGGTGTTCCCAGGTGGTCACCCACCCAAGTACTGACCGCGCCCCAAGGATGCTTGACTTCGGTGATCTAACGAGAACTGGTATATTCAGCATGGTATGGCCGTTGGCAAACGTTGGAATATTCTACTGAATAATAAGATGTTTATTTTACGAAAAATTTATCTAAATAAAAGTCACATTTTACAATATTTAATAGTAATGTAGCATAGAATCAGTACTTTATTCCAAATTAAAGTTATTTGACAATAAGAAAAAAAAAATTTTTGATAGATTTTTTTTTCTAATTATATAATAATTTTAATTTCAATTAATTATTGAAATTGAACGTGATAATTAAAATAACTTTCTTATTAGTTAAAAGTGCAAAGTTTGTTCCATAAATTTGTTGCATAATTATAGAATATTAATTAATTTGAATTCAAAATTCAGACAAATCTAGCACAAGTAAAAACAATAGCTAAAAAGAATGTAATGAAATTTATATTATAAAAAGTAGTAATGACAGCAATATATATATATATACATATTCTATGTGAAAAGTACCCAGAATTTATAATTTAAAACACATGTGTAAAAAAAATATGGTTACAACTTTTTTTTTGTAAGTTGGCAGCACTGTAACGAATTACTATTCAGAATTTGAGTTAGATCTGTCCCTCAGAGTGTGTGCAACTATTTTTGTAATCAAACATTTTGAGTGCTCAGCAATTTTTACAATGGAAAAATTAATTGAATAAATATTTTGTTTCAAATAAAATTTTGTCTGCTGAATCGCTAAAATTATTGCGGAGACCTAAGATGAAACATGCATGTCAAAAATACAAGGATATGAATACTATACAGCATTAAAAAAGGGCAAGAAGTGGCAGTTGATTTGCCTTGTCATGGTCAACCTTGAATTGCTGCAATCAACAAAAACAAGAAGTTGGCAGTTAAAAATCATCACAAGTTATGAAGAGTTAGCTCAAGAGATGAATATGTCATTTAATTCTATTCATAACATTATGACTGATATGCTGGCATGAAATGTGAGCTCAATTTTGCCGAAACAGAGTATCAAAAACAGCTCACTGAAGATGATCACCCGAGATTCTACGGATTCCACCTTCATTCAATGCAAATGGTCTTCAATACTTAATGAAGAGACAATTTACAAGTACGACATGCAAACAAGCCAACTGTTTTTAAAAGGTTCTTTGAAATTACCATTTCAAGAAAGGTATTTTGATTCTATAAAGGTCATAAAAGAAAATTTGTTGTAGGAACCTAAAGGTCATATGTCAATCAGTCAATGAAAATAGTATAAAAGATTGAATCAAGCACTGTCATACATGTATTTCACTTGATGGTGCCTACTTTGAAGGCGACAAAATAAGGTTTGATGAATAAATTGATTTTCGTGTGTTTTATTTAACAATTCCAGACATTTTTATACAGAATATATGTAAATAATAGTAAAAATAATAAGAAGAAATAAAAACATTAAATTTTATTTGCTAACTTTATTATTAAAATAGGCATTCATATATTCATATGCATAAAATGTATTACTTTTTTATCTTCTTCTGCAATAGCTGCATCAGAATTTGGTAACAGATTTTCTAATGTGGAAGCCAGAACCTATAAAACATTACATGAATATTAATTTCTTTGATATTAATAATTAATATAATTAATTGAAATAATTGAATATCAATAAAATAATTCACAGTTGGAATTTAAATTTAAGACAGTATTATCTTATTAAGAAAGATTATTTTAATTAGGAATGTCAATCAAATTAAATTTAGAGATAAAAGTCATTAATAAACATTAATATTATAGAAGAGTGTTTATTGTCATATAAAATTTTTCACTTGAATTTATGTTTACAAAAATTCTTTAGTTATTATTAAACTAATTAAGTATTTCTCAATCTAAAAAAAAAAAAGGAAATATTAACATTTGTAAAAAGGAAATATATAATCTCTATGAATGGATACAAACTAATGCTTTCAAAGACTTTTTCAGAATTAAAAAAAAAAAAAAAAAAAAAATACTGTTCGTTTAACAATGGTGAGTACCTATTTATCAAATTTATAAAACTATTTAATAGATGTTACATTAATTAGGTAAGAAATTCTCTATTTTATAATTTCTTTTATCTATAATGTTTAAGTTAGAGACGAGAAAATAAAGGGGAGAAAAAATGGCATAAAAATCACTAGCATCAATAACAGCCAATAGAAATTCATAGAATCACTAGCTTATAAATAATGATCAGAAACAATTGAATAACAAAGGTATAGAAGAAAAAATAGTTAACAACTGGTTAAACAAAGGTAAGATATAATTTAATCATGGGGCTTATATTAAAACTTTCTTTCATTAATTATATTTATAATTGTTCCTGAATAAAAATTATATACAAGATGGTGAAAGGATATTTGCAAATTTTAGTAGTTTCATATTTATTATTACCTTTTGTAAATTTATTCAACAATCTGTGTGGTATAATTGTTAAAAGAAGATTTGTATTAACTAATTAAATAATTGAAATAATTACAGATTAATTATTAATTCTAATATTATTTTCAATTTTAGATTAATATTAATTATAATTTCATATTGCTTCTCAGTTTTCAATTATAAAGTTGCATAAAAAAAAATAACAAAAACATAACATTCTTGTTTTTGCTTTATGTAAAGAAATAATTGCTTTTTTTTTTTCAATTGAAGTGAAATTACATGTCTTTTAGATTTTTTCCAACTTGAGTAGCATTAAATAAATAATTCACACAATGATCACTAACTCACTTCTATAACTGTTCGAGAGAGGTCAGAATGGTTCTTCCTTAGCTCCTCGGCATGATCACATAACAGAAGCAGCATGTCGGAAGCAACACGAGCCACAGCTTTACAGTTAAACTAGAAGTTAATTAAATAATTCGTTCTTTTTATTGTACGCTTAATATAACAAAATAAATTATCTTGTTAATCTAATTTTATAAGACTTAAAGAAAGTATGCTTTTAACTAATGTAATTTAATATTTAAGGAATAATTTGAAAAAATACACTAATATTAAAATAATAATAAGTTTATTCAATAATCAGAGAAAACTTTAAACTACTTAAACAACTTACTAAATGCAATAATGTTAAGGAAAGTTACAAAAAAGTTAATCAGACTTTCTCATTTTAAACATGCAAAAAATTATTAAATTATTTGTTAAATAAAAATATTTGACAAACCTCCATTTTTTTTATCTCAAATATTTTTTACCCATAAAATTATGGGTAAAAGGGTTTTTGAGAGTAGAGTTTTTCATTTCCATAATAAATTTTATTTTCATCCTTTACCACTTTCAATGTCTATTATTGACTTATTTAAATTTCTTTCATGAGCTTTTTTCTAAAAGATTGTGTGGTGAAAGCAAAGGCAATTTTATTTCAAATAAAAGTGAGATTAAGAAAGGAAAATTGTTTGGAATTCTATAGTTTTTTTATCAGAATTTTTCCCAAGCTATAAATGTTTACATATATAAAAATTCATTTATGATACAACTTTATACAAATAATAGTAATAGTAATTGATAGTATCATTTAAAAATCCTAAATAGTGTAAATAATTAATGCTTCATCAATAACACTTATTAAAATACAGTACAGAAAATAAAAAAGAGCTAAATAAAAGTTTTAACAAATGAAAAAAAAGGCTACAAAAATTACTAAAAAATATACATTTTTGAATGATTTTATTGAACTGATTTTCACCATCACCATAAAAAAAAGGAAAAACATATAAAAAATAATCAACAATGTTAAGCATTATAAAGCATTTCTACCTGGCATCAAAAAAATTGTCAACTATAATAATAATAATCTGAGAGACATCAAACAATTTGCATTGTTCTTATTAAAAAAAAAAGTGCCACTATACCTCTTTCGTCCTAGGCTTATTTGCTGAAGGTGATATAGAAGACTTCAAAAGCAAAAAGGTTAGTGAAAATCATGCAGTACCCAATCACCATAAAAGAAATATAAAAAAAAAGCAGAAAATTTAAAATAAAGCTCACTAAAAAAAAGCATAAAAAAAACACTACATAAAACAAATGTTAGTTCAAATCAGAAAAACTACATGCAAGCTTAGGTAACTAAGGTAATTAGTTGCCTGCAATTCATGAATTTCACATTAAAAAAAAAAAGTTGAAATTTTTCAATGCAGATTATTGATTTCTGTACATAACACAGGAATTTTTTTTTCGCAAAGTGGGAATTACAAGAGACAAAAATCTTAATGACTTCTGCATTTTTTTTTTAAAGATTATCATCAAATGAAAACGAAATAAGAGAAGTTTATACGACTTGTTGGTGATGAATGGTAGCAGTACTTTTTCCAATTAATGTATAAGCTGGGGAATAAATTATGTGTTGAAAAGAACAATTAAATAAGAAAGCTCCAAAATGAACAGTTAAAGAAAAAAATAAAAATTGTTCCCAGAAAATCAAATTAAAAATTGATTGTGATAATGAACGAAATTCTAAAAGTAAGTTCAAATCAGAATTCAAAATATAAAATTTTGAATTTGATTTATGCATTTTAAAATGAAATTTTTCATATATTTTAAGTATATATACTTGCATGTTTATTTAATATATTTCAATCTTTTAAAAAAAAATCTTCTATCACCACCATACAATGTTAAATTACATTATTTCAGCATCAAAAGACCTTAGAAATTTTAAAAAATAATATACCATTTTTAAGTTATTATTCATGAATAAAAAGATAATCACATTGGTACATTCAGGTTTGAAAAGTCAGCCAAAAAATTTCCAACTCCTGATTCAGATATTTTATATCAACACACGACAATTCTTTTTCGTAATTTTTTATACTAGGATCCTCACTAATAGATTGAGAAGAATTTGTTAAATAAATTCAATGCCTTTTACTGAACCCATCTATAAAAACATTTTTTTTTATAATAAAGTATTTTTTACATTTTAAAATTCTACTATTTGTACTAACTTAAAAAAAGTTATTGTACTCTAAACTTGTTTACAAAAAATACATATATCCTATAAAAATAACAGAACTAAATGAATAGGTAGCAGAATATTATAGAATAGTATAAGAAAAATGTAGATTTTAATCCCAAAGTAATAATAACCAATCAAATCCCAATAATCGCTTTTGTTCTTAATACTACTACTACACCACACCATATAACATCACTGTGCCTACAGCCGAGTTGCCCCTTTACAGTTTGTGAATGATGTGGGTGAAAAGTCCGATTGGGTTCTGTGACGTCCTACAGTCATATGAGACTAAAGTGGATTCCAAATTTCTACAAACATCCATAGCACTGGTGGGATTCGAACAAAAACTTGTGGTACTGAGTGAAAAAACACTAGCCATTCTGTTCTTAATAATAGAATAATTTCTGTAAGAACTTCTTTGGTGGATCCAAGATAGGCTTGTTGCTGAAGAAAGTCTGTCAACACTCACTTGATATGCCACTACAGCAGTCACTGCCTTTATTACTTGTTGTATTATTGTAGCATATAATATAATTGCATCCTTTATATTTAAATTTAATTCTTAGAATTTTGGAAAAATAACATCTATTTTTCTAAAAGGGACAGATTTTTAAACAAAATATGACTAAATGCAATTATTTGGTAAATAAACAAGTAATTTGTAATAATCCATGGATTACAGGCAAGAAATTACTGTGTTAATTCATAAGATTCTAGACTAAAAGCAAAATCATTTCAATAACAGGCATAAAAGATTCTTTACCCTAACAGCAATAAGTAAGACTGTAACTGCTTCTTTTATGCGATAATGATTGGTTTTGTTCATTAGTTCTTCATAAAGATAAATACCAATACTGTTCACAGCTATGCATCTAGAACAGAAATAATTTGATTATGACGTTCAAACCATGAAATTTTGTTGTACAACTAAAATAAAGATTACCAATTAAAAGATTTAATTGGTTTGTTAAATATCAGTATAATAAATGTTGCCATAATCTATGAATTAAGCATTTCTGCACTATTTAGCACATTTTACAATTAAAACACTGTTCTGAGAAAGGTAATGTGCTGAGAATTAAATAAAAAAAAAGAGTTAGAAGCCTATATATAATGCATATATAAATTGCTCATTATTCTGCTGTTTTAAAAGGTTTATAGTAATCAATTATTTTCTTATAGAAATGTTCTTTATATAATCTACAAATTGTGCAAGAAATAAAAATAATTATTAATCCAGTCAGAAGCCATTTGCCGATTGTCTGGAGAATTTCTTCCAAAAACAATAAAAATTTCATTACATTGCATAATTGTCATGCCACTGAGCACTGTAAGAGAAAAATGCTATGTAGCTTGCTTAAGTACAGTAACTAAAATTTTCAGAATTACATAACAGATTTTCAAAAACATAAGAGAAACAAATTAAATCCCTTCTAATCTTTCCAGCAAAACTGAAGAATTTGTTCTAGAACACTATCATACATTTAAAATATATTTTAATCACCTCTAACATTAATGTATATTTTTAAATTTATTTATTTCAGGGAAAAAATAAACATCTTTGTATGGATAACTTTCATACGGATAAGAAATTTTCAAAATTCTATAATAAAATTTTTGGAACTTATGGTGTCGAATTTTTGGAATCATTGGAACATTATCATTTCTGCTTACCAATCCATTATGAAAAAATAGTAAGAATTCTCAAATAAAAACATTCTATTGAGAATGTTATCTATGAGTAGTTTTCTTTTCTATTCTAAATCAAATTTCCTGCTTTAATGTGGAAGAGAGGATAAAAATTGTGTATGATTCGTTTATTAAAGGTTTGTTGGACACCCTTCTGAAGAAAAGAAACACAATGGATGCGGTCTAGGTCAAATGCAGATTTTAAGAAAACCATTCCTGGGTACACAACACCAATTTTTTTTACTATAACTTAGACTGCAAGTAATTTTTTTTTCATTCATACTTAGCTAAAAATAAACATGTACATAAAATTAAAATTATCATTGATTTTATGGATAGTACAACTGTGCATACTTTTATGGATAGTACAACTGTAATTTAAAAGTGTTATTAAATTATTTCAACTGGATAATAGGACAACTGTGCCAAATAACAATTTTATTCTCCTTTTCTAGAGCTGCAGCTTGTCTGCATTACCAATAATAAATATTTTTTGTCTAATTTTAACAACAATTATTTAATTTTATAAGCTATGCAAAGTTTTTTAAATGACATTCACATTTAATAATATAAAATTGTCATTCTTGCCAGTATTAAATTTTGAAGTTTCTCTACTGTTACATTTTTTGAAATTTGATTTAAAATTTTATTTAATTTTCAAGACAAATAATGAGTTAAGTATAAATTAAAACCATAAACTTGGGCAACTTATATTGTTATTCTGATTCTTAACATAAAAAACAAACTCACCGTGCCAGACCAGCTGGTTCACGCTTTCCAGCTTTAAACAAAATACTGGTAATGTGATCCTATGGGAAAAAAATCATGAAAATGTTTTTCTGCAATGCAAGTTTTAAATAATAATGACACAGAATATTTTACAGAATGTAAAAATAATCGAAGAAAAGTTACTTTTGCATCTTTACAAGCAATAGTGAAAAGTTCAGTTGAAGAAGGCTGTAAAGTAGGTATTTCTTTATATACATTGGTCAAACACAAAAGTGCCCCTAAGATAGACATCGCTTCTGTCCTGGGTACCTGAAATTGTTGATTATTATGTATCCATGATAATAATACTAATGTACATTTTAATTTTTTTTTTTACAATCCTAAGAATTGTAAGAACGAAGCAGAAGGATTTATTTTTGAATTCATATAGCATCTAAATTAATATAAAAATATCAATATTTTTGCAATTGCAAATTTAATCTCATACACTTTGAATTCAAAATTTTTTAAAGTATTTCTTTAAATAATTGATATTTCTCATTATCTGTCAGTCATAAATCAAGCCCTCTGATTGTTTTAAGATAAGAAAAGTATGGTTTAAATAATTTCTTTACAATTGGTCTCAATATCATACCCATACCTGCCAATGCAACTTCCGAAAACTCTACAATTTTTCAGAACTTGCACTTTTGAGTACCAACTTAAGTTTTAATAATAATTTTATTAAATTATATTTAAAAATCATACAAAAGTGTCTTCCATACAAAATTGATTATTCTGCCTTTTTATAGCAATTTGGTTAACAAATGTTTTTGTAAAGCTATGTGATTATTGCAGGCTTTTAACAAAATGAATTATCTTTAGTTTTCATCTGCAAAAACATTTAAATTCATTTCTAACATTTTGTACACCTACCAACTTTTTCTTGAGTTTGATATTGCTCTGCTTATTAATAAATAAAAACTATAAATGTGTCAAAATATACATAAAAATTAAATCCTCTGATTGTAGAATTTTTTCAAGAACAGGTCTTATGAACTTTTAATATTATGAATTAATATGTTGAGAGAATTTGTATTTTGTGATTCATTTGTAAATTTTTTACAAAATTAAACAATTTTATCAATTGGCCACACATTCTTACAAAGTAATGCAAACATGTGCAAGTTACACTTCCAAATTATAAATAAAGTTAGCCGCTGGTTTATATGTGTGTGTGTATATATATGCATACATACAAACTAACCAAACCTACCCAAAATCAATAGAAGCAATTACTAACATTGAAATATCTCTAATACAATTTATAAGCATTAAAAGGATTATTATTAATTTTTTCAACAACATATTTAAACCAAAATATTTTTCTTATTCTATATTCTAAAATCGGCAATTCAAAAGGATAGATTTTATTTCGTTTTTACAATTATGTTATGTTTATTAATTAATTGCTTGAATACTAACAATGAAGTTTTTAATTTAATCAATACATTAAAAGCTATGTTTTCCACTAGGAACAAAATAACTGTAGACAAAAATATTGTTTTATTTAAATAAAATTATGCATGTTTTTTTTTACTTACTCCTTTAATATCACTAGAAGAAATAACTGTATCTGCAGCATAAATAAAATCCATTATTAACAGTGTACTGCCAGGCAAGCCTATAGAAAAGAAGTTTGGTCCAGAATGCTTTACAATGGTATTTATAATGTCCTGAAACAAGATTTTAAATTTATTTTTCAAAAATTAAAATTCTTCTAGCTTAAAACTAAAAAACAGAATGTTAAAATTGAACATAACTTTTTATCTTCATTAATTAAAAATCATTTTTCAATCAATAAAAAAAAATCATTCATTTCCTGTAAGAATTAATATCTTGACAACACCCACCAACTTCTAGTGGTTTACATCACATCAAATTAATGATGCTAATACTAAAACTCCACTGCTGTATGCATTATTCCAAAATTTACTTTTTACTAATAGAAACATGAGAAAAGTGCTTAAATAATTTTTTTTTTTTTTATAAATTTTAACCACCAATGACTACTACTACTACACCACACCACACCACACCACTGTACCTAGAGTTGAGTTGCTTCTTTACGGTTTGGGAATGATGTGGGTGAGAGAAAATCTGACTGGGCTCTGTGACGCTCGATGGTCATATGAGATCAGGACCTACCGTTTAAAGCGGATTCCAAACCACTACAAACATTCATGGTACTGCCGGGATTCGAATCTGAAATCTGTGATACTGAGCACCAGAGTGAAAGTTCTTAAATAATTTTTAATCAGGGCCCAACCACCAATGACTGAAAATTTTTGACACTGAGAAGACAGTTAGCAACCAAAAGCAATAATTTAAACTGCTGAAATAGAGGTCACAGTCATATATTTTTAAATCATGCAACGTGAAATTTCCCTTTAAATGACTTTAAATACTTATTTACTTTGAATGAAATTAAGACTTACTTTCATTAAAAGAAGAAGGAAATTAGTTTGAACTCTTAAATTGATTGTGAAATGTAAAGGGAGAAAAAGTAAATTAGTAAAACTCAGGGAGATGTATTTTTTTCTATAATAAAGAGATGATTTTATTCATTGGAACTATTTTTTAGGGTAAAAAATTTTAAAAATTATACATTTTTACAGTTTCATAAAAGATAATCAAGACAACGACAAACAATCACATTCAAACACATATTCATATTAGCTAATTTTTAAAATAGTTGAATTTTAAGAACAAAATGCAAACAAATTATTTTAAATAAGGAATAAAAATTAAAAAAAAAAAAAAGATTTTTGCACTTACCTGATCGTTTGCCATAAGTCCATAGTGCAAAGCATAGTAGAAATGGGCTGTATATTCTCTGAGAAGTAAAATGTCATGCCGCCTCACTATCAGCATGCAGAGAAGCTTAAATGCTAGAAGTTTCCCTTCTTTGTACTTATCAGGTAGATTTAATGCCTGTAAAATAACATTTTTAATGTCACACAACAGTTTTAATATATTATCAATTATTAAATGCATCTCTTATCAAAATTATATTTTATAATATAACTTTTTATAATATATTTGGAATTTCAGAAGGAGTATATTCCTCAGCTGTAAAATGTTACTCACATATTTAATTATCAAATATTGTTTTTTTTTTTTTTTTTAAATATGGAACAATATTAATAAAATAACATGGGAAATAATTGACTAATATACATTTTCTATCTTGAATTTGTAATCATCTATATCTCTTTTTGAGTACAATATATCCAAATTTCCAACTTATAATTAGTGGGTATACATTAAATAACCTTAGAATTTTATGGTGCAGATTAGGGGCTGCAACATACAATTTGAAGGATTGGCCAACATTAGATTAAAAATAAAAATATGTTTAGTATGCTTTTATTCAAAGATAATGTGAAAAAGAAGAACAATAATAATTTTAAATAAAAACGTGAACAATTTATGGAAAAGGAGGATAAAAGAAACCATGTTTTTACAGCAATATGAAAAGCAATATGAAACTAACAGTAATGTGGGTAAATAAATGGGAAAAAAAATTAATAGCAACAAACACATTTGTTTGTATTTCCACAAATTAGAAAAATACATTAATTTCTATCATATTCTTTCAAAATGTTTTATTTTTCAAATTTAATCAACTTTTAATACATCATATGTTAATTTTTCATATTATTTTGACATTTTTAATGATCTTGGAAAATTTTTAAAAATGATAAAGCTAATTTAAAATCTCATCCATACATAATAATAATAATAAATAAATAAATTCTTTATTTCCCTAAAATATTGAAAATTAAAAATAAATACAAATATCCATGGATTAAATCAGGTCACTTAATTTTTACCACATTAACAATTATAGACTCAAAATTATATTATATGCCGAGCTGCCCAGTTGTATTCAAGTTCATGTAAAATGAATTTATATTTTTATTCATTTCATCATTCTTTAACATATATATTTATAATGAAAAAAAAATGCAAAGATTCAACAGTTTTTATCTGAAATCTTCAGCATAAAAAATCAGTTGTCAAAATTTTCTACCTTGCCCATTAAAAAAATAAAGAAATTTACTAAACATTAACAAAGGTGAGTACATAGAAAAATATATGAAAAAGTAAAATAAGCATTATCTGGCTTATGTTATAGATATGCAAAAAAAGTAATTTGGTTCCATGATTTTTTTTATTTATTTACTAACTGATATTAGAATTTATAGTTTCTACCTTGTTTCCTTTTGTAAAAATTTCTTCATCACCCACATCTTCCATAAATTTTTTACTTTATTTAAAATAACACTGCTTTCCTTCCTCACAATATTTTTGAATATAAGCACATTAAGAAGTCTTTTTTTTTAATGTATTTTTATCGGTACGTCTTGAGGGAGAAAAAAAACCCCCAACATTCTCCTAATATATGATACATAATATATTATTTTTATCTTATTATACACTTTTTTTTTATGAAAGAGCTAATGTGTATAACAAAAATAATGTAATATTATTTATTGCAAAAATATTTTTAAATTGAAGAAAAAAAAAAAAATTATTTTTTCATTTAAAAAATTCTGTAAAAAAACCCTATGAATTTTCAATGACCAGTAGATATTCAGAAAACTTTTAAACTTTTATATAGCAAAAAAATTTGGGGGAAATATTAGTTAACATTTTTAAGATGTAGAACATTAAAATTTTTATCATAATTTTGCAGAGAACACTAATTTCAAGGATGAAATAACTGCTTGATACAGGATATAAAACACAAAAATCAGTAATCTGTATTTCTATATTTAAAAAAAAAAGATTCCAAGAGACTTATATTCAATGTCTTTATTAAATCAAACACTTTTAAGAAAGAATATATATATATGTATAAAAATGTTATGTGAAAGCAAGATGCTAGAAATCTTATTGTCATGATTATGCATTTAAAAAAAAATGCACCGATACCAATTTTTAAAACGCAAAAATTTGCTGTCTAATACATAACACCACTTAATTTTTTTAATGGCAAAACAATATAGAGATGTGAAAAACAACTATGAAAAAAAAATCGAAAAATTAAATGAACTTTTTTGATAATGTAAATTATAAAGATTAATATAAAGTCTTTAAAATATATCACTACCTATAAGTTAATAGCTATTTACATTCAAAAAATTATTTAACATAATGATGCAGCTGTATATTAAGACATCATTATATGGTGTAAAATATTTAATATTGTGCTGTTTTAGAGAAAAGTTTATGGTTTTTTAACTGATTCTCTAAAATTGAAATAAATCATAAGAATTAGCATGCATGCAATTGGTAAAGCAAAAAATAAAACGGGATAACTTAAATTATTTTTTAATTACTATAAGGAAAATCATACAGATAATACGTGACAATGATTATTATTCTTAATTAGAATAATAAGTAAAGTTAGGTACATAAAAATAACACAATTAGTGAAAGCAAGTGTAAAGTTAAAAAAATATTTTATATATTAAAACAAAATATATATTAAAATAAAAAACTATTTAGATTCTTTCAATTTAAAATTGATGTAACAGACTTGTTGATGTCAACTTAATTATGCAATATCATTAGGATATTTATTAATGATCAACTTATTGAAATGAACTTTATAATCACTATAATTTGTTTCTATTGTTGTATGATTTTCAGTTAAAAAAAATCTACAAATATATAAACTAGCATTAAACAAATAATTGAACAAATTTTAATTTACTTACCTCAAATAGCCAAGGGGTAACCAGGAGTAAAGGAGGCACAAGCTCAGGTGGAGGAGGAGTTGAGTGATTATCTAAAGTCACACCTAAATTGTCTCGAATCTGAAATACAATGCAACATTATAAAACATGGCATTAATTCTTCAAATACAATAATAACACTGAAACTCTAATGAATTTAACAAAATAAGAACTGAATTACTGATTCCTTAATACATTTAATAAGAAATTACACATTTAATTCAAACACATAAAATTTCATAAAACAATTGTTAAAACAAGTATGTATATCCAATGCATATTAAGAAAAAAATATTTTCAGATTTTTTTTTCTCTAATGCAGCTGGCAAATAGACCGTGATCTTTTATGCCAGGCTGCACCGATGTTACTCACTTTGCATTCCCCAAGGGGCGCGTGTAACTTGATGGTAAGCTACGGAAGCGAAGTAACAATGCCCCCCGCAACGCTTTACGATCCTATTAGGACCGGGACCTATGGTTTAAAGTGGATTCCGAACCACTACAAGCACGGTATAGTATTACGCCGGGATTTGAATCCGATACCTGTAGTACCGAGCGCCAGAGCGTTAGCCACTTGGCCATCAGACCCCATTTTCAGATATTATGTCTTTAATCTTTATAAAATTTTTACTTTTTAAAATGCTCAATTATATTATGAACAAACATTTAACATAATTGTTAATCAAGTAATTAGGTGTAAACACAGATTTTCAAAAGGCAACAATGGCCTGATGGATGGTACATTGTATTTCAGAATGGAAAGAGCTCCTGTATCTATGGTGGGTTTGTGAATGATAAATCTGTGGGCCATAAAATCTTTTTGTTCAGTTCAAGGATGAAGATGTTACTCAGCCGTGTATGTTCCAAGTTTTAGTAACATGACACAGCATAGTTGGAGGCCCATTCCCACATGGTGCATTCTAGCTACTACATATCAATCATTGAGCGACAAATGACCTTGATCTACATTCAAAGTGCCAACATTAAAGAAAAAAAAATCAACTTGATTTTGACAAAAAAACTTCTTATACTGCAACTTGAAACAAATTAAGCTCCTAAATGACAAAAAGACTAAATATTAAAATTAAGTGAAAAACTTACTTTTACAAAAAGCTCAGAGAGATCCACCAAGTACTTTAAAACTTGAGCATGGACAGATGCATCTTTGATTTTGTTAATGTTCCCTAACGTTCCAAGCATCCTCTTCCACAGTACTACAGCTACATCAGGCATCCAGCCTCTAGTTGTGCCACCAGACATGACACTTCTTGCTTCCAAAGAGTTTGTAGTACCAATTTCTAAAAATTAATCCAATATTAATAAGGTTCAATTTTCAAGAAAGAAAAAAAAAAGTAGCATTTAAAAAAATATTAATATTTATTCAAAAATAATTTCAGCCGATTTTGCTTTAGAATGAGAGAATACAGAAACATAGAAAAAGATGGGCAGGGTGTAATAACTAGCATATTTCAATATGAACTTCCTTCGTGTAACATGAAAATCCCCCAAACAATTGTCCATTCAGGTATACTGGATTAAATCAGAGGTTCACACATCTAAATGGCAGCATTAATCTTTTGCTTAAAAAGTGCAGATCGATTTTCTCAGTATAAACAACGCTTCTGACATATTTTCAGAACAAGAATTGAAATAATGTATTTGGACAGAAGTGGATTATTATTTGATTACTTTACAGGCAAAAAGAAAATTTTAAATTGATGATGTATATTATTTTCTGTATTCTTTTATCTAAAAATAAAATTGTTAATTTTAATTTTATTGTACATAATCTAACTTTAAAATCCTGTGTACCAATCTAATGACACTGTAAGTAGGTATAGCACACAATTGAATAAAAATACAAAGGATTAATATCTTTGAATCAATCATATTCTTCCTGAATATCATTATTAAAAAAATCATGGTTACTAATTAAGTAATAAGTTTTCTGCTGTTTTAGAATAACTGAGGTTATAAAAGGAAATTTTATTTAACAATAAAGGGTTTATTTAAATGAAATTTAGAATTGTTTTTCAGATGTACTATTTTATAGTACATCAGAAAAAGATTATTTTTATTTTAAAATCGGATCCTTCGTCAAATTTCTATCTTTACAACCAACTTCTTAATGAAATCAAAGATTGAATTTCATTGATAGAAAGAACAATGTGTCTTTTACATTTTTACATTCAAAAACCTACTTATTAAACCGAAAAAAGATTTTTGCAAAATTCACTGATTAATAAAGTTGCAACAAGTTATGAAAGCTTGAATAAATTACATTAAAAATTCTAATGTAAATTCTCTAAAACTCGACTTTTCTATGATTATTGTGGTTCTTCTTCAATAATTGTCTATATTTACTTTTCTATACTTTCCCCAAATTTTTAAAACTTCTAAAACACAAACACAGGCACTACAACTAAACACACACAGAAAGAAAAAAAAATATTTTACATAAAAAAAAAATCTATTTGCAATAGAAATCTGATAAGAGACATTCAATTGAGCGATAGGCTTTTTCTGCAAGTATTTAATTAAAATACATATTTAATATTTTCTTCTTCCCTTCCTTTGTAATACATAAATATGAAATACAAAGACATACCAAAATTTTTTTAATTAATATTTTAAGGGAATTATTATTTATCATTGAATTAAATTCATTCATAATTCCAAAATAAAGAACAAAAAGCTAAATATTTACTTATGTAGATTGGATCTTGTTAAAACTATTAGTGATTTAAAAACTCGATTGAATTCAAAATAATAAAAAAAGAAAATTATTATAATAAATTATAATTAAATTGAACAATAATTTAAAATTTGCCTCTGGTCTTAAAAACCCTGAAATTTCATTTAAGCCTTTTAAAAATATTAAATTTTTTTTAGCAAATCTACATTTACTTTTTCGAAACATGCAAAATATAAAAACATACCTTTTTTTTTCCTTTCAGAAAGACCTGCATGTTTAAATATAAGGTATTTATTTTTTTTAAAAAGTTCAGTAAAACTATATTAGTTTAAGAAATAAGATTTTAAATAATGATGCTAGTAAAATCAGTATTTACTGCCATTTACAATTTTCTTTGTATATTTTTTTATTCAAAAGAATAAAATTTTTAAATATACAGATGAATTAGTATAAATATTTGACTTGGTAGCATGAAAAATAATACCAATTTAAGTAAATTCACTTATATTTACAAACATTTGTCTTACAGGAAAGATTTATGTCATGTTCAAACTATTAAAAAAACTATTATCAGTGTTTTATGATAAACATTTCCTATGAATTTGTGTATTTTAGGACTGTGTTATGGCTCAAAGATATTGTCTTAAAATGATATAGTACAAAATGCATAAATTTGATGATATTTAAGCAATCAAATAATCAAAACAATAAAAATCAAAACTTTTGTAACACTACAATAATATCATTTAACATAGGAAGAATATTCATAGCATTTAAAATAGTGAATATATTCAATTATTCATAAAACAATATAAACTAATTTTTCTTTTAACAAAAACTTCCTCATTTAAAAAAATTATAAAAAGATAAAATTTCACTGAACAAAAATAATTATAAAATAAAATTGTATACAAATGTTTGATGTATAACAAATATTTTCTATATAGATATTATTTTCAAGCAATATTTAAAATGCAATTTCAAAGTACTTAATCACTTTTTTATGATCCTAAAACTTTTTTTATCAAAATACTTTTACGAAATAATTTTTTAAATTGATAATAATGTTAAAATCAACTATGTAAAAATTAAAAATTCAAGTATTATATCAGCCTTTCATTTGAAAGAGATGCAAATTCATTTATTCATAAATTTGAGATATTTAAAATTTTAAAAATTTGGGTACACTAGAATCAAAAACTTTTTTACAAATCTAAAAAATTTTGAATATAATATACACTAATTAGTATATTATAAATACAAATAGAGTACATCTATATAATATAAAACTAGTACTCCTTTGCACTAAAATAGGATTTATACCACATAAAAAATTACCTAAATAGTCAGAAATATATCTATACTTGATTAAGCATACTTATTTCAGAAATAATTTACTTGCATGATAGGTAAAACTAAACCTTCTGTTTAATTAACTTTTTAGCATTATTAAATGCCAAATTAATGATGTGAATAATGCTGAAAAGGTATGGTAAGGGCTTAAAACCCTATTAAACATTAATGCATACTTTTTATAATTAAAAAAATATAAAGTTTAATATACAATATTTTTTATTAAATTATATATAGTTTAACCACCAATTGTGTGAAAAGGTAAACATATGTTTTAAAAAGTGAAAACAGATGAATTGATTAATTGTTAGAGATACTAGTCAGAGATATGTTGGACAAAGAAGTTTTGAAAGAAATAAGGTCAACAGTTATTGTGAAATTTTTCCTCTAATTCTTTTAAAATTCTGTAATTTAAAATTTGTTTTCATTGTGATTAACACCCTCCTTCAAAATACTTTTCTCCAGCTTGTCAATTTTCCACACATTCAGTGGTAAAACTATACATGTTTTATGTCTGTTCTCACCAGAGTTATTGCATGAGTTATCTGTACTGGAGACTACAGCATCAATTTGCATGGGAGAATCTTTAATGCTTGTATTTTCCAAACCACTAGAAGGTGTAGGAGATGGAGATCTACTGCGACATTCGGAGGATTCAGAAAAGCATGGAGATTCAGCTGAAATAACAGAAAATTATTAGTTATTTGCTTATGTATTAAAAAAGGAATAGGATATTTTAACTGTTAATATCTTATTGAATCTTTCATATTTAACTATAGTATATATATTGTCTCTTAGTATTTCTAAAAGTTGATTGATACTTTAAATGTTTTTTCTACTGTATATTAGAAAATTTTTAATTATACATTACAAAGACATCATTAAATGATATTTCACAAATACAAGTTTAAATAATTACACTTTTTTTAAATTTCAATATTTGTTACATTTATGCATAGTTTATTTTCATACCAACTGCAAAATGAGTTATAATTCTATATGTTTGGTCTAAAATTTATATCTAGGTTAGAGGTTTCAAATCTTTTTTGTTTCATGGACCATTACTGCCAACACAATGAAGACCATGGATTCTTCTCAGAATATTATTATGTAAATCTGTTCTATTAAAAACAATAAATAGGAATAAAAAAGGAATACAGCAATAATACAAATGCTTTTTCCTACACACAATGTATGAATGCACTAAAAAAAAAAAGAAATTTTACCCTTAAAACTGTACCAACATTAATCTATTATCATTTATATCAATAGAAAAAACGAATATGTTCTTTGGTAAGCACAATACTATTACAATTTATTGTGTACAATAATTAATTTAGAGGTCAGTGAAAATAAAAAATGATTTTTTTAATGATCTATATTATATTTAATGAAAAACACTTATAAAAAAAGGGATTAGAGTACTATAAAAAAAAAAAAAAAAAAAAAAGGCTTTGCTGTTAGTTACATTAGATTTGATTCAGGACTTAAAATAATAAAAAGCAATACCTCTGTGAGATAAAAAATCCAGAGATTTGCTTCTGTGTTTGTGGTATATTTTTTTCACAGAATCTTTATACTCTTCAAAAGGAGGCAGAGCTTTGGAAAATTCATCATCAACTAATGGGGAGGCACCTGAACAGAAAAAGTATATGGATTGCATTATGATCCAAAATTTTAATAACACAAATTATATCTAATACGATAAATAATGTTTTTTTTAATAAAATTTCATGTGATTATCAAATGTTTTAATATATCAAATGTTTATTGTTTATACATGAAGCTTTCTGATATTTCTGATTTTGACTTAGAAAATATTTCAGTCTAGATCTTCTAAGAAGAAAGCTCTCATTGCATTTATATACAACATATATACAACTTTTAAGTTCTAAAAAAGAAAAAAACTCACCTGTTACAAAAAACTGCTTTTGTTCTGATGTAGTGTACATTGATCCATGCTCTCTTGAAGTGTGGGAACGATCTAAACAAGAAGAATGTTATTTATTGGAATAAAAAAAAAATTCTGCAAAAGAAGACAATAATATTTCAAAATGATAAAAACAAACATTATATATATTTCTTTTACTTTAATCTACTTCTTGTTGAAATCTTAAAAAATTTGTACTATCTTAGAATTGTATTGGGAAATTACTATTTTCCTCCTTTATATATAATTTTATTAATTTTTATTTAATAAAAAACGTATAATTTAATCAGCACAGCTTTTGTTGTATATAACGCATTTGTTGTAACTTTTAATCATTTTTAATTGTTAAAAATAGATTATTTCCCATCAAATACTGAGATAGCTATTACCACGTTATTACCAATTATACAACATAGGCGAGACAATCTAAAGTTTTAGAAATTATTAAATTTAGTTTAAGAACTTTCTAATTTTTTTTAAAGAAATATTTTTCAGTTTTATATAAATCATTCTGAGGAATGCAGTTCATCTTTAGAGATTAGGCGATGAATAAAGCAATTATTACATTTGTAATTCTATATGCAACTGATCCTTTTGTCTTTGTTAAAAAAGTTTACTTTAAATTTAGTTTGTCACCCATTTAAAAGTCACAAAGAAATAAGCCCAATTTCAATATCTAGAGAAAAGGTACATAACTTTTATTTATCGCAGATAATTATTCTTAAACTTATAAATTAACACTATAATGTGCATTAGTTCTTACTTAATCTGCTGATTATATGTTAAAGGATTTGTGGTACAAATTACAGGCCATTACATATAATTTGTGGTATTTTATTTTCATGCATCTTTAAAGATTAAACTTTTAACAATGCGTTCATTTAAATATTAATTTTCATAAAAATGTTTTCATAATTTAAGAATCACATGATATATTTGTTGCTGTGACCAGATCTAATTAGTAAGTGGGAATTTTTTTTATTTTTTATTGTTATTCAAACATATGGACCCTCAAAAATTTTATATACTCTATGGAGATTGATGACCACTGATTAAGAACCGCCTGATATTGAGGCTTTATAAACAAAAATTTAAGTAAAACAGTGTACTTTAATTTCTTACTTAATAATTGACAAATAGCATACTGATTAAGGAGTACCAATGGACATAAACCCCTTAACCTCTTCATCTTAATTCATAAATATAATCACAATTAATAATTGGCTGCTTTAAGTGTTAGTAAAGTGAAAAATAAAATTTCTAAAAATTTTAAAATGGTATTCTGAAAAATAAAATTAAAAAAAGAATTTAAGTTAAAAATTCGGTACAGTTATGGATCAGTTCTAGAAGCCATAAAAAGTGAAATGCTGAAACATGTAAAACTAGACAAAGACTTGATCTCGCGACCTCACATCACTAGCTTGGTGCTCTAATCACTGGACCAATTCATCATTCTTACTTAAATATAGCCAATAAAATTTTCAATTTCTCAGCATGGATTATAAGCTGCCACATACAATCTACAGTGTTTTATTCTTTCAATAACTACCAGTAAAATTTAATTTCTGAAAAGAACAGTCATTGAAATAAACTTTCTTTTGAAGGCAAAAAATTAATAAGCTTTTTTAACAAATGTCGTGGGCAACTTAATGAAAGGTAGTCACATTTGTACAATATGATACGTGATGAAATGTGCATTTAAGCCAATGTGAAGACAGTATAAAGAGAAAAAAAAATTAAAAATACTTTATGGAAATTTAATTGCTTATATGTCCAAAAAAATTTCTATAAGTTTGTTTTTTATCATAGGTTTTCATAAGTTTTCTTCCAACTCACATAATTTGTAATATTTTAATATTTAATTTTCTTTTGACATTGGAAGAGATCTGTAAATTTGAAATACTGGATCAAGGTCTCAACTGGTTATAAAAATTGAAAATTTATTAAAATGAAATGCCAAATAAATGAATGGGCAGAAATCATCTGAAGATAATTTTATTGCAAAAAATAATAAATGTGGATTTTAAGCAGGAAATTATAGTAATGAAAATTGCTTACTTTTCTTAAGGAGGAGATTGGAATCACTGTTGCTCCTTCGAATGCCTCCTCCCTCAGAAGTATGCCCCCGCTTATGCATGTGGTCCCCACTCCCAGAACGAGTTCTCATGATTGGCTGATTATTACTTCGATTTGCTACAAAAAAAAATTTTTTTAACATTTCATGAACCAATATAAAAAGTTATTGATAGCATCATCTTTAATAAAAAAAAAATTCTAGAATCTAACTTCTAAACTTCAAAAATTTGTAGCCCAACACAAAATACCACAACAAAATTTTTTCTATAAAAATAAAAAATTAAAAAACAGGGGAAAAATTCAACCGGAATTACTTTTTAAATATAAATTATGAAATAACACATTTAAAGCCTTTCAATACCACTATATGAATATTTATATACATATTTACAATTTATAAATGGATCATAACATTTTAATATTAAATTAAATTAACCAAGTTAACATATTTTTACTGATTATAGTTTTTCTAAAAAGTTCAAATACATGTTTAAAGTGCCTTAAAAATATCCAAAACCACAGAGAAATATTTTTTTATAATTGTTTAATTTATTTTCTTTTACAGTATTACTTTAAATAAAGTTGACAAATAAGAACTTTGTTCCTTTTAACATACCTGCTAAATATCTGAAAACACCACCTACAGTAATAATTGAATTTCATATTTAAAAAATTTTGGTTTTCAATTTAATAAAATTTAAATTATCTATGAGAAATAACAGAGAGAGCTTTTCTTTACCAGAATAACGACTCAATTCCAGCCGTACTCGAACATAGTTGCGAAATAATAATAATCCTAAAAAAACATGCATTTGAAACTATGAGCAATACTTTTTTTTAACAGATTTTACAGTCTAAATAAAGTTACTTTACAAGTTTAATTTTAAATGTGTAACTCTTAATATTGTAATAAATATATATTTGAATAATTCCATTTGAACTCATAAGTTGAAAGTGCTGACGATTAAAAAAAAAACCCAACTACACTTGTTTTATAGAACATTCTTTTTATAATATATTTCTTTACGTTATTAAAATTTAGAGCAAGTTTTGAGAAATTGTATGAACTGAATCATTAGATCAAGTTAGTTAGTTCTCTTTTTGTGAAACAGAGTTTAAAATAAATCGAAAATAAAAAAGTATATATGTTATAGACCTATATGAACATAATCACCA
Organism: Caerostris darwini; assembly: GCA_021605075.1. Lineage (NCBI taxonomy): Eukaryota > Metazoa > Arthropoda > Arachnida > Araneae > Araneidae > Caerostris > Caerostris darwini. Next base: position 325,361 of record BPLQ01012873.1, on the reverse strand, counting down.
CATTTACTTGTAAATGATTAATTACACAATTTTAGTATATTTAATTTTACAAATAATATAAATTACATAAAATACCTATTTACTGTTAATCATTAAAAGTATAAAATATAAATACAATTCAAATGTTCATTAGATTCCTTTTAATTAAGTTTATTATTTAGTTAAATTCCTTTAATTAAGTATATTTAAGAAAAACCCTTTGGTTATAACCACATGCAGCAAAAATATAAAAAATTATTAATAAAATTACAAAACAAACAGAAGATAAAAGTATTTTTGAAGCTACAAATAATGTGAAAATCATAATTTTTTTATGCAGAAATCAAGCTTCTACATCAATATCCATGAAAATTTTTTTTAATCATTTGCTAATATATATCTAAAAATTCTTTAAATGCAGTTTTATAGAAATAAGAAATAATTATTATCCTTTTATCATTCATACCTTAGCTGAAAGTAAAACAAAGATAAATTTATTATTGCACTTTTAAAATGAACTATTAAAAATAGTTATATCTAAATTACAAGGATAAAATCTAATATATACAATATTATTACAACTACTTATATAATAATAACTGATAATTGAACAGTTATTAAAATATAATTTTTAAATTGTACATAAAGTGATTATATATATTTTAAAACTATATTTATTAAATGCAATAAAAATTTTTAATTCAATGATACTCATGTAGGAAATTCTAAAACAAATTAAATATATAATTGTATATTTATTTAAAAATAAAAATCATTAATTAACAAAACATAAGAATTTAATATAAGAAATACATGTCAAGAATATATTTAATAATGAATATTTTTGTCAGGTAATTAATTAATAATAAATTCAATTCACTCATCAAACAAAAAGAAAATTTATTTTCTTTTAATTTTTTAACTATTGCACTTTACAAGCAATTGATTCTCACACAAAAGGTATAAAGGATTTATTCTTTTTATTCCAAATTTAATTTGATTTTAAAATTAACAGTAATTATAAAAAAGAAAACTTCTAATGATTTCAATTCTTTAGTTGAATTATCAAAATTGTACTTTTAATTCAGTATTTTAATTTTTGAATATTAAATAATTTGTCCATATTTTCTATGTATTGTACTTTACTTCAACATATGAAACTTTTTCTAATATTAAATATTATTAAAAATGCATGATTATTAACTTTAAAAAAAAAAAATATTCATCAAATTTTGCTGATTAAAATTAATCTTCAAATTTTTAATCAACTCTTAATTTATAAAGGATTCTTATTTTTAATTGTTATTTATGATTCAGATAGACAGAATATTAAAATAAAGCACACTATCTATAATTTAAATTGTTTTTATAAATTGACACTCAACATTTGAGAATTTTTTTTTCCCTTTCTACTAAAACAAAGTCTTTTCAGTTTTTGTAAAACAATACTTTTAATGTGCATTTCTTTATATATGAATAAAATACTTGTTTAAAATACTCACTCTAAAATTAATAAATATTAATTAACTTAAATACAAGATTAATATAAATCCTTTTCACAACCTATTCTGTAATTATAATGAATTCTAATTCCTTTTAAATAAAAATCACCAAGCATGAAAAATTTAATAGTAAGATGTTTCATACTTTTGAATCTTACCTTATTGTACACTCTTTATAAACATAAAAAGAAAACGGCAGATTTTTAAGAAATGCTTTTCTTTTTTTTCTTTTGATAAAAAAAACTACAACTTATAAAAACTCACAGTTTGCATTCAAACTTTCATTAAATCAAAACAAAAATAAAATTTTTGAACACTAAATTAAATTTTACATATAACTCCATTAAATTGGTAAGCAACAAAAATGGATTAATTCAAGCAGCGTAGCATAAAAGGGGGAAAAAATAGAGAGAGTTTTCCTTAAAATAAAAATCAATTTAAATAACTATAATTTTAAATTACATAATAACAAAAGAAAAAAATAGATTAAAAATTTCACACTAACTATTATATATTTTCCATTTAAAATTGCTTTACACTGTGTATTATTTAATTAGCACCCCTAATAAGTAATTGATTTGTCTGTTTCCTTCTTTTAAACTGATGTTTATCTTCCCACACAATCCATGGCCATATTATGGCAAAATATGATTAGATGTATTTATAACAAGATGTTTCAATGCTTAAATTACTTTAATAAAAAAAATCCTGTGTGGGTCCGGGTTAGAATAGCCCCACTGTAGACCATGCATGTCGTTAAAGTGACTAAAATAGATGTCCCGTTCCCCGGGGTATAACCAATGGGTGAGGTAACGACAGACTTTTCCCTTTGGATGCCTCAGGTCTTTGTGCTGCAAAGTAAAGAACAAAAAGAAGCTGCATTTTTTATACTTTAACATAACCACACAGGTTCATGGACTTAATCTAGATGTTTGCTGTCAACCAAGTAGGATAAGAAACAACACTTTAATAAAATCATAGGTATAATTTTAAATGCATTGTATCTTTCTATTTTAATCTTTTAAACAATTATAAGCACATAGGATGGTACAGCAACTTCTCTTTAACCTGGCATGTTTGAAACCCTGGCTTTATTGGATTATCACAAATCAATAGTTTTAAGGGGAATATCAAATACAAAGTACTCAGAGAAGTATTTAGATGATTAAAGCATTTATGTATCAAATGTATTTAATATATGTGTGCACATTAAACATGCACATGTTTATTGAGTATATATTTAATAAATATGCAAGCAGCATTGTGCCATCTGTTTGATAGCAGTTTGAATAGGATTATCATGTAAAACGTTATTGCACTATTACCTACTATTCAGTACCATAATTGCAAAAAGTGATCAACTTACTGGCTCCCTGAGATGTAGTTTCATCAAAAAGACTTCCAGCTAAAAAATTGGCTTTTCCTCCGGCACTCTCACTTTTAGATTTGCATTTTTCAAATTTCTCGTCCAAGTTCCCAATGATGGTTTTTCTGATACCACGATTCTTTTTCATTTTTTGCTCGCTCAGTCTGTCCAGTGGTAGGTCATTGAGGTCAATACAGTACACTTGCTTAGCTAACACCCGAGTCAAAGTTTCCATAGTTTTCTATAGAAAGAGAAAATAAATTACATAAAATATTTCTTTGTAACTAATTTTATTTTAACTTCAAAAATTTATCTTTCTTTATTTTAAAATTCAGCTGGAATGTATGCAGTGGTATAAATTTAATATCAAAAAAGAGTGTAGTAAAAAAAAAATATATATATTCATATAATTTATTATAGACATTGTCTTGACAATGAGTAATCAATCATCAAAAAAAGATAAATAATTTATAACAATAGATAAATAGTAACTGAACAAAATCAAAAAGTAATATTATATACAAATATATATAATATTAGATAATATTGATTGCACTTTGAATACATAATGGTAAATGAATGGTAATAATGAATGGTAAATACATTAAATATGTACATGTTTTAATTGTTTTAAGTTTTATCTAGAGGCATATCTTTGATATCTCTCTTAAAATTATATTGACAATTTGGCAAACTGTTTATATAGCATTGCCTTGGTCCAGAACATGCCAAATGAAAACGAAGTTACTGTACAAAATAAGTAATGAATTCATAGAAAAATGACTTTTCATTGTTACATCTCTGAATTGCGACCTTAAAAAAATTTAATTTATTTTTTAAATTACATTTATTATTATCGCTATGATTATTTATGAATGTTGTTGAAAACAAATAATTGATTGTTTGAAAGTGAAATTTTATTTTCAAAAAATGTTTCATTTAATTACAAAATAAGTAGTAAGAATTTTTGAATTGATGCATACAAAAATCAATGGCTTCCGAGAAAAAAAATATTCTATCTCTCAGTATGATTACTCTTAAACACTACACAGTTATAAGCAATAGAAACAGACAATAACAGAGGTTGTACTGAATTATTTGGAATTACTTACTGCCCATTCTTTGATTAATTCTTCCCATGAAGTGAGTGAAGATAAAACAGATAAAAACTGATCCCACAGTTCTGCAGATATCACAACATTCAGATTGGCTTTAATCCATGTTACAATGAGAGTCTAAAATGGGAGACGTAATAGATTTTATTATAAAATGCATACTTTTTAAAATTTATACATTATCTCCTGTTGATAAAACAGTAATCATTCTATAATGATGGGGGCATTTGTCTTTTTTACATGCATTTATTAGTTAATGTATCTCAAACTCTTTTAACACCAATAAAAAATTTGAAATTAAATTGCAAAATCTACAGATATAATTAATTGTTAATAATTATCTGAATATAAAATAAAATATTTGCTAGTGCATAAAAATATGTTTTTTTTTTTTTTTTTTTTTAAATAAATCTGGAAAATGTTAGTTTATAAGTTGTACCATATATTCTTATTTTTGTATGAATTTTGTTGTTAAAAAACTCACTTTGAATAAGATTTTTTCAATATCAATATATAATATAATTTATAATAAAGTAATATAAAAAGAAATTTTTTTTACAGTAATTATTGAACTTTTTTTTCTTTAATAGCTGCTTTACATTACATCTTATCAGAGAAGCCCCCATCCCTAGTAATTGATTTGTTTATTTCCTCCAATAAATCAGTTGTACAATCTGTAATGCCATTAAATATAATATACCTTTCTCCACCCAATTAATGGCCGAACTATGAATGGATCTAATATATGATCGATTGTCAACAATTACCAAAGTTTGTCTTTACTTATAAGCATCATAATTAATATCTGAACTGTAATGAAGAGCAATAAATTTCCAGAAATAAATTTTAAATCACAAATTATGTCAAAAAACTGTCTTTATAATTTCTTGCCAAAATTTTAACAAAAAATGCCATCATTACAAATTATTGTAATGATGGCATTTTTGGCATTTTTGTTAAAATGCCATGCATGGCATGGCAGACTATAAAGGGAGTATCTTTTCTCATTAAATTATACCTTAATTGAAAGTAGATCTACTTATTATTTTATATTTGAAATACCACTAATTCATTACAATATATTCTCAAACTGTAGAAGCGAAACCTTGAAGGGGAATGGAAAATTATACAACAGAACTTTTTAATGAATGTATACCACAATTATTATGAATTTCAAAATTAATACTAAGGAATTCCCCATTTTATATCTTAAAAATGTGAAAAAATTTTGATTGCTTTCAAAAGAAGTAATATATATGTTGTAGAGTTTGATTATCGATACTATCAAATTAGAAGTAAAACCAAATACTTTTAATAACCAGAAGAGAACTTTCTGATTATATATCAGATGAAAAGCTTTTTCTAAAAGAAATTACCAATTAAATTCATGATCAACGGGTGTGCTTTTTTTTTTTACCTGAAAAAAAGTGTTATTACTTATGCAGTAAGAAATAAGAAAATTATAGGTAATTATTGTCACATTTCACTAAAATTGATTATTTGAAAACAAATTTATACAATACAATACTATAAACAAATTTATACAATACAATACAATAAACAAATTTATACAATACAATACTACAAACAAATTTATACAATACAATACTATAAACAAATTTATACAATACAATACTATAAACAAATTTATACAATACAATACTATAAACAAATTTATACATTACAATCATCATTAGCACAACAGCCCCATAGTGGGCCAAGGCCGTTTATATGCTGGCAGATTTTAAAACATGAGATGTCTTCTTTTTATGGGGTAGGGTTGTCAGCCTTATGCCCAACGCTCTAGTCATGCTAGACTGGGACCTACAGTTTAAAGTGGATTCGAACCACTACAAACATCCATGGCACCACCGGGACTCAAACCCAAAACCTGCGGTATCGAGCGGTAGCCACTCGGCCATTCAGGCCCCATACAATACAATACAATAAATAAATTTAAGTATTCACAAAATAATTTTAAATTTAAAAATCCCCTGTTAAATAATTTATAATGCAATAAAATAAACCAAATAAGGCATCTGTATAATAATTTTTGAATATGTGATAAAACAGATTACTATAACACACAAAGAGATTTATTAATAAGTTTTGTACCATTATTACCTGGAAAAGTGCAGGGGCCAATCTACCACCCAAAGTATCTTCTTTTCTAACAGGAGGAACTTCTTTAAGTACTAATGAGGTTATCTGAAGCAAGACTTTTAACAATTGCTCCCTGAAAAGAGAAGAAAAAAATTACATACATAAAAAATCTTCAATTTAAATTAAATAAGTGATGTTTTGTTTATTTTATCCTTAAACTCTTTTCCAGTAGAAATTTTAAATTTTCTGCCTTCTGTTACAGGTATTACAGTTGCAGATTTGGCTGTTATTAAATTTTTGCTCAAAATACAGTTTTTTCACAAAATATTTTCTATGTTTACATGTAAATGGGATTTTCTAAAATCATTACTCATCTTTTTGTACATTACTGAATATTCTCTCTCATATAGGACATTACTAAAGAGGCCATTACTACAGCATACACAATACAAAATGCTTCTGTATAATGCTGTAAAATACAATAAATGAAAACATTTTTTTTTTCAAAACCAGCATTCATGTAATTCCTTCACGGGTTCATAATTGACTCACATAGTAATTTATTAACTTACAAATCAGTGAATTCTAAACCTTGTTTCTAGTCTCATTTTGAACTTGTATTTTAGAATTAAATTGCAAATTTTTCACCAAATTATGCATCTTGCATTACATTTTAAAAAGAATTGAAGTTGAAAAAAAAAAGTAAAATCTTTATCTTTAATTAGTAAAATTTAAATCTTTTCACACATTTTAAAATGTAAAAGCAATTGTTTTAAGTGACTTTTTTTAAAAGCAAAATTACATTTTGTCACATTCATAATATTTCTTTGGAAAAAGAGATCATATAAATTCAACTAATTTTTAAAATGTTTTAAGTAACACAATTTTTACATTTTTTTTTTTTTTTTACAAATAACTATAATCTAGGTAAAAAAGCACCTGACAAATTGCTTGCTCCCAACATCTCATTGTTATCTCATTTATAATTTAATCCCTATCAACGTACATATAAAGGTCGAAAAAAAAATTAGGTACGGTTTCATTTCATACCATAAATATTGTTAATTAATTCATTATCACCATCTTCAAAGTATTACTCATAATAAATAACTTATATAAGCACACATTTTTAAAATTTATCCATTATGTAATTTTTATCTTCATGAATATTTAATTTTAAAAAAGGAAAAACTAGTTCGAAAAATTAAGTATGTATTACTTAAAAATGCTTCCTTTGTAGGAGAGTATAAATTAAAGCATTAAAAAGTCATAATCAAAAAAACTAAATTTAAAAATTTAATAAAAGGACAATAGAAATAAATATTTTAACGAATATGATTGAATCATTCATCATATGATTTTCTGTGATACTTAACTGAAGGTATTATTTCTTAATATTGAAACATTGGAAGTTTTTAAAGAAAATTAGAAGTACTAGTATAATATACATTCATAATTCTATATTAAAATTACATTAAAATGAAATATAATAAAATTTAATGACAAAAATAGTTAAAAGTTACCAAAAAATAGATTAGGTAATAGCTCTAATATTCTTTTACACAGAATAAAAAATCTAATGATTTTACAAAAATAAATCTTAAATGATCATGAACAAAATATAAATAAAAAAATAAAAATTACCAAACTCTTCTTTCCATTTGTACATTCATGACCATATAGCGATAAATATTTAAAACTCGTTTGCACATGTCAACCTGCAATTTTTAAAATATGGATTAATATACAAATTAATGTGCTCAAAGTTATTAAAAAAATATAGAAATTTAAGCCTGTACTTGTTCTTCTAACATGTGCAAGTTATCATGTGACAAATCGAGCAAAAACACATTTGCTGCATTCGTGAGGAAAACTATAAGCATATTCTGCATTCCAGCTCTCAAATGGTTATTATCACTGTGAATGGCTTTTAAATAAGAATCTTTCCTCAATCGAGTGCCCGGGAGATCTTGGTCCTGTTCCACGAGAATTGAACTCTATAAAAAAAAAAAATAATAATAATAAATAAAAGGTACAACTTTGGTTTAAAAAAATCATGAATTTTATTTATTTAAAAAAAAAGAGTATTTTAAAATTTTAATTGAAAACAATGAAAAAAAGTTATCAAACCTTTTAACTCATAAATGACAAACATATCTAAATGACTTACATATCAAAATGTTACTTAAATGTGATTTTTTTTCAGCTGTCCATTTTTATAACGAGGATGAGGTTTTTAAATGATAATGTTATGGATTTGTTTCCCTACTGAACTGTTTAAATTTACAATTCTTGTGAATCAGCCATAGAGTATAATGACTGATGTGCAAGAAGATAAAGATATAATTTTTGATAACTGAATTAACTGCTATCGTACAATAAACATAATTAATAACTTAGTTCTAAATGAATCACTTTGGCAACTAAATAATTACAAATTTACAACAACACATTTTGTTGGAGTTCCCAATGTGTCCTCCAATATGAAATAAACATCACTAATAAAAAAAGTAATATTATCCTTATCCTAGCCTTTTTAAGGGACATTATTGACCTATACCAAAGTGGTGTTACTCATCAGAAGATAAGCTTATCAAATTTATGGGCAATAAGAAAAATGTAAATATTTCTACATTGGAATATAAAAAATAAATCTGTTTAATTTGCTTGCTAACCTACATTGTAAATTTATAAAGAAATACACATGAATCAGGATATTGTTAAATATAATTTCTCTTACTTTTCATTTTCAATAATATGAATTTTTTAATTAAGCACTTCAATTTTGATTAAACTAAGTTAATTAAACTTTTCAATATAATTCTCTGACCTCTTTGAAACTCAGATCTTAAGCTACTAAATTGTAAGGATGAGAATATATCAAGAACAGTACATAATTGATATTATTATAAATCTCTATGGGAAATTTTATCTAAGAAAAAACTGGCTTGTCAGAAGACTTGGCAATAGATTATCTTCTGTACAGTAACAAAGTGAAACATCGTAACTATTTTTTGTTTAAATATTAAGTCTTGATACTTAAAAAAAATTATGTAAAATAAGCTTATCAATTTTTAAGCTATAAGTTTTATAATACTTTTAAGTGAATGTATTTAATTTTGTAAAATTAAAATTTTTGTAACTGAAAATATTTTGTTAATTTACTTGAGAATTATTAAGTACAAAATCTCTAGACTATAGTAAAGGGAAAAAAAATTGTTTTTCTATGCAAGCACCAATAATATTTTAGCCAACACAATTACACTAGATTACAACATAAAAACATTGGATAAAATTGTGTTTACTTTTAATTTAATCAATATTGCTCAACAATTATTTATGTGCAAATTATTTTTCATATATTTGTTATTCTAGTTTTTCTTGCTGTGTAAATTGGTCTCTATTCCTCTAAAATTCATAAACAAAAGTTTCATTTTTTTATAACATGAAAGTATTTTAATTGCTTCAAATTTTAATTTAGAAAACACTAAATTTATATAATTAGTATTTACAGGCATTTTGGACGGTATACATCCATCCACTTTATCTTCCTTTGCTTCTGAAGCTTGTTGCATTGGCTCCTCTAAAAACAGTGGTTTCTCTGCACTCTGCAATTAGCAAACAGAAAAAAAAATTTCAATTAATAACCGTAACTTAGAAACAAATTTTATTTTTAATTTCACCTTAAAATATTTTATAAAACATGTTTTCTAAATGGAAGAATTATTTAAAATAAAGTAAAAATTTTTGAAAAGTATGGTAAAGGATGATTGTTTTTAACTTTATTTAAAAAAGAACAATTACAATTTCTAAAAACAACAAATTTAGATAACTGACATCACAAATGTAGCAAATTTTTTTTTGTCTTGCAATAGATATAGACACAAACTGACATTGAGAGTAACAAAAATACTAAGAAGCAGCCAAACTAGCTCAAATCTCTTTAAATCAAATTGCCCCATAAGATTAAAACACTATAGCAATATATGTTAAAGGAACTGCCAATTAAACTGAAAGAACAAATTTGTAGATGCAGAATAAAAGCAGAACAACCTAAACAATTAAGTAACCCTATTATACAGGCAAAAAAATTAACAGCAATAAACTAGATAGCAAGAAAATATACACGGGTAAAAGCAGAAATTAAAAAAATACGAGGTCAAGGAAGAAATATTCCCAAATCATACCTTCACCTCACTTAACAGAGGTGCAAAATTTAATGTAGAAATTCAAAAGAAAATTTTAACTCTAAAAATACAAAAAAAAAAAAAAAAAAAAAAAATTGCTAGGGGTGTAATAACTACAATCAATAATGATCTATAATAAAATAGAAATAAAGACAAAGTCTTTCAGAAATATAAATTTAGGGAAAATCAACCTACAAATATATATTATAAAAGTACCAGAAGGTAACTTATCTTACATTTTTATGAATCCACTCTCGATACACACCCACTACTTTTCTCATAGTAGAAGCATACCGAAAATGCATATGAAAAGCCTGAAAAGAAAAATTTATTTATTACACAGGACATAATTAAGAATATTAAAGAGACATTAATTAAGACCACAATTTTAGAACATGTATAGCATAATGCTTTTAAAATACATATTGCCTCCAAAGGACTGTATATATTCAGAACTAAAAAAAATTCATTCCTATTTTCTTTATAGATGAATTCATATATATTTTTTTAATAATTGAACTCTAATACTGAGAAATTCAAATCATCTCTCCCTTTCAATATATTATATTTTTATCTTTTAAATAATCAAACATCATAAAAACATTCAAAATTTTTATTAATATCATAATAAATTTTATAATTCACAATATAATTTTATTTAATAATTTATAATTTAATTTTTTAAAATTATTAAAATTAACTAATTTTAAAATTTATCGACAGAAAAAAAGATCCTGAATAATTGACCATGATATATAATCTATAGATGATTAGTACTTGTCCACTTATAATTTTATTATCATGTTTTTACTAGAAGTTCTGCTTTCATGCCGATAGTGAAGAACTTCAACCAACACAATGTTTTAAAATTTTTCAGCATGTCTCAATGGTATAATCTAAAAATTAACATATTATAAATGTAAGATAGAGGGAGAAAAAATGTAAGCAAATAAGAATTACGATAAAAACAGAAATATATATTGAATATATTCATCTTGATTATTTTTAAAGGCCAATTAATTAATTAAATATTAATTGGCCTTTCATATTATCGTAAGCAGTAGAAGGTATTTATAATTCTTATCTGTAACTTCATCCTATGTTTCCCCTACCCTATTTATAACATCAGCATATGATTACAGTGGAATTTTGCCTCTATTCCTCCTCCACCCTACAGGGAAATTTTGTCTCACCAAATCTCGTAAGTTTATTTCTTAATTCTTCAAACATTTATTTTTCCTGTCTTCTATTTGAAGTTCCAAGCTCCAAATAAAAAGAATATTAAACTTCACAATAAATAATCTACAGATTATAGAAATACAATTATAGCACTTAATTCTTATTTAATTACATAAAATACATGTCTTGCAAAAATATTTCTTGAAATTTATTTAAAAATTGTTTACTTTAAAATATGTTTCCTAAATATTTACATAAAAATGACTAAATAAATTTAAATTTATCTTCATGCTATTCACAATTTCATTTGTTTCGACTTATAAACTGATAAAATTTAGTTACCAAAATTAAATATATTTTGTTGATCAAAACCTGCTACTATTCAATTAAGTGAAATGAACATTACCTGTCGAAATACTTCATTAACCATGTTGATGTTCTCTCTACTGCAGTACAATGTATCGCGAACAATTGTATAGTCTCTGAGAGAGAGATCATCATTCCCCAGTGAAGTGCTGCTGGGATCTCTTTCTAGGCCATATGAGGATGCAGTTAGGAGGTTAGTTGACGACTGGTTCACTTCATTTTCATTTGAAGCAGCTGGACGGTTTGACTCATTCTGTTCCTTCCTAGTTGATTAAATGTTAATTCGATTAATCAAATTGATTACACATTTAATAAAGATTGGGAAAATGATAATGATATTATGAAGAATATTATAAATCTCTATACAAGCTGGTTCATTTTTAAAACATGTATATTGTCCATTTATTTATATATTAAGTTTTTTTTTTTATTTAAGTATTAAGTGATATTTTAAGTTTTAGAGTATTTGTACTTGAATAAAAAAAATCGGTAAGAACTAAAATATAACAATATGATAAAGCAGTCAGTAGTAGAGGAAATTTATGTCTAAATAAAACTCTAATTTACTTTCTAAAAAATAAGTCTCAGATATAGAATAAAAAAAAAAGACTTTATTCATTAATATATACATTGTCAACATCACTTCTTGATGCATGTGTTAAACTATAACATGAAATTGAAATTTAAAAAGAATTTCTAAATTAATTATAATGCAATTCGAATTATAATAATAGTAATTCAAATAAAAAGTAGAACTGAATATTTTAATGAAAGTATAAAAAAAAACTTATATGACAAAAAAAATCTGAGAAAGAGCAAAATAGGTATGTTTTAATATGAAAGTTATTTAAAAAATTTTAATACTTTAAATTTTATTCAATTAGCACATTTATTTATTTATTATATTTAATATTTTTGATATGGTTTTGTGATTTCAAACAAATGCATTTTCGAGAATTAAAATTATGTATAAAAAATATATATAAAATAAACCATTTATTTTTTTAATATGCAATAATATTTTAACTATAAAAAGCATTGTAAAACTATCTAAAAATCCTCTTATTATTCTTTTATTCATCATTTTTTATCTTAAGTTTAATAAAAGCATTTTATTAAGTTTTAAATAAAGGATTAAATTACTTTTAATTTACAAGATGAATTTTTTTTTAATTTTAAATATACTTGCAACTTTTCACTTAATGAATTCTATAAGAAATTAATTAAATAAAAATAATTTCAAATACTTTAGCAGTTTTTAAAAATATCAACTTACACTAAAAATAAGTACAACTTTAGATTAAGAACTACAATGATCAAATAAAATACATAAAAAAAAAACTTACGTTTCATTCTGTACAGGTTGCTGAAAAGTGACATTAGTTTTTTTCAAGTATTGTGTAAAATGTGTGGTCCATCGAATAACAGTTGATTGGCAGTGCAGGATAGTATCTTTCTGAGAAAATCTGGTGCTGTCATGTTCAATTTTCATATCACTTTCCCGCCGTAACACAGGCAGATCTGAAATACAACATTATTTTGAATTAAAAGCAAATCCATCAATACATATATAGTCTGACCACGAATTATACGGTAAGCAATTATTTAACAGCAGACATGGAAAAATCAATTACTTGTTAGAGTGACAGTCTGACTCAATGTAGTACAAAACTGCTTTGAAAGAAAAAAAATATATATAATAGTTAGCGAGTTTTTTTCATCTAGTTTTATTTTAATCTAAAATTTTAATTATTAAAAAAATTAAAAATTTTATTGCAATTAAAATTCCTCCAAAATGACATTTTGCTCTATGGTGATACCACTTTTTTAATTCATCCAATTTGGCCCTTTTCACTTTTCTACATGATCAGTGGTCAGACTATATTTACATTAAAACTTTTCCACGAAAAAATTGTTTAAACATTAATAAATACATAAAAAATTTAGAAAATATAATAAAAATATTTAATATGGATTCATTTTATTTTTAATAGTATTAAAAAACTTATGTATTATTTGCAAATTAAAGCAAATATAATGTTTACATATATTTTTAAATTTTCTATTTATAAACATTATATTTCTTTTAGTTATAAAAACATTAAAATCTATATAAATCTATATAAATATAAAAAAACATTAAATGTAATCATACTTAACCATTAAGGAATCTTACTACATGATAAAATTACAAAATTGTGGATAACTAACATTTTAAGAAAAAGTATTCAAAAAATAAAATACACTATCTGGAAGAAAGTGATGGGACACCCCTCGAAAAGTAGACAATACAGCTGACACATGCGCAATAATAGGTATCACGTGTCAGCCATATCCTATAAATACTCTGTGGAGTCGACTAGAGTTGTTTTTTGTCAAGATGCCACCACGGAAGAGTTGTCTGAGTTCGAGAAAGGTGTGTTGGTTGGATTGCATCTTGTCAAGGTGGCAATTAGGGAGATATCCCATCTCCATAACTGCTCAAAATCAACTGTAGCACGTGTTGTGTGTCGTCACAAGACTGAGGGACACTGTCAGAACAAACCCCGAAGTGGACGACCTACAGTTCTCACCAGCAGGGACCGGCGGGTGCTCGGCAGAGAGATTCGAAGTAACCGTCAAACATCCATGGATAACATCACTAGTGAGTTTAGACAAGCCACAGGTGTGGCCATTTCGACCCAGACTCTTCGTATCGAGGCCCATAAGTTAGGTTACACTGGAGGTTTGGCGACCCATAAGCCCTTGATTATGATTTTGCTAGAAATATCAATTTATAAATAAAATCAGTATATTATTTTAAAAAAGTATTTAGTAAAAACCAGAAATTTACCTAATACAGGTGCAAATAAATTTGTTGTACAGGAAAATCCTGGAAATATATGTGGTAGGTAATGTTTTTTGAATTTTTCAAACAGGAATTGAAAACATTTAAGATATCTAATTTCAGATTTTTCTTTCCACTCCACTTTACACACCTAAAACCATAAAATAAACAAAGATGATTATCACACGTTTGTTGATATACATGACATATTTTTTGGATTTAAAAAATATGCATATATCTGAAATTTTATTTAAATCTTGATTAAATAATTAGTTAAGTTAGTTAGAATTTATGCTAATCCTACTAAGTCAGTATAAATATTTTCAGCTTAAAAGTACAGAGAAAAAAAAAAGTTTCATTCATTTTAATAATCAATGTACTTGAATTTTATTATATTAAATAAAAAATATGATTTTATTATATTAAATAAAAAATTCAAATACATAGATTATCAAGTACATTGAGTTTCAGAGTACTTGTAACATATATGTTAAGGAATAATTTAAACTTTTCAGAATGATAGATCTTACAATGAATAAGGGGTAATTTAATATAACTTAGCATATATTTTAGACTGAGTAATATATTTTACATTTTTTTGTAATTAAAGGCAATTTTAATTTAACTTAACAAGATCAACCAAGGCTACTGCCAGATAACAGATAATTGAATACATTTTCTAAGTACACAAATGCTAAAATACTGTAAATAAATAACTGCAGCCAAAGTAAAATATTAGAAAATAAAATAAAAATACGATAAATTCAAGGAAAAAATTCTGGAGTTATCTTCAATCACCCAACTTAAAATATGTTTTTGAAGAATATGAGATGTTAGATAGTAAAATGGGAGAAATAACTGGATAATTAAGTATATACTTAAATGTTATTTTAAATTTAATTGATGGATTTTGGAATAAATTCCTCTTGAAAATATTTTAACTGTTCATAAAATTTATAAGAAAATAAAATTCAAATTACCTGTGACACCATGTATTCTAATAAGCAATCCAAGTAAAACCTAGTGCAATCATCCGGTAATTGCTCACCACTTAATGGAGGCAAAATAGGCATAATTTCAATCGGACATACTGGAGCTGTAGAAACAAAATTACGTAAGTTAAATTCTACACAACCAGTGGCTGAACTATACATATGATTTCTTTAAACTGAGGTACATTTATGGAACAAACTGTAATTTTCTCTTAATTTTTATGCTATTCATAAAAATTCTTTTTTTTAAAAATGTATCCATTACTTTAGGTTATTATCAATAGATTATTATAGCATTGTTACTTAATTTTTGGAAAATCTTTGGCAACTTTTACAATAAGAGCAGGCCCTCAAATGTTTTGAATACATAATTAAAAAACTTTTAACATATAAAATATTAAAAAAATAATAACTTTTGCATACAAAGGAGTCTTAATGTGTAACTATTTTATGTATAAACATCATTATTTAAATACATTATTTCTTTATGTAGTAAAGATAATTTTAATATATTAATATTTTTGTATAATATTTTTTGATAACTGAAGAAATTAATTTTAAAAATCCCTTAAAAGGCTGCAAAGTCATACCTGCTTCAGGCACATCAGTAGTATTAGCATAGAAAGTTGAAGTTTCCTGATAATTTTCATTAGAAGCGGAACCTCTGTTGTAGAGTCCATGACTGTGGCTCGAATTCGGGGCGACTATGAAAGGGTTGGGTACTCCTGGTATTAAACCAGGGACAAGCGACGTAAAAATGGAATCCAGATCTTCTGGTGCATTTTCGCCTAATATCTGGTACCATAGCAGAAACAACCGGACACCATCTCTGCGAAGCTTTTAAAGAAAAGAAAATTAATTAATTTAAAAACCACTATGCATTAGAAATTATCATTAGAAATGAATAAAAAATATATTTTAAATATTTAATTTGCAAGATAAATAAGAATACAAAATTAAATATTTAAAGAAACCCTAAATCAAATCTTACATTGGCATTTCTTTACAGAAAATGCTTTTGTTAATCAGCTTATTTTTTGATTAAATATAACATCCTCAATATGCAGCAATGTTAATTTTTCAAAAATGATCAAAGTTAATCATTATAGGATGAACCCAGTTTCAAGAAGAATGATCACCTGGGCACTTATTTTTCACTGTTGGCACTTATTTTTCAGGTAAAGCTGTAGCACAATGACAGCATGCTTAACGGGCTTTAAAAATAAGATTTTATTGTCTTATGCATTACAATCACTATTGTAAAAAACAAGTATGGCAAATGTAATGATGCTTAGCATAGACAAAGTAGTTGGGTGGATATTCCAATCTTTTTTTATATGATGAATAAATAGTGATAAGAAAACTGAAAAAATTATTTACATGATAGCCATCAACAGATTAGTTGTCTATGGCCCAAAACAAATGTTAAAATATTAAAGGCAAAATAAATAGAAAAACTGTGATAACAATTTTTATCAAAAAGTATTTCAATCCTATACTTAAGAATAGGAGGAGTGCCTATCCTATTTTTGAAGAATCTTATTTTTTTAGGTAAATCACGATACTTTTGTTTCAGATGTGGAATAATTTGGGAAACTGCCCATGCAGCTTCTTCAATAGGGATGTTATGGATAAAGAGTTTATATATCTAATATTGTAAGTGGTTTAAGATTAATACAGTTAAGTTTGGAATTTTTCTTCTAACACAAATTATGTCAACACATTAAATAACCTAGAAATATTGTATCATAATTTATAATGTTTCTATAACAAGTAAACTATATTAAATTGCGAATTTGTATTTTGCATCACATTACAGATCGTTTTAAAATCTTAGCCCATTTACATGTATTATATGTTAAAAAAAAGATATATTTTTGACAAAAACTAATATTTTTAAAATAACTTTATACGTAAATAAAATATTAAAAAAATTAAGACAGAAAAAAAGTCAGATAAAACTTTTCATTTTAAGTAAATAAGAAAAAATAGAAGCAAAATTACCTTGGTGGAATTTCCATAATGAAGAAATTTTTTTATTATTCTCTTTATACTGTGACACTGCCATCTGCGATTAATTAACTCAGGAAGTAAAATTAAAAGTTTCTGTAAATAATAATAATAATAAATATAACAAAATCGAAAATATATTAATAAATGTTTATTTTTTTAAAGAAAATTAAAGCATTTACCTCAAATATGAAGCGAACTATTTCTAAATCTTCTCTAGCAGTTCGTTGATGAGCTATAAATTCAAATAAAAATAATGACTAAATTCATAGATTTTTAAATATTAACATTGAATACTTTTATAATAATAACATGATTTTATTATAAGTATCATAATATCATTAATAGTTCTAAAACTTTTAAAGAATCAGAAAAAAAATAACTAGTTTAAACTTGTTCTTTCATTTGAAGAGCATACCCACAGAGTAGCAAACTAATGCTATTGTTACGAAGAACAACATAATTTCTCTCTCATATAGTCAGAAATTACCAAGATCATGGGAAAATTTATTATGACAAATTATTCCTTTTTAACTGTAAGAAATACATTTTAATTAACTTTCAATATCTCTTATGAACATTGTGCCTCATATTTTATTACAAAAATGAGTATGATAAAGAATGTTCACTATTAAATAATATGTTACAGGATAATATTCTTGTGGCAAAGTTTATATAAATATCACTTTTTAAGAAAATCAAGTACATTGTCAATGCCAATTGTAAATGTATCCTTAATTAATGTTTTCCTTAATTGCATGTCATTATAGTTGAAAACATATTATACTTTAATAATTAAATATGATCTTACCTCTTTGTTTTAGGTTATTTTCTGCACTAATGAATACATCATAGAAGATGTAATAAATGTGACTATAATTACTTTCAAAAAAGGCTTTTGCTTCAGATGTATCAGAATTTTCTAAAAAATGAATATATTAGTAAGTTAATAACTAATTTTACAAGGTTCATAAATAAAAACAATATTTTAACATATACAGAGAAATTATTCAACGCTACACTGTCTTGCAATATATGCAAGATTCTGTAATAACATACAAGATTATCCAATTAAATTACAATCTAATTTTTTTTATCTATCTACTTTTTCTCAATAGCTACTTAAAGAAAGAAGAATGGTTAAGAGAATTGGATTGGTAAAGAAGAGAATTGGTTAAATTATGATAAAAGCAATGAAGTTGACAATATAATTGGATATACAGAATGCCAACAAAAAGTCTTTACAGTTTCAAAAATTTATTACAAAGGCAAACGTAAAGACAGATAAATCAATAAGTGGAACACCAAGATGTTAATTGATTTCTTGTCATGCTCAATACTATAACATGCCCTTATGAATGGTGGCAATTTATATGTAGCAATGCCATCAGAGTTCATCTGCTTTAGATTAGTCATGTCGCATATCTCTGTTCGATACACAATATTTTTAACAAAATGCTGGCCACCTCATTTACCACATATCACTCCTCATTTCATTCTATGGGGTTACGTCAAAGATATCTTGCATTGAACAGAGGTATGGGACAAGAATCTACAACAAAAGATCACTGATGCCATTGTCACCATCAATGAGGATAAACAAGAGCATTATTTTGATGTACAACTAATGGTCCCCATATACAGATATTTTAATTTTTATAAAATTAAAGAAGGCACAAATAAAAACTTAATTGTATACATTGCATTTTATTATAATTATCAGTTAACTAACAATATCTAATAATTATTACTTCTTCACCTTTATAGTAAATTTTTGAAATTGTAGAGACTTCATGGACACTGTACTCTATAGAAAACATCACAGAATAAGCCGTATTTTATTGGGGGAAAGGAAAGGGAGGTTTTTCAATATTAGATTTGGTAAAATAATTTTGCAAAAATAAACTAATTGCGAAAAATTTAGCAGTTTATTAAAAATTGATAAATAAATAATATGATATTTGTTTATATGGAACACTCTGTGTGTCTATAATGCTTATTTATAATAAAATTATTAACATGATTTGTAAATAACATTTGTCTAACAAAAGAAAAATTTGTCTACTTTTGACAAGTTATAATTAACAAATAGATTTTTTTAATGAAGTGACTGCAAAATCAACTTTCTTGGTCCTAAAAAGCTTCATCTCATATAACAATAATTAGAGTATCTAGATGTTACTATCTGTATAAATAACATGGTTTTAGTTTTAAATAAATCTGATCCTTAAATAAATATATTATCAACATTTTAATTGAATAAATTACAGTTGCTGAACCTTTTAAAGAAGATTTCTTTTTAGAGAAATACTCTTTAACTTGCGAGGATGTGAATTATGAATTTCAACTGACCATCAGCAAATACATTATATGCACTTTTCCCATAAGTGAAATACTAAATTTTTATAATTTTCCGATTTAATTTTTGCACATAAATTGAAATAGAATTTCCAATTTGCAAATTAACAGATAACAAAAAGGGTGTTACGAAAAAAAAAAATTTAAGATAAAGGAATTATCTATAGTAAAAGCCTCTTCAAATTATAACTACATGAAATTAAGTCTTTATGCATAGATAATTTTAAATATAGCATGACCTGAAAGGGAAAAAGAAATTATATATAATGATCTTTTATGAAAACCATTAAAAAAACAAATACAACTAAAAATGCTATTAAATATTTCATGTGGATTGCAGCATTATAAAAGGAAAAAAATCAAGAAATTATTTGAGATTTTTTAATATAGATATTGTTAAAATAGAGAACTTGATAAAGATGTTTCAGCTACTTATTGCTGTCACAAATGAGAAAAGTAGAATTAAAATCAATGGAATATTAGTGCATAAAATAAATAAATGTTAAAGAATTAATCTTAAAGAAACATATATTTTAAGACCTAAACTTTTTCTTAATGACAAAATATACCTATTTTAAGGATGTATTGGATCTGGTTTCCTTAAAATTATTTTTTAATTTATTGAAAACAAATAAATATATAAGATTAATGAAAATAAATGATATTGTAACTAAACAACGATAAAAATTAAATAGTAAAATATAAATTAAAAAATTTTAGCAGGTGTTTCTAGATGAAAATTACTGTCTTATTATTAAATGTTTATTTATTTACTTGGTTTATTGAAATAAAGTTATTTACAACGAACTAAAAAATACTTAAATGTTTAACAAAATTTTTTGTTTTGTTGCCCAATAGATAACATGGTATAAATACTTTATATTCTAAAATACAGAAACCGAAACCAATAAAAAAATTCCTCAACTAAATAAAAATAAAGTTACAGAAAGACATGAATAAATAATGCGAATATCTTCAATTTTAAAATCTTGTTGTACTTTTTAATATTTTTTGCAATTATATATATAATAATATTTTATCCTTTTATTAGTTTTAATGTTATTTTATTTATTCATTGAATTTAAATACCTTTAATATCTTCAAAATAAAAAAATATATATAACGAAATATTTCGACTAAAATATCGCAAGTGCAAAATCGCACTAATTCCACAGAAAATTTTGTTAACAAAATAAAGACATTTTTGTGATATATATGACTGTTTCTATATTTGAAAAAAAAAAAAAAAAAAAAAAGAAAAATCGTAGCATGCATGGGTGTTTTCTGTATCATCGCAACGAGATTTTAATAGTGATAAATGTTTGCGTTTCAGAGTTAAAAATTAAAAATATTTATTTAAGAATTTAAAAAAATATTTTATGATATCAAAATATCAACGAGCAGTTGTTTTAGGTACACAAATTGTTTTAAAACATTTTTTTTAATGCCTGCGAATACTGACCCAAAACAATTCGCAAATGTTTCAGACGACTGAGGCAATCTTTCTTTGGATCCAATACCTTCTGAGATGATTTTTTGACATCCGAATGAGGCTTTTTACTAAACATCGTTCAAAACGTCATGTATTTTTACACAATGTTGACACCACTTTCGCAAAGGCATCCCATTGCATTCCCACCTCTCGCGGGACGTGTTAAATTGAGGAATTATTCTTCACGTAGAAGAAATCACTCCTTCTCCCATTGGTCGATTAAGGGAAGAGATTGCCAAAATTGGCAGGTTTCTCCCCGATTATCCGAAACAAACTACCTTTAAAATTTCGTATTTAGCTCAGGAATTCACGCCAAAATGTACGGTTAAAAGAATTTACGATAAAGATCTTTTGCTGTAGTTACTTGTCAAAACATTGTGTGTTGTGTACATTTTATTCAAGGTCAACAGTTAACAATTATTTTACGAGTTTAATAAATTTTTCACACATTCTATTGGATAAAACAATGTAGTTAACATTTATCAAAGAATTACGCAAATCAGAAATTGAGTGTTTTCTTGATTTCAAAATAATATTAAATGTGAAATTGTGCATTGAAATACAGTATTTGTGTCTTGTACATGAAAAAACTTATACTTCTTATTAGAAATGTTTCAAATGTTTTCATTTTTTTATCAAAAAAATTATAAACAAATATTTAATAGGCAACTTTTTGGAAATTGAGTAAAATTAAAATATTTTTAGAAAAGAAGTATTTAAATTTTTATGTTAAAACAATTTATGGTATATGGCAACAGCTTTTAAATTATTTGTTTATATTTCCCTTCGTTCAGCGTGGTATCGGTGATGCGGTAAATGGTCTGAAATAGCATTTCTTGGTAAATATTAATTATTGTATAATTATAGAATATTGTAGAATTTATTATTTATATAGTTTTAAAATCATTTAATTTTATCTATACTAAATTTATATTGCTGTAATAAATGAAATTATCTTATTGTGACGAATATATTAAAATGTATTGTCTTGTATCCATCAAATGTCACATTCCATTCCAATGAATTATTAAAACAATGTAACCAATTATTTTTTTAAAAATTCATCGAGTATCAACATTTATACAACACCTCATGGAAGTTATCGAATAGATTATACAAATTGTTAAATAAAAATTTATATATAGAAATAAAATAATAAAAATTTATCATTTATACAAATTGTTAAATAAAAAATTAATAGGCAAAATAATGAAAATGTATCGCTTAAAAATTGGGACATGAATACGATTTAATTTTTAATTTTTTGGAATGAATTCTTTATAAAAGCTGTAATATATATAAAAAATAAACCTTAATCACAAAAGTTTCAGATCAGAACAATCAAGTAAGAAATTTTGGAATTGCTTATTAAACTTTTTAATTAGCAGGTTTAAAATTCCAACACATGTTGATACATTGGTTGAATATTAACATTTTAAGCTTTGATATGGATTCAAATTAATTTGTTAATATATTCTATGTCATTTTGTTTCATTTTTCTAGTATTATATGTTTTAGTTTCTGTTTTGAAGAAATTCTATGCTTTCAAATTTTGGCCAAATATTTTGTAGTAGATTAAAATTTAGGGACTGAAAAGGCACTTAAATATCATAGTTACAATTGTAAAGCAGCCATATTTGAACAGTATGTTTAAGATTGTTATCTTGTAAAAATTCTGCATTTTGTAGACCTAGAATTTTGGCTGATTATTTTGAGTTTTTAAGTGATCAATATAATTAACTAATTATATTAGTTCATTGTGTTATCAATGTATTCATTTTTACTTACTCTTGTAGATGATGATATGTTCTCCGAAATCACTACACCTATAGGGTCATATTTGAATAAAAATAAGTTATTTTTTGAAGTTCTCTTACGATTTTCTTGAAACCATATCTAGCCTCTAGCTTCAAATACATTAAATTTGCTTTAATAATACGTAAAAATTCTTTTTCATATTTTTGCAAATGAAATTTATCTTTTATTTTTTTTATTTTTTATTTATAATAATAAAGAATTTTTACACTAAGATCTAATATCTTGAGGATTGAACTATTCTATGAACTCCTTTTGAATATGTGATACATAACATTTGTGCTCATTTACTGTAAGTTTTGTATTTGCATTTAATTTTTCAGAGGATATTTTGTTCAAACAATTTTATTGGCTTCCAAAGTCTTGATTTACTTCTTATTCTACTATACATTTAAGACCTTATAAGAGAAAATACAGTGAAATTACTTTAATTTACTGCTTGAGAATTTTTTTTTTTTAAGTATAAGTTTTTTAAATGCACTTTAGTAATTCATTTGCAAATTTTTAACAAATTGTTCTTGCTTTCATTGAATTATTGTAATAATATAAAAAATACTAAACGAAAACAATAAAATTTTCTAATTAAACAATTTTGTATAATATGCAAGTTGTGTCTAAAATTTATTTAAAATGAGTGTGAAGCAAACAAATTATGATAAGAATTTGAATCATATGCAAACACTTTTGTGAAATTTAATTGAGTTTGAAAAAATTCTTGTATAATTTTTTTAAAAGGTGATAAATATTATATGTAATAAATCATACTCTTTTATTTAGAATATACCGAAATTCTGCACATACTGCAATCATGTGAAATTTTTAATTATTTTAATTTATGTACTTAATCTTTTTAGTTCAAACTTGTTGCTTAATAGTAAATACTTTTAATGTCTTAGTAATAATTCTTCATAATATTAAATTATTATTTTTTTTTTTAAATTTAATACAATTTTTCATTTTTTCACCATTACTTTTGATTTATTCTCATGTTTTCAAAGTAACACTTTTGTATCATGCCTTAAATTCTTGCATGTGATAACAATCCTCTTCCCCCCCCCCCCCAATAAGATTTTTATATGATTTGTCACTGCAATTATGCAATAAAAATTATAAAAATATGTCTTGTATTTATAATGCCATGGTTTTGAATACGTTATATCAAATAATTTTAAGAAAATTGAAATAATCCATCTATTCAAGAGAAATTACTCATAATAATTAATTCTTTTGTAAAAATTATATTTATTTCAGTTTCTTTTAGCTTCATTTATATCTATTGGCTTGCATTAGAGGCAAATCAAAATAACTACTTTTACATATTAGCCTCGGAAGGTGACGAAACAGAAAATAGCACATAACCAACAGTTAAGAAAGTTGTAACTAGGAATTGTGTTCGATAGCTCGGTCACACACACAAATAAAGACTCAAATAATAACACATGACGTGGACTGTATAAATTAATCTCCTTTATTTAGGCAGCCATCACACTCGAGGATGAACTGACCACACAACCTCTCTCTGGGGTTACACTTATTGAACTCCTTTATTTAGGCAGCCGTCACACTCGAGGATGGACTGGCCACACAACCTTTCTCTTTAGTTACAGTGGTTCAATTCCCTCTCTTACATTCCTTTCTCTTTCTCGTCATCTCATCCCCTGCCAGACACCCCCACAGACAGGATGTTTACGGGACATAGGACATTGACTTCCCTTTTGCACGGGGACCTGGGTTTCGACGCAACAGATTGCAATACCGGTATTTTGAGCCATTTGTACAATTTTGTAATACCAGTATTCACAAGTTTAAATGCCGTTTTTTCGGTATTTACTAGAAATTTAGAATTCTTATTCAGAAGTATATAGTTATATAGTTTTCACTAGAAATTCTTACCTGTGAAAACAAGGTTGTTGTAAAGAAAGTGTGTAATATTTCGATATTTTTTAAATTGGTGATTTTGTTATTCCTATTATATTTGCATATCATACTTTAGAGTTCCAAATATTCTTCAGATTTATTATATATATACTCATAAATAATACCCCATAATAATGAAAAAGAATAACTTTAAAGAACATAAAAAAATCAGTTGATAATACTTCGGTTTGGTTTCATTGTTTATATGATGAAAAGAATGTGGTGGCACAATGTAAAAAGTGTTCAAGAGTTATTAAAGTGAATGGAGGAAGTACAGCGGACTCCATACGCATTTAAAAACGATATTTACTTATGTGATATTTACATTCTTGCGAATAAACTACTAAAAAACACCTGCATTTTCTTTTTCTAAAATTTCTACTACCGGTATTAAGATCCAAAAAATACCGAATACCGGTATTGAACTTTTGGTCCGATATTGCAATTCCTATTTGTAACTCATCTGCAGTCAGAGTGAATGAAATCATTAAAACTATTCTAGTTAGTGTCTTGAGGTCCTGGGAAAAAATAACCATAGGGAGATCATAAACAAAAATGCCGAGGAAACAATTAATTATAAAAAAATTGAAGTGGTTGTTATGTGAAAATGTTGAACTCAGATTTATAGAGGCTAGTAATTGTATGTCTGGGATTTGGAAAGAGTAAAACTGCTTTTATATGTATGTGTATATACCCTTTCTGCGTGTCCCCCTTTTTTCCCCTCTTGTTTTTAGATAAATTGAACAAGAGGGGATCTAGAGGTGAGCATTAATCTCAAAGTCAAATCGCGACAACACTTGTCTCGACTTAATGCGATTTGTCGTCAATATAAATGCATTTTGGAATGTTTTCAAAATCAAGGAGGAATTTTTGAAAGTAGCAATACAGTCCAATTTTTTGGGGGGGTTCAAGAATTAAGCTCACTTTTCACTATTTCAAATTAGGCAAGATTTCACAAATTGTACCTACATACTGCTGTGCTGAAAAAGTAAGACCAATGCTTATTTGGTACTTACGTATTAACGGTACCTTGGCGACAGACTTGGCGGTTTTTAAGTGTCGCCAATTTTTATTATTTGGAATAAAAATATTTTGAAAGCGTTTTGATTTTAAATGAAGTGTTTCATATATATTTTATTATTTGGAACAAAAATTTTAAGTGTAGATTGGCGCCAAACCTGTAGTTGCGGTTGGCGCATGTGTTCTTTATTGGCTCAACTGTCGCCAAGGTACCGTTAATACGTAAGTACCGCTTATTTTTTTTCAAAAACTCTTTATTTGTTCTTCCAGATTTATTTCATCGCCTTCAAAGTAATCCCCTCCGGACATAAGGGACTTACGCCAACTTTTTTTTTTTTCCAATACTCAATGCACGCTAAAAAGTCATCGGCAGGGATGGCCTTCAAAGCGTTCGGCGATCCACGTTGCACCTATTCAATCGACTCGAAAACGGTGTCCCCGGAGTGGTCTTTTGAGTTGAGGGAATAACCAGAAGTCGCACGGTGTGAATGCGGTGGTTATGGAACGATATGGGTTTCATTTTTGGCGGAAAAGTCACGAAGAATCAATGTAGTGTGAGCTGGCGCATTCAGTATTTTCGGCGTTTGAGGCCCAAAATGGAATTGACCGAACCTTTCGAAATTCCAACATCATCAGCAAGGTCTCGTAAATCGACGGTTTGCAAGCATCTAATCGTTAATTTTTTGGACGTGAGCTTCGTCGGCTGAGGGTCGACCAAGAGGACTCTTCGTCTTCAACGCGTTCTCTGCCTTCTTTGAACTGTTTGTACCTCTTCTAAACATTTCTTTCCGATACAGGAATGCCTTCTTCAACATTCTCTACGTTTCCGCAAACAAAATTGAATGAAAGTTCTTTGCTCAATGAATTGAGACATTTCAAAAATCGCCGGAATCAGTTTTAGCGTCTCACAAAGCCATGCGTAACTCAAGCACTAAAGGCTCGTTCCCACCGAGGCGAGAAGCGTTTAAGCGACAAGATTTGGCCAATCACTAGCCTCACCGCTTTCGCCAGAAATCGGTTTGAAATCCACCGCTTTGCGTTGACCCACTTTCAACTCGAAGCGGAACTTCACTAGGGGTAATGCTATTTCTACAACTATTATACATTTTTTCGCCTGCCGCGTGAATCTTCAGCGCCTCTAGCCTCGGAGGGAAGGAGCCCTAATGAATATTTGGTACTTACGTATTAACGGGCACTTACGTATTAACGATACCTTGGCGACAGACTTGGCGGTTTTTAAGTGGCGCCAATCTGACAGCTACAGATTTGGCGGTTTTTAAGTGGCGGTAATCTAACAGCTGCAGATTTGCTGAGTTTTGACGCCATTTTGTCGTGCGACGAAAATGCGTATTTGGGATTTGCCAGAAACAGAACAAGATGCAATTTTATTTTTTCAGGAGCGAAATATTTTTCCAAAACAACGAAATCTGTTTGACTACTTTGTGTTTAAATAAAGTGTTTTGAATTTTGAAAGCGTTTTGATTTTAAATGAAGTGTTTTATATATTTTATTATTTGGAACAAAAATTTTAAGTGTAGATTGGCGCCACTTAAAAACCGCCAAATCTGTAGCTGCGATTGGCGCGTGTGCTCTTTATTGGCGCAACTGTCGCCACGGTATCGTTAATACGTAAGTACCGAATATTTTGACGTGAAATTTCACACAGATGTCAAGGACAGTGCCAGCAACCTAAAAAAGAAGGGAAAAAAAAAAAAAATGGAAATTCCATAATCCCCGGAAATTTTACATTGAAAACGGGTCTTACTTTTTGGACATAGTAGTATAACAACAATATAAATTTCGCCTAGTCCGCCTAGAATAAATTTCACCGAGAATAATAAAAAGAATTCATTAATAATGGGTGAATTAATAGAAAAATCTTTACTGAATATTTTAAATGTACCATGCATTAATATATTATTACCATTTTCAGGTGTATTATGTAAAAGAAAAGAAAAAAAGAAATGACTTCTTTAGACGATCGCAGCTTCATTGATGCGCTATTTGTCATTACTCAAAAGATATCAGAGGAAAAGATATCTTCTCGTGTTCACAAAAATTTAAAGGTAAGACATTTTTTTTTTAATTCAAATTTTTTTAAAACTAAACATGTAATTTTGAAACATTTATTTAGTGTTGTTTATTAAGCCCGGACACAGGATTTGATGTCATTCACACCAGTTATATAGCAAATTCAGCTTTTTCTAGGACAAAGTTCTTTAAATTTTTGAACGTATGGTGCACATCGACTTCCCCACTAAGTCCCAAGGACCCATTTAGCTCTTCAGAAATGCCAGTGGCCGAGTGGCTAGCGCTCATTACCACAGGTTTAGGGTTCGAGTCCCGGCGGTGCCATGGATGTTTGTAGTGGTTCGGAATCCACTTTAAACTGTAGGTCCCGGTCTGTTTAGCCCAACGTGTGCACAAGATGACCATAGAGAGATAAACCAAACCTTCAGAAATGCCAGACATTTTGATGGGAGGTCAATTGCGTAGACACCGTTTGTTATGCAACAGTTTCAGCGTTACATAGGGCAGGGGTCGGCAACCTGCGGCTCGCGAGCCGCATGCGGCTCTTTGGATGTGAAACTGCGGCTCTTTAGTTCCATACGCAAATATTATTTTTTTTATCAAAAAAAAAAAAAAAACCCCGTTTAAAATCGTTCTGAATCGATTAACGAGGAATCTGAAGAACTGTTTCGTGATTTCAAAAACAAACCATTAATCTTGAAAACAATCAAAAATTAGCCACTATCCGCTAAAACAGTACAAGATAGAATAACTAAAATATCTTCAAATGTGACATATTTGCAGGTGGAAGATATTCAACTTTCTTCTTCCTTATCATTGGCTATAGATGAGTCTTGCGACATAAAAGACACGGCACAAGTTGTCCTTTTTGTCAGGTATATATCTTCCCAAGGTCCAAAAGAAGAACTTCTAGGAATGCTACCGCTCTCGGTGCAAACTAGAGGGGAAGATATAGCGAATGCCGTGCAAAAATGCCTTGAAGACAATAAGATCGATTTAAATAAAATCATTTCAATAGCAACTGATGGAGCCAGAAGTATGACAGGAAAAAAATAAAGGGGCAACAACGATTCTTCCGAGCAAAATAAATCACGAAATTCTTACGTTTCACTGCATAATACACCAAGAAGGGCTTTGTGCAAAAACATTTCCGGCTGAAATAGTTGAGGTCATGAATTTGGTAATCAAGATTGTTAGCAGCATCTTGTCAAAATCACTCTAACATCGTCAGTTTAAAGAATTCTTAAACGAAATGGAGACTCAGTATTCCGACCTCCTTCTTCACAATAAAGTGTGATGGCTCTCCAAAGGTGTTGAAACGTTTTGCTCTGGGCTTGAATGAAATAAATACATTCCGAAATAAAAAAGGAATTAATCACCCTGAGTTAGAGAACGGCAAATGGTTGCAAAAATTTTACTTTATGGTGGATATCACAGCGAAATTAAATGAGCTGAATCTAAAACTGCAAGGAAAGGGAAACCCAAACTACGTTTTGGTAGAAGAATTGGTTTGTTTTGAAGAAAAATTAATTCTTTTTGCAGAAGATATTCAGAGCGGTATATTACTTCATTTTCAGTTTCTAAAGCAATATCGTGATAAAACTAGTGCAACTGTTGACACGAGGTACTTCAGCACAGTTATAAAAAAAAATTAAAGATGAATTTGCTGATAGATTTGAGCAATTCGAAACTCTAGTATTCATAGTAAATCCTCTCAACACAAATAGTAACGAAATCCACATTGAACCATTTGGAATTGATACTGGATCTCTAGAAATGCAATTGATCGATTTAAAAAGTAAAGCTTTGTGGAGTGGAAAATTTACAGAGTTGAAAAGCAAGTTGAAAGAGTTGTAGGTCCAGAAATGTATGTACGTAATGCAACAAAAGTGGACAACATTAAAAGAAATGTCGCGAGTTGAGGCACTTATATTCGACGCATGGAATAGTCTTCCAGATGGCTACAGTGCGGTGAAAAAGTTGGCATTTGGAGTGCTGACTATCTTCAGATCGACATATCCGTGCGAGCAAGCGTTCTCTTGTATGAATATAATTAAAAGTAAAGTAAGAAGCTAACTAACAAATGAAAATTTAGAGTCATGTTTGAAACTTAAAGCAACAAGTTATGAGCCAAATTTATCCAAACTTTCTAAAACCATGCAAAGCCAATGCTCCCATTGAATTTGTTTGCTCAAATGTATGTTTTTTTCTTTATTTTAAGTACAAATTACATTGTTTAGTAAAGTTTAAATTTTCTACTTGAGTAAATGTAGTAAACTAATCTTAGTAAATGTTTAATTTTTTTAATTTTTTACTTAAATAATAAGTAATTATCTAATAATAAATAAATAGAATGATATAATGAATAAATAGATATGTTTTCTTATGAATAAATAGATTAGTTTTTTTTTATCAAAAAACTTTATTTATGCGAGTACTAACAGGTGAGCTAGTATTATTAAATCCATATAATTTTTAGTTAGCCCTTACCTTCAAAAGACACGTGTATAAATTTGACAGCTGTTGCACTATTAGTATGTGAGTTATAGCATTTTTAGTGAAGCAACTTTAGCTAGTTTGAAAAAATGGATAAAAAGGAATTTCATGTGTTAATAAAGCATTGCTTTTTGGCGAAAAAAAATACTATTGAAGCCAAGGCTTGGCTTGATAAACATTATTTGGACTTTGCACCAGAAAAATCAACCGTAGAGAAGTGGTTTGTTAAATTTAAACGAGGCGAAATGAGCACCGAGGACGATGTGGACGCCCTCAAGACGCTGTTACCGACGAAAACATTAAAAAAGTCCACAAAACAATTTCTGATAACAGTAAAGTGAAGTTGATTGAGATAGCCGAGACCCTAAAGATATCAAAGGAACGTGTTGGACATATCGTGAATGAATATTTGGATATGCAAAAGCTCTGTTCAAAGTGGGTGCCGCTTGAGCTCACAATCGACCAAAAACAACAACCAATTAATGATTCTAGGCAGTGTTTGGAGCTGTTCAATCGTAATAAACCCGAATTTTTGCGTCGATATGTGACAATGGACGAAACATGGCTCCATCATTTCACACCGGAGTCCAATCGACAGTCAGCCGTGTAGACTGCACGTGATGAACACTAAAAATGCTATAACTCACATACTAATAGCGCAATGGCTATCAAATTTATACACGTGTCTTTTGAAGGTTAGGGCTAACTAAAAATCATATGGATTTAACACTAGTAGCGCCATCTATGTGCAGTCTACGAACTTTTCAGCCCACCTGTTATTTATTGTTGGCAAGAAAAAATTTTGTGGCTCTTTAAAACTTTGAAATTTTGTAAATTGTCATTTTTGGCTCTTCCGACTCAAAAGGTTGCCGACCCCTAGGGGCCAGCGTGTTTTGATTTGCAACAATGCACCTACATTTTACCACTGCAAATTAAGAGGAAAGGCCTCTAAGAGAATTGAATAATCATTGTCTAGTTCAGGGGTCTCCAAACTTTCCAGCCTTAGGGCCATACTGTTTACTCCAGTAAGTACCAAGGGCCAAAACCATTTTAATTTTTCTGCCATTATCTATAATTTCCAGTTAGTTATTATGCATTTTCCGCGTATTATGCTTGTCATTAAGCTTTACCTAGCAAGTCAATTATTATTCTGTGTTTTTTTATCCAACTTATTGCAGCAACAATAAGCTATTCGCTGTCGCGGGACGGATTGATGACACTGGCGGGCCGGATTTGGCCCGCGGGCCGTAGTTTGGAGACCCCTGGTCTAGGACATGAAGTCTCCATACTTTTTAGCTAAAGGAACAAACTCCTTCACTAAATCCAAGGGTCAAGACCTAGTTAATCCATCGTACCAATATACTGCAATTTTCAATTACGCACAAATTTTCGTTTAGGAACTAGCTTGACAAGTGAGGTATCTATGGCTAATTAAATTTGTGAGATTTGAGTATCTCTCTTGATTAATGGGAATTGCAAGAAATTAATTTTTTGTCTGGAAAAAAAAAAAAAATTCATCATGAGAGTTGTGCAATTCTGCTTATGTATCTCATATTCTTATTGAAACAGAATTTTTTCTTATTTAAATAATGTTAACTTTTGTATTTAAAATATATACTTAAAAAATGTTGTGTTTTTCATTCTTCCATTCTTACAGTTTTTTTACATAAAATTTATATATTTTTTTAAATTTAAAAAATTTGTTTTTGAATTACAGGATTTATATCAAATCATCCAAAAGTGCCCAGAGAAAATTGTAAATATACATGAATTGCCAACTGAACCTCAAGAGAAATTATTTTCTATTATTCAAGTTCTAACCTCAGTTGTTTCAAATGCAGTAAGTGCTATATGAAATAAACTTAACTCTCCTAATTTTTTTTTGGCTGAAAATTTTCCTTGTTTAATATCGATTTTCTAATCTAAGATATAATATGATAATTGGATTATGAAAGTCATTAATACTTTTATTGAAAAAAGTCTCTCGTGATTTTTTTTTTTTTTTAAATACAAATAAGCATATAAAAACTGAACAATCTTTAATTTTTTTTTTTCTATTTGAGTATGTTTGAGTATTATACATAATTACTAGTATAACAAATATTGGCTTTTATTATAACAGTACAAGCTTGATTTTCTGAAATTTTATCTTGTGATGTATATATTGTGTGATGTTGAAATTAGATAAGTTATTTATTAAATGTTAATAAATCTGTGCCATTTAATTTTTTATCATAATCGCTGTTACGCTAAAATTATTCTCTAATATGTCAAATTATTTTGCCAATATATATATATATATATATATATATATATATATATATATATATAATATATATGTTGTTTACGATGTCGAATTCGAATGAAAAATAATATTAAAAAAAAGGAGGTGGGAGAAGAAACCAGAAAATAATTTACATTTTATTCTGATATATCTTTTGTTAGAACTGAAAGTGATCCTTTTATTACCTCACTAAAATATGTCTTTGCATAGCCATATCAAATGAATGAAGAAAACTTGGGCAACATCACAAAACCACAGAAAAGTTCAAAACTTTCGAGGTTAGAGTGACGTTTTCGTCAGTGAACTAATGTTCTAAAGTTAAAAAGTAACAGTTTTATGTGCGAATAACGGTTACCATAGTATTTTAACTATATCACCAGCATTAAAAAAATTATTTGATAATCAAATATAAGTTTAATAAAGCAAAAAATTGTTTTTGTTGTTTGTCTCTTTGTTTCATGAGTGTCAAGATCATAACAATTGTTTATATTCTATATCAGTGGCCAACATACAGTTATAAGAATATTATCGGAATATATAATATCATGGAATAATCAATTAAAGAAAGTATATATTTCTGTTCTTATTTTTTTTAATAAAAATTCTGTAAATAGCAATAAAAGTAACATTAAAATAGACTTTATATTATGCAGAAAAAGAAGAGTTGAGAAATTTCTGTAGTTAAAGTATTACAACCCTAAAGAAATTGGCGAAATATTCCGGGTTGCAAGATTGGCGACTTTATCAGGGTTACAGTATTCTAGATTTCAACCAAAAGAATAAATAAAAACAATTGTAATTGAATGGACCGATATTCAGATTCGATTTTGTTCTTGTAAAATTTAACGTAAGAACAAAATCTCAAAATACAGCAATCAAAAATTTAAAACAAACTATAAAAAACCAAACTTTTTCTTTTCTCGAAAGTTCTCGGTTGAAATCTAGAATACTGTACTTTTGAGGAAGTCGCCAATGCCAATGTTGCAACCATCGATATTTACTGTTCGCCAATATATTTAGGGTTACAATACTTTAATTAAAGGAATTCGTAACTTCTTCATTCTTCGAAGAATATAATTACTATTTTATCGCTACTTTGATAGTTATTTACGGAATTTTTTATTTATAGTAAATAAGAATAGAAATATATATTCTTTTAAATAATTATTCCGATAAATTATTGATTATGAGATTGTTCTTATAACATTATGTCGGCCACTGATACAGAATACAAACTTTTATGAAGTTGCCACTCAATAAAATATGAAACGAACAACAATAACGATTTTTTACTTTATTAATAACTTATGCTTCATGATCAAATAATTATTTTATTTTTAATGTTGTTGACATAGTTAACATTTTTTAGACAACCATTATTTGAATTCATGCGAAAAAATGTTACTTTTTATTTTTAGAAAAAGGTCGCTGGAACGTATTAAATTTTTCTGTGCTCTTGACTTGGTGCTTTGAGATGTATGCTCGCAGACGCTGCTTTATCACAATTTATCCAACTGTTTTTCTTCCCTTTTTTTTTTAATAATAATCTAAACAAATTTGCAGAAGTGAAAATGAGACCTCCTTAAAAATTTAAAATTCCAAAAAATTCGAAATTCCAGGAATCCAAGTTTCTTTCTAAAATACCATAAACATTGCCGACACTCTCTGGTAACCCAGAGAATAACAATAAAAACAGTCGAAATAGACGAAACTACAGATCAATCGATCTAACGGGCCTGAATGGCCGAGTGTCTAGCGCTCGGTGCCCACAGGTATCGGGTTCGAATCCCGGCGGTGCCATGGATGTTTGTAGTGGTTCGGAATCCACTTTAAGCCGCATTTCCCGATCTCTTATGACTGTAAGAGCGTCACGGAGCAGAAGTCAGACTTCTACCCACGAATGCACCATCAGAACAGAAGCTGCACCCCTCTTCCCTCCTTCCATGAGCGGCCTGGTGGCCAAATGGCTAGCGCTCTGGCCTTTGGTATCCCAGGCTTCAGGTTCGAATCCTGGCGGTGGCATGGATGTTTGTTGGTGGTTTGGAATCCACGTTAAACTGTAGGTTCCGGTCTGTTTAGCCCTCGTGCGCACAAGATGACCGTAGAGCGACAAACCAAACCAATCCCTCCTTCCATGAGGGACACGACGACAACAACAACAATCGATCAAACATTTCAACACTTAAACGATGATTTAGAACGCATGAAGCACTACTAGTACTTGAAACAAAAAGTGAAGATGAGATAACACACGAGGAAAAACATATGGAGCACCCCATAGTTGACAGGGTTACGAGACTTTTCGTAGAAATTGTAGAGTCTTGTAATAAACGTCTTCAGACATATCAAATAACCACGAGTAAGACAGTACTCTATAACCAAAAGCTCTTTGAAGTTTGTTTCGTGCTGTTACATATTGTATGCATTGAAACAAAATGTGATTTTGCTGATCGAACATAATGGAGATGATGTCAGGCCAAATCTATGAAGTTTTGCATTGCTAGGATATGTTTTTGTGCGGAAATAAGAATATCTTCCTTTCGATAATTAGGAAAAGTCTGTGTCTGGTTTTGTGATGTTGTTCTTCTTTCATTTAATGTGCCAATGAAATTTTAGTGAGGCAATAAAAAGATAATATTCTCTTCCATCAAAGGATAGATCAGAAAAAAATGCAAGTTTTTCATTAATATTGTTTTATTATTCGAATTCGGCGTTGTGACATGAAATATTTTTTGGCTTGATAGAAAAAAAAATATTTGGCGTGCTAGCGAATAACTTTATCTTAATAGTGATTATTATCGTTGTTAAAATGATACATTTTTGTGAATTAGCAAAAAAAAAAAAAAAAAAAAAAATCCGCATAATAATTGGGCGTTAAAACGATGAAATTTGGCGTAAAAGCAATTTAAGAATAAAATTTTCCCAAAATATTGTTATATTTTGGCGTAAAAGCAAATCATTAAAATTCTGCCATAATAGTGGTAAAATTTTGGCGATAAAGCGATATTACTTGAAATAAAGGCAATTTAGATGTGCATTTTTGGGCATAATAGAGCAAAAATTTGGCGTTAAAGTGTTAATATATGGCGAAAAAGCATTTTAGGAATAAAATTTTGGTGAGAGTGATAATATTTGGCTTTAAAGCAATAAAATTTGGGCGTAAAAGCACTTTAAGGAATATAATTTGACGTAATAAACTGTTTTATTACTATTAGCGTAATAGGGATGAATTTTGACGAAATAGCGCTTACAAAGTCACCGAACTTCGGCAGCCATTTTGTTTGTTTCCTTGACGAGTTGGAATTGCTAGTGATAGAATTTGGTGTAATATTGTTTTACCGCGAAAATTAACTGCGGCATTCATTATTATGCTGATTTGGCGTTAAATCGATTTATATTTGACGTTAAAGCGGTTTATAAGTTTAATAATAATTTGGCGTAATAGTTGTTTGGTTACTAAAATTGACGTAATAGCGATTTTTTGCGATGAATTTTGACGAAATAACGTTTTACAAAGTTACCAAACTAGGGCAGCCATTTAGTTTGTTTATTTGGCGACTTGGAATCCTACTGATGTATTTTGGCGTTATATCGTTTTACCGCGAAAACTAACAACGGCATTCATTATTATATTTATTTGGCGACTTGGCATCCTGGCGATGCATTTGGCACGAAGGGTACAGGATTCTAGAGTTTTACCAAATTCTCATTTTCACTTTGAAATAAAATGGTCTTTGATTTCCAAGCGAACTTTTAAAACAATTTTTATAATTTTGTAACTTTTTTAGTAATTTTTACTGAAAAAAATCACATTTGAGGTTGGCATTTTTGAGCTAGGTGGGAATTACGAAATTAATTGCATGTGTTTCACTTACACCAAATGTTGCGTAATAACTGTGTTGCTTTGTTGCAGGAATTGCCCGCGGAATCTTTGCTGCTTGGCAGCACGTGCCTTGTCGTTCTGGTGGGAGAAGCATTTACTGCGGAATTCGCCTCGTTTTTTCTCATGTCCCTATACTCTTTGGTTGGGGAGAAAACGCAAGGTAATTATTAATGCACACTAGAAATATACAACGTACTAGGTTCTACGAGAGGTAAGTATACCTTGACGATTTGGCATCACAGGATCAGAAGTCGTTTCCTGACATGGAAGACTCGCGAAAGGAAAGTACACCACATAACTAGGTGTTTTTCACCAACTTGGTCGACAGCAACATCTAGACCAGGGATGGGTTAACTCCGGCCTGCCGGAAGGTTCTATCCGGGTCGCGGATTGCATTTTTATTTGCCAGTCCTAGGCAAATTAAAAGAAATATACATTTGTATATCCATCTCCTTTTCTACTTTGATTAAATATTATTTTTTTTCTTCCTTTTTTTCAAAGGACTGATGATCTTTGCTGGGCAGCTAGCTAAGAACGACTTGTCTCATTTCCCGAGGTTAAATTCAATACTCTCAGTAAATGAAGAGAAGAATCTCTCTCTGAAGAATTATGAAGATAGCTTGAAAATCCTGCATTTTGAGTTCGAACGTCGATTTCAAGATTTCAGTGCCATTCAAATAGAATTGGATATTTTTTCCCATGCCTATCAACGTAAATTGTAAATCAGATTTGCAGGTTTAATTAATTGGATTGCAATGTAACAATCATCTCAAGCGGTTGTTTCTAAATATGTCAAAGTTTATAAATCATAATTGAAAGTAAGTTTCCCAAATTTAATATCTCACGTCCAGAAAATCAGTGCTATGTTTGCTTCATCTTATATATGTAAACAAGTGTTTTCAACTATGAACCTTAGAAAGAATCATTTCAGAAGTAGACTGACAGATGAGCATTTAGCCTCGTTCCTTAGAATCAGTCCATCTCACTTCGAACATCACTATAAGGAATTTTTAAAAATGAAATCGCAATTTCATTCATCTCATTAACATATTTAAATTGTAATACTTGTATATTGTTTTTAAAATTTTTGAAAAAAGTTATCTTGGTCCGCCAAATTTTTTTTTTTTTTTTTTTTTTCCCGGTTTTCGGCCCGCGACCGAAAAAGTTTGCCCATCCCTGATCTAGACCCAGTCCAAGAACCTATGTGGGTCTCATGGAAGGAGGTGTAGCTTCTATTGTGATGGAGCACCTATAGGTAGAAGTCTGACTTGGCTCCTTGACGCTGACGGGGTAGTGTTGTCATCCCTACGCCGAACTCTCTACAGTGTTATTAGACCTGCGAGCTACGGCTTAAAGTG
Source organism: Caerostris darwini (assembly GCA_021605075.1). NCBI lineage: Eukaryota > Metazoa > Arthropoda > Arachnida > Araneae > Araneidae > Caerostris > Caerostris darwini. The sequence continues at coordinate 287,081 of BPLQ01012873.1, read as the reverse complement.
GAATCCGAATTACTACAAACATCCGTCAGCATCTAGCGCCAGAGTGCTAGTCACTCGGGGATCACGCCATACTAAACAAGTAAGCGTAAAATGTGTTAGGCACATCGATCTACGTAAAAATAGTGAACTACAGGAGGCGTTCTTTAATCGGTGCATTCAGCAGCATGGCCGGGCCGGATGAGGGCTTTGGCCGGATTATCCATCGTCAATATGGGGATATCAAAAATAAATCAGTTTAGATAAAATATATATATATATATATATATATTAAATATGTACATATTTGTTCTACATTGTTTTTGTTGGTTTCTTATCCCACATGGTATACAACGACATCTAGAACAAGTCCAAGAACCCGTGTGGTCTCATGGAAAGAGGGAAAAAAAGGGGCAGGGAAGCTTCTGTTGGGATGGAGCAAATTTTCTTATCAAGTTCGCATAATTTCTCTAAGCAATGGTAAAAAAAAAACATTTACAGGATTATGTGACATTTTTTTTTTTTTTTTTTTAATTTTATAGGGCAATTTTTCTTGAAATTTAGGAAAGGCGCCTAATTTGTTTCTTAAAATTGGACATGTAGTTTAAGTGGTAACCACAATCACCCTTTCAACGATCCTCAGCACCTTCACGTTGCATGGTTTTTCGAATCTTTCTAAAAATTCCAAACACACCGCGAACTCTTCCTCTGAGTCAATGGAGCGCCGCATATTCTATTCGTGTTCTTTCAGAAACTTTATAAAAATAAACCCATAAGGTAATTTGTAACGCAAAATGTTGAAGTGTGTTGATTCGTCATCCTGCTGGAATGATTCTTCGAATAGACTCAAGAGTATCAGTTCCGGGTGGGCTGATGGACAATTGGCTAGCGCACTGGCCTTTGGCACCACAGGCTTCAGGTTCGAATCCTGGCGGCGGCATGGACGTTTGTGAGGGGTTTGGAATCCACGTTAAACTATAGGTCCCGGTATAATTAGCACAAAATGACCGTACAGCGACAAACAAAACCAAAAGTATCATTTCCAGCGAGGTCTGTCGTCACCGTCGGGTGTTATCAATTGATCTAAACAGCGCCTAAGTTGTCTACGTGACCCAAGTTGCTAAAAGAAAGTGCACGCGTGATGTAACGAACCGTGATGTGAACGAGTGACAACTGTTCATACGTATAAATGAGGCAGTTAGGCGTTTTTTAATTCAGTTAGTTCGAGACCAGAGTGATGTCAGATGAGTGATTTTGCTGGATTATCCACCTCAATCTAATTTTAGCCAATATATAATCACTCCAGATAAAAATTGGAACGATTAAAACATGTATATCCATATATTTAATGTGTTGAACGCACATTCTGAACCATGTCATCATCATTGGTGTAACAGCCCCATGATGGGCAATGTGAGCAGCTTTGTGTCACAAGGTCAAAATCTACAAACACGCCAATCGATACAAGAAATTCAGAAACAGATAAGCTACCGGGCTCGATCACCGTTGGCCATCGAATTCGGGGCCTAGCGCTCTGGCGCTCGGTACTATAGGTTTCGGGTTCGAATCCTGGCCGTGCTGTGGATGTTTGTAGTGGTTCGGAATCCACTTTAAACCGTAGGTCCAGGTCTAATGTGATCGTAGAGCGTCACAGAGCCCAATCAGACTTCTTCTCACCCACATCATTCCCAAACTGTAAAAGGGGCAACTCAGCTCTAAGGCACAGTGATATGATGTGGTGTAGTAATAGTTCGACTAACGAGGTGTCCTGAATAGCCGAATTTCTGTTGCTAGGGTTTCGGGTTCGAGTCCCCGTGGTAACGGATGTTTGTAGTAGTTCGAAATCCACTTTAAGCCGGAGGTTCCAGTGTCCTATGACCGTAGAGCGTCACAGAGCCCAATCAGACTTCTCACCCACATCATTCCCAAACTGTAAAGGGGCAACTCAGCTCTAGGCACAGTGATGTGGTGTAGTAGTAGTAGAGGTTCGGAATCCACGGAAAACTGTAGGTACCGGTTTAATTAGTCTAGATTGTGCAAAAAATGATGACTGTAGAGCGACAAACCAAAGCAAATGTACACAATCACATTTTGTCAACATCAGGTTTTTCATTTTGGCGACGACACGATAAAACAGCCACATATCAATTTAGAAATTAAAATAACTCACTTTCATAAAACGAATTAATCATTGCATCCCCACCCATCCCCAGGGCTTCAGGTGAAGAATTATAAACCAAAATAAAAAGACGCAATATTTGCCGATTTATCGCTTGCTCTCGATTAAACTAATAAGTTCCTACATTTTTGTGCTGAATTAGGAGATCCTTATATAAGTTGACCTCATCGAATGCCGGGTTAATAAATACCAACTATGATATGATTGATATATGATTAACATTAATAAATAATTAAATTTAATTCCTTTTATCAATTCCTACTATTAGTTCACACTCTCCTTGTATATATCTTGTTCAAATTTTCAATCGTTCATGAAATTCAGAAACAGATTTATTCATCCACTCGAGTTCAAAGGTTTCCGGGCTCGAATCATTTTTTTTTGAACTTGGAGTGGATGGCACTGGATGTTAATACAGTCTTACCAAATATTAATTCAATAATTAAATTTAATTCATTCATTTTAGTTTTATATGGGAGGAAAAAAATTCTCTTGTATAAGATATTTAGCAGGATATAAATTTAGGAATAAATGCCGAAAACTGTAGTGGCGAAAAAATGATGACGTGAAAAAAAAGCAAATCCTTTTTGTCAGATTTTTTTCATTCTGGGTTCTAGTCTGAGTCAAAGAGGGAACAAAACGGAAAATGAAACATGTGAATAAATGAGTGAGAGAGATGGAAAGTGTGTGAGAGAGAGAGAGAGAGAGAGAGAATTTTTGCTAACTTAAAAAAAATGAATTAAAATTATTTCTAAAGAACTTTCTGCAATAGAGTAAAAACAAGTAATATAAAAAAAAAAATTTTAAAGACAATTCCTGCTTTTTTTTACTCTATTGCAGAAAATCCTTTATAAATAATTTGCATTCATTTTTTTAAATTTATCTGGCGCCCTCTATGAGTAGATATATGCAACTTCAATCTAAAAAAAAACTAAAATGAATTAATTAAATTTAATGAATTAATTAATATTTGAAAAAACTATATAAAGATCCATTGTCATCCACTACAAGTTCAAAAAAATGTATTTGAACTTGAGTGGATGAATAAAAAGTATTTCATGAACGATTGAAAATGTGAACAAGATATATATAGGGAGAGTGAGAGCTAATAGAAGGAATTGACTTAATTTTTTTTATATCACTTGTTTTTCCAGATTTGAAAGAAAGAGGCATCCTGGTACAGTGCAACACATCAAAACCCTAGTCAATAGAATTTAGATATTAATACTTCATCTGTATTGCCAAATACAGAGTGGTCCGGAATTATCTGGTCAAATTGATATGGGCAGTACCGGAAATCAAATAAAGCCTGGTTTTCCTGTGTCCGAAAATTCTACATCTGCTTGCTTCAGTATTTCAAAAATGAAATCAGGAGATGTCCCAAGTAAATGCAACAATTAAATTTAATACCAATTAATCCCGGTCGTGCCATGGATGTTTGCAGTGGTTCTGAATCCACTTTTAGCCGTAGGTCCCGGTGTCATATGACTGTAAGAGCGTCGTGGAGCCCAGTCAGACTTTTCACCCACATCATTCCTAAATTGTGAAGGGGCAACTCGGCTCTAGGCACAGTGATGTGGTGTAGTAGTAGTAGTCATCGAATGCCGGATTAATAAACGCCAGCTGTGATATTGACGTATGATTAACATTAATGAATAATTAAATACATTTCATTCTTTTCCAGATTTGAAAGAAAGAGGCATCCATAACTCCCTGGAGTATCCTGTTACAGTGCAACATATCAAAACCCTAGTCACGAATTGCACAGAGAAGAACGGAGATCTGCTCCAAGCCGTGCGAAACTTCATCCAAGATGAGAACGCATTCCAAAGAATTCCAACCTTCCACCAGATAACCATATTGCACGGCATCTTGTCTTGCCAGCGGGCAGACTTGCTGGCCTTCTGTTGTCGGACTTTTGATGACAGACCTTTCTTAATAACCATGTTCTACCCCATCTACCAGTCCTGTGTGACGCCATGTTCCAACCAGTACCATGCATTCAGCATATTGGTGAACTGGTTGAAAACTTGCCAGAGACACCTGCAAGAACTGGTTGGACCACAGGACTCGAGATATTTCTCCACTGGTACCCTTATAGTTGGCAAGACTCTGTCCGTTCTGGAGTCGAACTGGGAGAGTCCCATCAAGGGAGTCAGTACTTTTGTGAAAGAGGCCTACAGGACCCTCATAGCCTTGTCCAAAGCCGAGTGTGTCTATTTAAAGATGTACGATTTTGATCTTGTGCAGAGTTTGTTGGACCCGATCATGAAACTCAGCTGGAAGGTGAAAGGAAAATATGTGGTGCTTTCTATTGTTTTGCAGTCCATTGATTACACAGAGGTTTGTATTGTTTTTTTTAATTTTTGTTATGGATGTTTGTAGTGGCTCAGAATCCACTTTAAATCGCAGGACTGTAACTAAATAGGACTGTAGAGCATTGGGCGTAGGGTTGACAACCGTACCCCGTAAAAAGTCTCGCAATCTGCCATTAGGCAGAAGACTTTGCCCACCATGGGGCTGTTGCGCCAATGAAGAAGAAATTTGGGATGAACTCAATTTCTCCCTCTTTCGCAGTGTACTGAAATTGAAGGGACTGGATTTGACGCTTTATTTCCTCGCCAAAAAAGTTTCGTCGCAAAGGGGAATGAATTAGACTGCATTCCAATTCAGGTTTGAAAGAACCAATATTTTTGTGTGAACATGGTGTTGTCCTGGTTAGGGGTCCGTGATGTTATCCGAAAATGAGGGCCAAGCAAATAAAACTCCATTTCAAATTTTGGCGGAAAATGGTACTTTGGGCCCCTTAACTCTTGAAATGATCCATGAATAAGGTTAGTCTTAAGGAATTTTCTGGAGTATTTGGCTTTTGATTGAAGTGTTTTGTAGTATGGATTTGAGTCACTTTTCATGTTAGTATTATTTTGCTATTTCTATAATAGTTTTCAATTATTGTGTTCCAATATATTCTTATTATTATGATTAATTTTAGTTCCTAGAAAACAATCCCGATGTTCCTCGTGAAGTGATATTTAACTTGAAGGCAAACTATGCGTCCTCTGCCATAAGCGAAGTGTACAAAACTATTACTGAATCTATGAAGTAAGTTTACTATCATTATTGTTTTTTTACTTTCTATCATTATTGCTTTTTTTTTTTTTTTTTTTTTCCTGTGTTATTTTAGTATTGAATAAGGTTCTACGCTTTTAAAATATTTTAATAAATAATAAATTTATTTGATTTCGGATTTTATTTATTTAATTAAGAATTTCTGATCATTAGAAGAACGTTATAGATTTTTTAACCCTTCTAACTATGCTATGCATTATGATACAGACTGTTCGATAGCTCACACATAAAACAAACTCCAATAATATTCGACACAGTGGACTATATGTAAATAAAACTCCTTTATTTAGGCAGCCATCAAACTCGAAGATGAACTGACTACACAACCTCTCTCTGGGGTTACACTTATTGAACTCATTTATTTATGCAGCCATTGCACTCATGGATGGACTGCCACACGCAACCTTTCTCGTTGGTTACAGAAGTTCAACTCTTTTAATTATGCAGCCATCATGCTCGGAGATGCACTGCTACACGACCGGGTACGGTGTTTACACGGGTGTTTTTCTGGGTATAGGGCGTTGACCTCCCCTAAGCAGGAGAACCTGGGTTTCGACGTAACACAGACTATAACTAAAATATATAAATTACTCAATAAAATTATTTGTACAACATTCAATATACCAGATAAATCGGTACCGACGTTTTTATGAAAAGTGTGGAGCCCTCCCTTTCACACATTAAATCACTACTGAACCATTTTTTCAATGCAACGAAAACGATGAGTCCCATATCTATCAGTGGGTGAATTACCAAAAAAACCGAAATATAAACCTCTTACGTGATGATCGTATTGAATTCAAACCCTCGAGGCACTCTATGATTCAACCTTGATACTATCTAAGTAATCAGATACGAATATTTGTCATATCCTAATCTATTCGCCACTAAATCATAGGATGGGTATAGAATATTACTAAGGGTCCGTCAGACCATGCGATGGATGAAGGATATTATTAAGACTCCGTTTGGCCATGGAATGGATGAAGGATATTATTAAGGATACGTTAGACTTTGGGATGAGTGTAGAACATATTAAGGCTGCGCTAGACCAGAGAGAGCATGTTACACTATATCCACATTGTACGATGATAGTGTGCATAAAGCATTCACGAGAAGGGCATCTTGGAAACTTCAACCCAATAAAACTACGGTATGAATCCACCGTGTCCATCCCTGGTCCGGAGTGCTCTTGTTTATCTGGTTTCAATCCAGGGGCTTCCATCTACAAAATCACTCCTGCCTTGAAATAACACCATAAATGTAGCTCTGGCCATGGATTTGGCGACAGCACATGATGAAACTGATTTTTGCCCATCCCATTTCGCCAAGAGCACAATTAACGCCAAAGTAACAAATACAATCTTTATTCACTTACTTATTTGCTAATTTTAAATCATTAAAACCTTGTTTCTAGAAGAACCAAGGAAGATGTGCGGGCGCTGCATTCGGAATGGTGCAGGTGGTGGAAAGAGCCCGTTGTCGCTGCACTTCTCAGCAACGACAAGTAAGTTGAATCCCCTTTTTTTTTTTTTTTTTTTTTTTTTTTTTTTTTTTTTTTTTTTTTTAATGTAATATGTATTTTATCCTAAAAACTTATTTTGTTATTGTATTTATTAATTACTTTTTTTTCTGTTTGATTAAATCAGAATTTTCTTAAAATATTTTTGGAACACTTTCCACTAGTTTCAACGTTTGCAATGAATATCGTTTTTAGTTTTAATAATTTTGTTATATATATATATTAAGTATTTGATTTTAAAAGTTGTTAATTGCTACTTGAAAGATCATTACGCTCACGTACAGGATGATTCAACGGTCATGGGACACACTTTGAGGTGTTGTACAGTTAACTAAAACATACATTTTGTTGTGTGTTTACTTGTACCCCACTCGTTCTTCAAAAAACGAGTAGTTTCGGCTTAGATTCTGACAGAATGCCTGGCATCTGCAGTACGTTTCTAAGTTTTACCTCTCTGAAACTCAAATGTGACAATCTACTCGAAAGATAATATTTATTTGCTCTTCTTTCCATATTGTGGGAAGTATGTCATATTGTAGTAGAAGTATGAAACAGGGACCTGATGGCGGAGTGGCTAACACTCTAGCGTTCAGTACCACAGGTTTCGAAGTTCGAGTCCCGGCGGTGACATGGATGTTTGGAGTGGTTCGGAATCCGTTTTAAACTGCTCTAAAATGAGCATTGCAGGGGTAGTGTAACTTGCATCCGTAGCCTATCTTCAAGCTTCAACTTGGGTAGTGCTCAATGAGTAACAACGGTGCAGCCCTTACTTATGGCGTACAGATTAACTGTCTCTGTACTGCCAGCTGCATTAGAACAACAACAGAAGTATGAATAATGCTGAATTTGCAGCCATCTTACACTTTAGCGGATATAATCATAAATAAAACGTTAGTGGTTAAAAAAAAATGTTTATACTTTTTTTCTGGATTTCTTTATTCGTAACACGTTGTGTTGTCTGGGGCCCGCATGTGACGCGTTGAAGCACTAGCACAGAAAAAAATAGACATGAAGAAAAAAAACATTGTTTATTCACAGCATCGTTGAAAAGCTTCTTTGATTTAAGGCTTACAATAAATGCTCAAAACATTTAACAAACAAACTGAACAGTAGACCGAAGACAACTCAAACTCACACATCACATAAAATGTGTTCATGATCGCCACAGTGATACATGTCTGACAGCATTGAAGGTGGGATTGACAGACAGTTCCAAAGATTTCGCACACGCTTGCAGACTCAATGGAGAGTCGAGGTCCTCAATGAACTCAACTGGAGATTCGTAAATGAAAATACAGTTGCAAACACAGAGTAAAATTTTTTAAAAAATTGCTCAACGGGGTTGCCAACCAGAGGACTCGAAGCTCGTCATATGACGGCTGTCAATTGGGGCACTGTGCCTGCCTGTTGTGAGATATTTGTTTGAAAATAGAGAGTTTTTGCATACCGTACGTTAGTTACCGTAGGACGTCCGTTAGATTTTTCTCCCTAGCGCGCATGCTCATAGGAAACTGAGCATGCGCGCTAGGGAGAAAAAGCTAACGGACGTCCTACTGTAACTAACGTACGGTATGCAAAAACTCTCTAGTATCTTCGTGCCTTAACGCTATTTTCTGGGAGATCTACCTGCCGATACAATATGAAAACCACATTGTCACATTAGCATGACTATTTTTTTGGGAGATTTAAGCAAATATTCTATTAAAATTATTCCTTTAATGCCAGTCCGTTACACCACCCGTTCCTCCAAATTTCTTCTCGCCATTTTGAGGCAAGATTGTATTTATGGAATTGTCAATATATATATATATATATATGAGGAAAAGAGAAAACAGTATCAATAATAAGAGGTTAAATGTTAACAAAGTTAAAAAAAGGGGGAATTTTCCAAATCTTTTTCGCTACACGCTTGGAATCGTTATTAAAAAAAAGCGCTTCTATAAACCATTCTAATTTATCCAAGCGGATTGAGAACACCCTTTATTAAGAAATTATACTTGTAAGGCATCCAAAATATTAGCATTAGAAGACAACATTAGAATATAAGGTTGTTTTCGACGTTCATTTCAGGCTGTTGATCCAGGGAGTTAACAACCTCATTTTGCCGTGGACTTTGAAAATCATTCCCGAGTCCTACGACCTGCTCTTGGACATCTTTGAGAAACTGGAGGACTTCGCGCCCACGCTGATGCTCATGCGGATGGCCAAGGAGACCGGGATGTTTCAAGTTCAAGAAAAGGTGCGGTATAACTGGAAAAAAAAAATACTTACAGCATTTGTCTACATATTCCAGAAGAAAAAAATTTACTCAGTGGTTCCTTCCCCCCCCAAATGTACCTTGTCGACAAACAGAAAGATAGCAAAAAAAAAAAAAAAAAAAAAAAAAAGAACAGGTATGACGTTTCAGGCATTTATAATTCGACCGCCTATTGTCCGGGAAAATTGGCAAGCGGACAAATCTGATGAATTCAAACATAGCGATGAAATAAGGGTTTGATTTGTCGCTCTACTGTCATCTTGGCCACACGTGGGCTAAACAGATCATGGACCTACAGTTTAAAGTGGATTCCAAACCACTCATAGACATCCATGCCACCGCCAGGATTCGAACCTGAAGCCTGTAGTACCAAAGGCCAGAGCTCTGGCCGATTGGCCACGGGGCGCAATGAAATAGGGGACACATGGTTAGAGACATGCGGGACTGATGACCGAGTGGCTGGCGCTTGGTGCCACAGGTTGTCGGGTTTCTTGTTCCGGCTGTGCCATGGATGTTTGTTGTAGTTTGAAGTCCTCTTTAAGACGTAGATCCCGGTCTAACGTAGCTGTAGAGCATTCGATGTAGGGCTGACACCCCTACGTAGTAAAGAGACAACATCTATCTCTAAATCTGACAGTAGACAGATGGTCTTGGAACACCATGGGGCTATTGCGTCAATGAAGAAGTTTGACAGCGATTTTAATGAAAATAAAAATCATTTTAATATTTAATAATTGAACTTTTAAATTACGTAATGTCAGAAGCAAAAATAGTTGGGAAAATGTCGCAACAGTGGGAACAAATTACATCGCTCTTACAAAATCGAGAAATATGTTTTTTAATTCCGAGGCATTTAAAACAAGCTCCCTTTTTCATCACAATATTTTTTCGTTCGTCTAGACAAATTTATCGCGAATTCACCAATAAAACTAGGATGATCCGATGACTCACAAAAAACGCAATTTGTTGTATTTTTATTCTTCCCCTTTAACGTTGGTGAGAACCAACTCTGAAGCAAAACGAATTCTTTCCCCCTGATTTATTGCTCGTTGAGCCGCGATTGTTTAGTCTACAGAGAAGCGAAAGGGGACTCTGCTGGGGGTCGAAAATCAGACGTGTTGACAAAATCGTTGCTCATCATGGCTGCGCGTTCTCTTGATCTCAAGGACAAAGCTAAAAACTTCAGTAATTTTTCTATATTATTATGTGCCTTTTCATTCTCAATTTTATTAAATTCTACGAGATTATCTTTGGGAAGGGCTTTTAAAATTGTTGGAAAGAGAACAGCGGAATAATTTTCAGGTAAAATTTAGCTTTAATGGCCAAAGGAGTGAAAACGAGTGTATTAAAAAAATACATTATGTGTGCATCCCTATATTCAAAAATGAATTGTTAAAATGATGACAAAAAATGAACTTTGATTTTAAAATACTATTATTGCGAATATAGGACAGACATTGCCTGTTTTATGGATGAGTTTACAGTTATGAGTTCGTAGAATAATTATATTCTAAAACTCATGATGCGCGCGCATCTTGGAACGTCTAATGTAATGGGTTCTATGTTTCACTTTAAGTGACCTCAGTGACGTAATAATGTAAGTTTTAATAATAATTAGAACGGGGCCGAATGGCTAGCGCTCTGGCGTTCGGTACAACAGGTATCGGGTTCAAATCCTGGCTTTGCCCATGGGTGTTGTAGTGGTTCGGAATCCACTTTAAGCCGTAGGTCCCGGTCCTAACAGGATCGTAGAGCGCTGCGGGGGCATTGTTACTCCACGTCCGTGGCTTACCATCAAGTTATATGCGCCCCCTGGGTAATGCAAAGTGAGTAACATCGGTGCAGCCCTTATGGCGAAAGATCACGGTCTATTTGCCAGCTGCATTAGAAGTAAAAAAAAATAATAATAATAATTAGATAGACGCGAAAGGTCGCCACTGTGACCAGTAACTGGTACCTTAACTGTATGAATTGGTAAGTACATGCGGTGTGATTTTGAGACGACCGGATCGTCTGAGCGATTCAGATGGTCAGGGACCGTACGTGATGTGTTCTTGGTTTTTAGCTATTAATGCTATTGTAGAAGAGGCACAGGGTGCCATGTGTATGTAGCATTGTTAATATAGTACTTGTTAATATTGTAATATAATAAATTAATAGAAAGAAAGAGATAGGTCTTGACACAACTAGTCGCGAGCAAGCAGCCAACAATAGTAAACGCAATTACGTCACTGAGGTTACTTAAAGGTTCAATAATAGTTACTCATTATGTTTAAATTTTTCACTCCAAAAAAAAAAATGTCTGTAGGGCTTCTAAATCTAATATGTGGATATATAATTGTATATGTTGCCCGCGGAGTTAGAATGCATTTCCAAAGTGGCCAGCCGAGATCATTTGGGTTGGCCACCCCTGATCTAGACTTTCTACGCTTCTTAATTCAATTGAAATTTAATCATAAAATTTTCTAAAAGCACAAATATCATTTGAGTTTCTTAATGGTTTTACATTTAAAATGTCATTAATATGTGTTTGTGTCAATAAATCATTCCTTGCAAAACTTCCCTTTAACAATTTAATTGCAGGACAGAAACTGGAAACAGAAATTTAAAAAAAAACATTCTACAGTATTCAAAGCGGTTCCACCTAAATGTGCTTTAAAGTAATTAAACTTATCCGCTTAATCTAATAAGTCATTATTATGAATAGCAGACTCAAAACTATTCCAAAATTCGTCTGTATTTTTAACCATAATCCTGAATAGGCTGGTGCTCGGTGCCACAGATTTCGGTTTCGAGTCCCGGCGGTGCCATGGATGTTTGTAGTGGTTCGGAATCCACTTTAAGCCTTAGGTCCCGGTCTAATAAGATTGTAGAGCGTTGGGAGTAGGGCCGACAATCCTACCCCGTATATCAAAAGCATCACGTTTAGCAGACGGCTGTGGCCCGCCAATGAAGAAGAATATGTATTTCTAATTTCATCATGTAAAAGCAACTAAAAATACAAAAAAAAATAATAATAATAATTATCAAACGATAAAAATGTTCTTTAAAAATCCACCCCTACCATAGCTTCGATGTTACTTCGTTTTTCGGGTTTCGAACCTGCCTTCCCTAATTTCCTCAACACGCCATCCAGCAGGCTCAATTGTTCAAAAGTAAAGTAAAGTAATGGCCTGATGGCCGAGTGAGTAGCGCTCGGTGCCACAGGTTTCGGGTTCGAATCCCGATGGTTCCATGGATGCTTGTAGTTGTTCAGTGTAGGTGCCATGGATGCTTGTAGGTGCCATGGGTGCTTGTAGTTGTTACAGTCACTGTTCTCGTTCCCACCAACCATGAGTCCACACGTGTTCGCGGGCTTGGTCTAGATGTGTCCAAACAGGGACAAGAAACAACCATTGATTTACACCACCATGAAATGTTGAAATACTTAATTTCTTCAATTTTATTCGTACACTAACTATTTGTTTCGACTCATTTAATTGCATACTTTGCTCCGAATGTGTCCCGCATTTATTTTCACACAATTCCTTTTTTTTTACAAGCCAATTTTTTTATTTACACGAAATTTCCAAAGTGAAAATTTTTCATAATACTTATTCGTCCGTATTTTTAATTTCAGTTTCAATATCTATTTCCTAGTAAAGAGGTTCTAATTTATCTGTATTTATTTCTTCATTGTTTGATAGTTCTGATTCTAATTTTGTTAAAATCTGTGTAATGGATGTTCCAGATCAAGAGTGGCCAAACCGCGGCCCGCTTTGAACATTTTTCTGGCAAGTGAGATTTATCACACTTTTACAAACTATATTTATTTTATAATTGAAAAAATAGAGAAAACCAATGTATTAAAAAAATACATTATGTGTGCATCCCTCTATTCAAAAACGAACTTTCGAAAGGATGAGAAAAATGAACTTTGATTTTAAAACAACGTTCTTGTGAATATACCGCAGATATTGCCTGTTTTATGTATGAGTTCACAGAATATAATAATTCAATTATATTCTGTGAACTCATATTCTCATTCTCTAGTTCTTATGTTTCACTTTAAATGACCTTAGTGACGCATTGACCCTCCCTAGATACGCACAGTTGATTGTTGATAGCAGAGCAAACCAGACTCTTAGTTCAAGTGTTAGCGCCTTTGGTTCAACTCACACCTGCGAATCGGGTTTTTTTTTTCTTCCTAAAATGAGCAACACAAAACACGCTCAAACAGAACGGACGCAACTTCCATTACGATGTGCAAGAGCTAAGTGAAAGAGTGCAAAAACAAGTATCGCATTAGTAAATTAAATATTTTTTAATGATTTCTCTTATATTTATATATTTTTTTATAATTCATTTTGAGTGTTATCTATTTCTTTATAGTGTGCGTTTAGTATCGTTATTATTATCTATTATATATAATTCCCGTGTCACGATGTTTGTTCGGGATGAACTCCGAAACTAACAATCCGATTTTAACTTCTTTTTTTCTTCTTAAATGTGTGTTTTGTTCCAACTTGAGAGATAGGATAGTTTTTATTCAGATTTTTTTTTTTTTATTTAAATGCGAAACGACGATTTTCATATTTCGTCATTTGGCGCCATTTTCGTCATTTCGCGCCATTAAAATTCGTCATTTCGCGCCAAATTCGTCATTTGCGAAACTAAACTATTTTGCGAACTAAAATTTGCGATTTCTCATCCGATGGACGCAATTTTGAAAGTACATTCAAAATACAAGGTCAGGTGTACCATAAGATCGGGTCGTTGATGCCAATACATAACGAAGAGCCAAAATGTCTTCAAATTTATTTTATGGTTCTGAAGAACGTGTGACAACTCGATGTCAGTATAATTTTATCGAACAAGCGGTACAAAGAGCTATTATAGAATTGTTGGAAAATCTTTTAGAAAAACATAACCAACTTATTAAATTATTTAACGAATTTATTTATTTTGACGAAAGACAGATTATTTTTCATCGCTTAGTTCTTAGATAAATGAAAGTAATGATTATTAAAAATTAAATTAGGTACAATAATTATAAAACAGTGTTAAAAATCAACATTATCTACCTCATTCATTAAATGAATAAAAATTAAAGATTTTCTATTCGTTGAAGCTTAATTTGAACTTTTCATTATTCTTTACCAATCACTTCCTTAACAATACCAATTATAGTATCCAATAATTGAACGAAATACAAGAAAGCCACAGCAACGCGTGGCCGGGTCTGCTAGTGTTACATATGTTTACATGTAAGAATAGTAGTAAATATACACACACACAAATAATAATAATAACTTATTATGTTTCAATTTTTTACTCTAAAAAATGTCTGTAGTGGGTCTAAATCTAATAGGGGAATATACAATTTTATAAGCGGCTCGCGGAGTTTGGATGCATTTCCAAAGTGGCCCGCTAGATCATTTGTGTTGGCCACCCACCACTGCTTTGTTGTATCACATCTTATACATATGTTAATTAAATGTAAAATTTTAATGTACCATTATTTTTTTTCTGAAAGAATTGTTAATATTTATAATGTTTCCCAATAAATAATTCTCAGTTGTACTTCATGATATGTGTTTTTAATAAAAGCATTATGTTAATTAAATTAATTGATAATTATAATTTTTTCCATTCAAATTAATAAGTGGGCTTCAAAATATACGTTTTGAAATAAAATTAACTTGTTATTTGCGGTAATTCTAATTTGTTTTTTTTTAAATTATGCCTTTTTAATAAAATAATATTTTATAAATGCAAGCAAGTAACAACGAAATTTTTTTTGCAGGAGTTTAAGCTTATTCAGAAATATTTGCATCATCATAATGTGCACCTGCGAATGGAGCTCCTCTCAATCTTATGCAGTTCTTCCAAAAAGTCCGGTGAGTTGGAATTATTTGATTGACATTTCTTTATTATTTGCAGGTGGGATCCATAATTCGATATTTATATAAATTCGTTCAATAAATATTTAATAAATGAAATCGAATACTTGTCATTAAAGGTGTATATAAGTCAATTCATCTTTTACGAATGGAATCACAGTCAATGCTCAAAGAGCCACATTTTCGCCAAGAATTTTATTGTCAGCAGTTTCCATATTGCGAACATTTAATTTTGATTAAGTAATTCCTTCTTGGCGAATTTTAATCAACTGCTTTTAAATTTCATCAATAGTTTTATTTTTTAAGTCTTTAATGATTAGTTTTTCAATTTGTAACCAAGTTTTAAATATCGAAATCCATAGTTTTTAAATGTACCACTCAGAAGGGGGCGCCATCTATCGGTCGCCAGACCAACTTCCTGCTATTTTAATATTTACGTGCTGCTTCAGAATATCCCTTTGTGGATCGTGTTTTTACTTAAGCAAACCTGATTTTAATTTTACTCTTAGAAATCAACCTCTTACGGATAGCTGGATTCTCACCAGAGACTAATATCATATGTCGCCAATCAGAAGTCTGCCCGACTCGTGGCAATGTGCACCGCTGGTGAGCATGAGGACTGAAGTTCCATCCACTGGCGGCATTATTGTGGAAACTGTTTCAAAAAACGAGAAGCCTCGATGGCGTTTGGGATGTTCTGCTTCTTGTCTCGTGAATCGGACTTCCTGTTGGGAGTTGTTTTCCCCATACTCTAAAACTCCTCCGGGAAGACACCGTCCACCTTTCTTCAGCGTCATGGAGCCCAGTCATACCTCTACCTACGGGTGCTCCATCACAACAGAAGCTGCCCCCTTTCCCTCCATCCATGAGTAGATTGATTACTCGTGGGATGTCCGTCCCGCACTGCAGGATTAGTCACAACAACAGTCAGATGATGATCCAATATCTCTTCCGCGCTCTGTCTTCTGCTTGTGTGGAAAAAGATGAATGAATGATCGTTAGAGGGCGCTGCGACGCCAAGTTAATTGGGCGGAAGAAGTGCGAGTTTGAGAGAGCGCTCGGCAAGCAAGAGAGAGAGAGGTAATCTTAGTGGTGTGAGAGGTTTTTTGAAAGAAATTAAGTTTTATGCCATTTGAGATTGAAATGTGTGGTATTACTATCAATTTGTGTGTGGGCCTGAATGGCCGAGTGGCTAGCGCTCGGTACTACAGGTTTCGGGTTCGAGTCCCGGCGGTGCCATGGTTGTTTGTAGTGGTTCGGAATCCACTTTAAAAAGTAGGTCCCGGTCATAATAGGATCGTAGAGCATTGCGGGGGCATTGTTACTCCACGTCCGTGGCTTATCTTCGAGTTACACGCGCCCCCTGGGTCATGCAAAGTGAGTACGTCTCTGCAGCACTTGCCTTAAGGCATCCAAAGACCAAGCTGTCTGTGTTTGCCAGCTGCATTAGAAAGAAAACTATCAATTTGTAAATATTGTACAAAGTTTTAAATATTCCTAGTATGTGTAATAAAATAGAATTAATTCAAGAAAGATGATTTATTTTCAACCACCGTTGTGAACTAAATGAACCCGGAAGTTGGCGGATTCATTTCTTCTACAGTATTTTCGTCAGCTTGTTTAACGCTTAGCGGCTTTGAAGTTTAATTTTTGCATTAATTAAAGTGTGGAGGATTTCGTGGTACAAGCGGACTGTATCACACTGCACACTTTCCATTATAAGTAATCACAATGAAAACTTAACAACGATTTATTTACATGACAGTCACAGCCACTCGCAGCCGTGATGTTCACTCTTGCCTCTCTGGCATTACACTGAAGACTCACACTTATGCATGACTCGCAGGCGCATGCGTACACACACTTTTTTTTCGCCGCTAGGGTATCCTTGCGCGTTGGCGCGAACATACCGCCCGGCGTTGACATGTTCACATTCAACTCTTTAAGAATTCAAATTTTCACAAAATTCTCAAATTATTCACTTATACACTGATCACACAAAAATACACAATAAAAAAAATACATTTTCCTAAAAATATTCACATAATAAGCAGATCACAAAAAAAACACACAAAAAAAAAATAATTTTTCTAAAAATATTTAAGCAGATAACAAAAAAAAACATACACTATAAAAATTAATTTTCCTCATTAACACTAGGCAAAGGTACGATATTAACTACTGGCCTTTTATATGTGCCATTTTTATCTTTTAAAGTAACCACTCTTGTTACTTTATCTTCACCTGGATGAATTTTGATAATTCTGGCCAAATTCCATTTTAAAGGACAATAATTATCAGGATTTTTAATTAACACCAAATCACCTTCTTTTATATCTGCTTTACCCTTAGACCATTTAGGTCTATTTAACAGCTTATTTAAATACTCCGATGACCACTTTTTCCAAAGATGTTGAGTCATTTTTTGAACCAATTGCCAACGGCTCAATCGATTCATTGGAGTTTCATTAAAATTAGGTTCAGGCAATGTAACTAAAGATGAACCAATTAAAAAATGTGCAGGAGTTAATGCTTCCACATCATTTGGATCACTTGAAAGTGGACAAAGAGGTCTAGAATTAAGAACTGCCTCAATTTGAACAATAAGAGTTAAAAACTCTTCATAGCTTAAAATTGTTTTCCCTACAATACGTTTCAAATGGTATTTAAGAGATTTGACACTAGATTCCCATAGTCCTCCAAAGTGTGGAGGATTAAAGAACCACTTAATACCTTCATTAGCCATATAATTCTCAATTTCTTCTGCACTCTTAAACTTAAATAAAGATTTGAGAAACACTTTTAATTCTCTATTGGCACCAACAAAATTTCGACCATTGTCACTATACACTTCTGCAGGCTTACCTCTTCTAGCTATAAATCTTTTAAGGCTTGCTAAAAATGCTGCAGTAGTTAAATCATTTACAATTTCAAAATGTAAGCATTTTGTAGAGAAACATACATATATACACACAAATATCTTTTTTACCTGTTTACTTCGTCCAGTGAAATTTTTGATTTCAAATGGACCACAAAAGTCCACACCTACCCGATTAAAGACACGAGTAGGAGTCACTCTGGCAGCTGGTAGTTGTCCCATAATTTGATTGGAACCTTTTGAATTTATTTTTTACAAATTATGCAATTAAAAATTATTTTTCGAACAGTATTTCTACCTCTTACAATCCAAAATCTATTTCTTATCAAAGATAGGGTTGTTTCAGCACCTGCATGAAAATATAAAGAATGATAATGATTAATAACAGTAAACGTAAAATTATGTTTAGCAGGAATAATTAGTGGACATTTTTGATTATAGAGTAAGTTGGAGTTCTTGAGTCTTCCACCCACTCTTAATAATCCATCATCATCTATAAATGGACACAAATTTAATAATTCACTATTGTTCGGGATAGAAGTACCCTTCTCCAAGCTTTGAAGTTCTTTTATGAAGACAGTTCTCTGAATGTTTTTAACAATACATATTAATGATTGTGAAAGTTCACTAGTTGTCAAAGTACCAGAAGTTCGATTTAATGGATTTCTTGTATTGTTGATAAATCTTTTGCACCAGGCGACGATTCTCTTGAGTTTTGTAAATGAAGAACAGTTATTAATAACATCTAAAGGCTCCACAATATGAGTCACGGCACACACTTGATTTGCTGTTGACAGCTTCAGCTCACTCGAAATCATATCCTCGTCCTTTGATGTAAGATCTCCATCCACAAGCCGCACCGGAACTCCAGGATACTCGTTGTTCACTAAAAATGGTGGTCCACTCCACCATAACTCATTCTCTTGGAGTTTATCTGCATGTAGACCACGGGAAATGATGTCGGCACTGTTCATTTCAGACGGCACAAAATTCCAGTCTTTGACATTTGTAAATTGCTGTATTTTTGATACGCGATTAGACACAAATGTTTTTAAGTAACACGGTTCTTTCATTATCCAGGCCAGGATAATTTTGGAATCTGTCCAAAACACGGTTCGAGACACATCAATCTTTAGAGATGTTTTCACTTTGTGCACTAATTTGGATAGCAGCACGGCAGCACAGAGCTCCAATCGAGGAATTGAAATAGTTTTGATCGGGGCAACTCGAGATTTGCTGGCAATTAGTTTCACAAACACTTTCCCAGAAGCACTGCAAGATTTTAAATAAACCACTGCTCCATAGGCAACTTCACTAGCATCTGAGAAGCCATGAAGTTCGATGCATATCGGTTCACTGATACATATGCATCTTGGAATTTTAATGTTGTTGATAGTTGTTAAAGCTATAAGAAATTCCTGCCATTCCTCAAGTTCTTTTTTAGGCAAATTATCATTCCAGTCCAGTTTGATTAGCCACAGTTTTTGCAAGAAAATTTTTGCCTTTGTCACAATTGGGCCAAGTAAACCCAAAGGATCAAAAATCTTTGCTACGGTTGATAACACTGCACGCTTTGTAAACGAATTACCACAGTCTACTTTCACTTTGAAGGAAAAACAATCTTTGTTAGGTTGCCATATTATTCCTAATGTTTTTATTTCCTCTGGAGAAAAGGAGTAATCAGCCTCGTCACTCTCCGTCAGAAAATTTCCACTGCTGCACCACTGATGTAACTGCATTCCACTTCTGTTCAGAATTTCTGTTAACTCTTTAGTAAGTCTGAGAGCTTCCGTTACAGTATTTGCACCGGAAAGGACATCGTCCATATAAAAGTCCTCTGCCAATATAGGTGCCGATATCGGAAAGTTATCTTTCTCATCTATTGCTAATTGCTTAAGTGTACGCATAGCTAAAAAGGAGCACTAACTGTTCCGTATGTGACAGTTGCGAGTTCGTATTCTTTAACTGGCTCATTAATTCCGTCTTTCCACAAAATACGCTGCAATTTTCTTTGACTGGGGCAAATGTTTATGGTTCTATACATTTTTTTAATATCGGCCGAAAACGAATAAATGTGCTTACGAAATCTAACCATAATTGAAAAAAGGTCGTCTTGTATTACCCCTCCGTTATATTGTAAAGAATTAAGCGAATTTCCTTCTGTTGTAAGGGAAGACGCGTTAAACACGACACGAAGTTTTGTTTTTAATTTGTCGGGACGATATACACCTAAGTGGGGTATATAATAAGTACCCTCAGTTTCTTCACTTTCTTTAATTTGATTCATGTGACCCATTTCTTCATATTCACATAAAAATCTTTATATAATAATAAATAGTCAGGATCTTTCACTAATCGCCTCCATAAGGAATCTAACCTTTTTAGCGCAATATCTCTAGATTTTCCCAAACACTTAGGATCTTCTTTAAGGGGCATTTTAACTACATATTTCCCTTCTATATCTCTATAAAAATTATTTTTGTAATGCTCTTCACATATCCGAGTTTCATTATTAGGAGGAATGTCCATTTCTATGTTTTCTATTTCCCAGAAAGATTTAACAGTTTTATCTAACTGCTCATAATTATCTCTAATTAATCCACAATGAATATTCTCACTTAAATCACAAGGAACACTCCCAGAAACAACATATCCGAAACACGAATTTTGTAAAACTAAGTTAGATTCAGGGGGATATATTTGTCCTGATCTCAAAAGGCTATAAAAAATCTCTGCGCCTAATAAAATATCAATTCTTCCTGGAATGTTAAATTGTGGATCCGCTAACTCAATATTACTTAAATCATACATATTAAGTTTTAAAATTTTACTAGGAGTTACATTAGTAATTCGGGGAACAACTAAAAATTTCAACTCTCTTTCGTAGCTATTTGAATTATTTTTTAATTTAGCAGTAACTTGATTTTTAATATTTAAAGACGCGTCATTTAATCCCGATACTACTAGATTAGTTTTTCTTTTTTCTTTAAATTAAGTCGATCAGCACATTCTCTAGTTATAAAACAGGCCATTGAACCTTGATCTAAGAGCGCTCTTACTTCTAATGAATTTCCTGAATTATTATCTAAATAACATTTAGCTGTGCTCAATAGAACCGTTTTGGCTTGCTCAATAGAATCGTTTTGGTATAAAAAGCTCGTAGCTGCAAATAATTTATTACTATTTGGAGAAGTGCTTTCACCGGCTGGTAAAAACTCTTGAGCTGGGGGGAAAACGGGGTATTGGAACCGATTTCATTACGTTCTTTCTGATATGACTCATCGCGATTCTCTGCGCTTTTGCGAGGGTAGTGTAAACTTTTATGGTGTTTACGTTTACAAAAACAAGATACTTTCGCTTTGCATTTAAACACTGAACAATTAATCTGTAAACAATTAAAACACATATGGTTTTGTTTTACAAGTTCAACTCTCTCATTCACAGACATTTTTAAATAATTTGGACAATTAGAAATATGATGACTTTTAGCACATAACAAACAATTTGACTCTTTAATGTCCGAAACAAACACTTTTGACACAATTTTAGAATTTCTAAAATTAGTTTTACTATTTTGAAAGTTACGTGTGCCTTCGTAAATTGACTTTCCACGCGATGCAACATAAATATCACACTCTTCGGCTAATTTTACTGGGGGGAACCAACTATCTGCTTGCCGTATACCTATGTGAGATGCGATTTCTCTATCCAAAGTTTGAAATAACTTATCAGAAACTATTAATTGTTTTAAGGTTTCATAATCCGACACTTTTCTTAGTTTTAAATAGTATTCAAAATTAGTAGTTAAGCGCGACGCAAACTGCACATACGATTCATTTAAGCGCTCAGCTTTTCTAAAATTTTCTAAGCATGCTTGTGGTGAAGGCTCATACTCTCGCAACACAACTGACTTAATTGTCTCATAGTTTTTTATATCTTCATCACTTAAATAAGTTATTATATTAGAAGCTTTTTCTCCTAATAAATTTAACAGAATCTCAGCTTTATATATCTCAGGTACTTCTTTAATACTAAATGCGCGTTCTAAAGAATTAAAGAAAAAACTCCACCCTTCCGGTCGAGTGGGAATTCTGACAGTTAAAGTTCGAACACTTTTTATTACTTGATCAATAGTATCTGGTTTGGCTTCACCTACACACACTTCTGATTTACTTTCATTTTTAATTTTTGCGAGTTCTAATTCATTTTTAACTCGCTCTAATTTTATTTTTTCCAGATCTATTTGCCGTTGCTCCTCATTTTTACGATTGTCAATAATCGTGTTGGCAATGTCTTTAACCATGTCTGGTCTATTTTTAAACACATCACTTTGTTCAATTGCATCATATAAATCTGAAATTGTTAATTTTTCAGATACTATCAAATTTATTTCTGCGGCAATGAGCCGCAAATCTTCTTTTTTGGCACCTTTAAACATGTTTGCACAAAATATTAAATATATGGATTTAAAGTTTTTTCCACTTACTTCTTTCACAAAGCTTTTCTCTTGACTTATGTTATCCACAGGTTTGAGCCACTCTCCGGCTCGACGGACCAAAATGTTGTCGTCAATAGCACTGACACCACTCATACATGTTTTCTTTCACAAGCGGACTGTATCACACTCACACAATAAGTAATCACAATGAAAACTTAACAACGATTTATTTACATGACAGTCACAGCCACTCGCAGCCGTGATGTTC
This sequence comes from Caerostris darwini, assembly GCA_021605075.1. Taxonomy (NCBI): domain Eukaryota; kingdom Metazoa; phylum Arthropoda; class Arachnida; order Araneae; family Araneidae; genus Caerostris; species Caerostris darwini. The sequence goes on along the minus strand of BPLQ01012873.1, from coordinate 264,552 downwards.
ACTCTTGCCTCTCTGGCATTACACTGAAGACTCACACTTATGCGCTCGCAGGCGCATGCGTACACACACTTTTTTCGCCGCTAGGGGTATCCTTGCGCGTTGGCGCGAACATCAAGCATCATTGGGCGCTGTCAGTACTTGGGTTGGTGACCACCTGGGAACACCTCGTGCTGCCGTTGGCATTCACAAATTTGGGATCTGAATGGCCGAGTGTCTAGCGCTCGGTGTCATAGGTTTCGGGTTCGAATCCCAGCGGTGCCATGGATGTTTGTAGTGGTTTGGAATCCACTTTAAGCAGTAGGACCCGGTCTCCTATGACTGTATGAGCGTCACGGAGTCAAAGCCCGACTTCTACCTACGGGTGCTCCATCACAACAGAAGCTGCTTCCTTCATGTTCAATCATGAGTACGTATGGGCTCGTGGCCAGCCGAGTGAGATAAGAAACAACAACAACAACTAGTTAAAATTAATAAATTTGCCATATCGAATTTTACGGCATACGGTATAAAAATACTTTTAGCAGATGTACCTCTTTTATTCTATCGAAACCCAAAAAGTTAATTTAATAAAGTTTTATAATAACGTTTTTAAAAGGAATTACCCTAATATCCTGCCTATAAATCCACAAACGATCCGCTTTTTTTTTTTTTTTTTTTTTTTTCCCATCTGTAATTGACATTATAAACTATTATAATTTAAAAATACAAACAAAATAAAAATAAAGCACTTTTAAGAAAAGGTGGCCAAGAAAAATTGATTATCATTGATATATCATTTAGAAAAATTAAATTTACAAGTAAAACCAATAACTCATTTCTATTGAGAATCGCTGCATGACAACAGACCTTTTTCTGTGTCGTGTCCGGTATTACATGCTTCAGGTTCGAATCCTGGTAGCGTCATGAATATTTGTTAGTGATTCGGAATTCACTTTGAACTGTAGTTCCCGGTCTGTTTAGCCCTCGTGTGCACAAGATGACCGTAGAGCGACGAAACAAACTAACCTTCCTTTGCTGCAACAGTAAAGAGATTTGGCCAAATCGCCAAGCTATCATCGCATACATCGTACTACAAACCCTTTAAAATCATGCTTAAAACTCATTCTAAATGAGTGCAATGTATTCCACGGCGCGGGAGACCTGATGGTCGAGTGTCTATCGCTCTGGCGCTTGGTACCACAGGTTTCGGGTTCGAATCCCGACGGTGCTATGTAGTGATTCCGAATCCCCTTTAAACCGTAGGTGCTGGTCTAATTAGCCTAACATGTGCACAAAAAGGACCAACAAATCAAATGAGCGACAAGCCAAACCAAGCCTGTACAAATTAATGCTAGATTGAGCGAGCTACTATAAAGTCGTTCCTGATAGTGACGATTGTGAAAGTCACGTGAGGTATATGATGATGTGAGGAGTATATTCGCTCCAAATGCTCTATTTTATTGCTACTCTATAATGCAAATGCGGGCCTGAATGGTTGAGTGGCTAGCGCTCTGGCGCTCGGTACCATGGGTTTCGGGTTCGAGTCCCGGCGGTGCCATGGGTATTGATTCCCCCGGATACTGTACCTCTACTGCGGACCTCTTGATTTTTTTATTCGAATTTATGCGGCACGCAAGCCCCTCCAATAAATTGTGGCCAGACGGTCAATTGGCTAGCGCTCTCGCCATTGGTACCACAGACTTCTGGTTCGAATCCTGGATGGATGTTTGTGAGTGGTTCGGAATCCACTTTACACAGTAGATCCCGGACTAATTGGGCCAAAATGGCAGGACAGCGACAAACTGAACTAGAAAAAGACATCCAATTATTTATGTACATCCCATATTTCTCTTGGCATGCGTCTTTTAATCAGTTGGGTATATCTGAAGTACTTTATTATAATTTTTTGTTATTGTTTCCCATTCTAAAAACGCAATGTTCGTTCAGAGCGGGTGTCGGAGAACGAGATGAGACTGCTGAAGGAGTTCCTGCCCGTCAATCTGAACATCGACTCCACCCCCTTCCAGCAGCTGCTGCTCTCTCAGATGCGCACGCTCCTCGTCAGGATCCGAGACAGCGTCGTCCAGGAATACAGACTCAAGAGCAAAGGGGCGCACCCCAACCGAACATCGAGCGCAGGAAATGGCGACTTTCAACTCGATCCTGCTCAATTGGGTAAGTTTTTTGTCTTTCAATAATATTATAAATATGTATATAACAGGAAACAACGTGAATACTTGTTAAATAGTATAGCTTCTGCAATGCGTACGGATTTATATTTGTTTTGGACAAGGTGTATCCGCCACCGAGTCTGTGCAATGGCTGTTATTTGGAACGTGTTACATTAAGAGAACTTATATTTTTTTTTTAACTTACAATAATTATTTAATAATATATACTTGCAGCTATTTGAATTATTTGTTTCAAAATAAATTAATTTAAAGAAAAGAATTAAAAAGAATAACTTTCATTGTTCCAATATTTGACAAATTTATTATAATCCGTCTCTGAATAGTCTGATTCAGAAATGATTGTTCATTATCTTTAGAAAGTAATTTTTTTAGTGAAGCATGTACAAATTATTACATTAAGCATTTCTGTTGTAGGACATGATAAACTACCTCTTTCTAGATTTTAAATGAGCTGATAAGTGCTATGTGAGATTAATCAAAACTAATAATTTTGTGTATGGATCAATCATATTTTAGTTTGTATTGTTCGAGCACACTATCTAGATGAATAAATTAATACGCGTAAAAGGGGCTAAACTTCATTTAGCAAAAATTAATTTAAAGTTCGAGGAATCTTAGAAATTATCTTCAGAATTTAAATCTTTTGGATTAATATTTTGTGATGGATTTGATTTTGTTAGTGATCCTGCAACTATGCTTCCTATTTCACATTGACATGGTACAGCATTGTCAAGTCTGGCCCTAACTAAGCACCCACCCCCTTGCCCCCTAAGAACGCCACCTTGTGGCGTTCAACAGAAATGGTCAATTGGCTTACAGACCAAACGGAAGTATATTTCGCGCATTCTTGCGCATAACCGAGTTTCATTTTTTGGGTTCAAAAGTGGAGTCCTACCACGAAGTTACTTACTTTATATATATGTTTAATTTAAATATGTGAAATTTTATTTTAAATGTGTTAAATATTTGTCTAATTGTATGTGCGTGGTATTTGTGCATGTGTAAATAAAACTGTGTGTTCTCCAACCTGTGCCTTAACCGAACCACACCTATTTATAATATATATTTATTTGAAACCAATGTTAATAGCAGAAAAATTAGTATTTTTAATTTCGTCTTCATTTCTTAAAACCGCCTGAACACGTCACGAAATTTTCGAGTGAAGACCGTTTTTTTAATGTTTTAGTGGCAATGAAGTGAAAAAATTATTACAAAGTGTTTTAAGAAGGAAAAGTAGGGTCCGGTTTTACTTTTAAGGATAGAAAAAAGATTGAGTGGGTGAAATTGTGGAGACGTTGAGGAAATTAAGACGTTTTCCATTATAAATGTGGTATTAATTCTATCTCACGGCGTTACAGGGTCTTCCCCAATTCTCAACCTTCAAGGTGTCATTCTATGATCATCGGAATTAGAATTTGCAAACGATAGTCGTGAATCACGCTTTCAAGTATGGATGGCTTCATCCGCGTCCACATTAGCGGGCGAAGGTTTTGAGCACCGTGCATCAAACCGATTTGTTGGACACCAGCTTGGTTAGAAAAGAAAAGGCACGCGTTTTCATTTGCTAGTTTGGAGAAACAGAATTTTCATAGATAATTATGTTGTTGTTCTGATGCAGCCAGTAATATAGTGACAATCAATCTTTATGCCATAAGCAAGTGCTACACCGCTGTTACGCATTGAGCACTACCCAGGATGCACGTGTAGCTTGAAGATAGGCTACGGACGCGAATAACATTACCCCCGCAGCGCTACACGATCCTATCAGGCCGGGACCTACTGTTTAAAGTGGATTCCGAACAACTACACACATGCCTCGACTCGAACCCGAAACCTGTGCTACCGAGCGCCAGCCATTCAGGCCCCTAAAAGAAAACATTGTTCGGTATAAAAGCAATTGACTATTTTGTGTGTGATCATTTTACTAATTAGTTTTCCCTTTTCAATGTAGCGCAGAATTTTCATTTCTGGGAAACAGAGATTGTGCAACTATAACTATGAATCCATGTTTGTTTGTTTTTTCTTTCCAGAGTTCGTGGAGTGGCTGGTGAAGACGTGCGTCCTGAACACGTTCCCCGGCTCCTGCTACCAGCGCCGCCGCATCTGCCTGGGCGTCCTCACCAGCGTCTTCGACGTCCTGGTCGCCTCGCCTCAGGGCAACAGGCGCAAGGAGAAGCCCTCCAGTGAGTAGGGCCGCACCTTTTTTTTTACCCCTCCAATTTGCTTTGTCTTTTTGTGTTACGTATTTCAAATTTCAGGTGTATTTGTTTTCTCTTAATTGCCGTCGTTTCTTCTGTGTCGTCCGTCATCATCATTTTCGTCACTGAAAATCAGTAAAAGTTTTTGTAGTCGTTTTTTAACTTTAACAACATTTTGTTTACTTTTACGTTGTTGCTAAAAACAATTTAGTAAAATGGATAAATTAGAATTAGAAGAAAATATGTGTGTATTATAAAATATATCGTTATAAAATATAACGTTTTATATGATGTTGTTTTGTTGTTGTTTCTTATCCCACTTGGCTGGCCAAGCCCACGAGCCCATACGTGCTCATGGTTGAAGGGGAAGGAAGCAGCTTCTGTTGTGATGGAGCACCCGTAGGTAGAAGCCTGGCTTTGGCTCCGTGACGCTCTTTCAATCATAGGAGACCGGGACCTACGGCTTAAAGTGGATTCCGAACCACTACAAACATCCATGGCACCGCCGGGATTCGAACCCGAAACCTGTGGCACCGAGGCGCTAGACACTCGGCCATTCAGGTCCCAAATGTGTGAATGCCAACGGCACACGGTGGCCACCCACCCAAGTACTGACCGCGCCCAATGATGCTTGACTTCGGTGATCTAACGAGAACCGGTATATTCAGCATGGTACGGCCGTTGGCTATGATATATGTTTACGTTTTATATGATACCGCCACAACGTATATTATATATTTATCATACCTTTATTTTATTTTATTTATTATTATTATTATTATATATATATTGCAATATCATTTGTAAAATATTCACTGAATAATATGTATCTGTGAGCTGATGGCAGAGTGACTTCCGCTCGGATGACGCTAACGGCACGTGCAAGGGTCATGCATGTCAGAAGTTGCGTTTTCTTTATAGATTGGACATCGGCTAACAATAACAATAACCAACCGTAATACCAGCACATATCGCATCGGAAAAATACTTTCTTTTAACAACGAAGGTGCCAGGTACACATTATTTGCGGGCAAACGTTGCTTTCCTTCAATAACTTTTTTAAAAATGCAGTTTAAGCACGTCGTTAACATGCGCCATCAAAAAATACTTGTGGAGATTGGTTTAAACGTTTCAGAAGTGGCGATTTCGACACAGAGGATAAGATGCGCTCCGGATGAGGGGCTGCTAAAAGAAGACGAAACTGTTATGGTCTTCTCTACAGACAAGAACTAATCAATTTGAGCCATGGATTGGTTTGGTTCGTCACTCAACGGTCATTGTGTGCCCACTTTTGGCCAATTAAACCGAGACCTACAGTCTAGCGTAGATTCCGAACCACTCACGAACACCCATTTCATCGCCAGGATTCGAACCTGAAGCCTGTGGTATCACAGGCCAGAGCACCGTCCAGGGCGTGGATAGCTCGAAATATAGTAGAACCAAGCTTATACTGACACAGGTGAGATCTGTCAGGTTTTTATCTGAGATTAGAATTTTGTCTTTTTGACGTGTAGGGTTGTTGGCCTTGCTCCCTGGTTTGTCGCTTTACGGTCATTTCGTGGGACTTGTATGGCCGAGTGACTAGTGCTCGTTGCCACAGGTTTCCGGTTCGAATCCCGGCGGTGCCATGAATGCTAGTGGTGGTCCGGAATCCACTTTTATACCGTAGCTCTTTAACCAATAGCCATTTTAATGCTAATAATAGCTATTTAACCAATAGCCATCTCCTGTCTTGAAATCCGCCATCAGGCAGACAGCCATGGGGCTGTTGCACCAATAAAAAAAGTAAAGTAAATTGTTAAAAGTTAAAGGTTTTTTCCTCCTCCTTTTGTCAGAGTTCGTGAAAGAAGCCATCCAAGTGGTCCAATCTCAAGGATTCTGGAAGTTTCTGACGGACGGGACGCTTCTGAAGATCTTTCCCTGCATCACGGACTGCACGGATGAGGTAACTCAAAAGTTTTTTTTATTTCCATATAAATAAATGAGTTTTCTATTGAGTGTAGCTTTCAATTTAAAAATACGTACATATTATTTTTATTAGATGCATATAATAATTATTTTTATTTTATTCTTGGAGCCTTTAAAGTAGATTTCCACCGGGCACTAAAATCTTTCGTCTTTGAAGGAATCGGAATCCTGATTATATCTTGCCACTCAAACTTCCAAATGGCTGGCATTCTGTGACGTGAGATTTTACTGCCAGGTGGAAACCCATATTTAATTACTTCATGTGCCGATTACTATGGCTGTTGTTTGATCCATTGAAATTGTTATTGTTTCTTATCCCACTTGGTAGACATCTAGACCAAGCCTACAAATTCATGTGGACTTATGGTTGTAGGGAAAGAGGGCAACTTCTGCTGGGATGGAGCACCCGTGCATAGAAATCTGTCTTGGCTCAGAGTCGCTCTACAGTCCTATGAGACCGGGTCCTACGGCTTAAAGTGGATTCCGAACCACTACAAACAGCGCCCTGATGGCCGAGCGGCTGGCGCTCTGGCCTTTAGTACCACAGGCTTCATGTTCGAATCCTCGTGGTGGTATGGATGCTTGTGAGTGGTTCGAAATCGGTGGTCCCGGTCTAATGAGCCCAAAGAGTGCACAAAATGACCGTAGAGTGATAAACCAAACCAAATACTAAGATCGCACATCGCATGATGTCAGTAAAACAGATGCCTGATTTGGCTGGAGATTCTTTGGCTTCTGTTGGGATGGAGCGCCCGTACATAGAAGTCTGACTTGACCCCGTGACGCTCTACAGTCATATTAGGCCGAGACCTACAGCTTAAAGTGGATTCCAAAACAATACATACATCCATGGCACCGCTGAGACTTAAACCCGAAACCTGTGGCACAGAGCGTTACACACTCGGTCAAAGAGGCCCCATCCATTGAGACTATAGTGGACTATTGAATAGCTTGTTAAGGTGCGTTGATATTTGAAATCGAGAGCTGCAAGTATGGATCGCGAACTCTTTCCTAACCGAATTGTTTTAGTATGAATGGAAAACACAATGCATGCGGCCGGTTTTACTGGTTTCTGACTCGTTTACGTAATTTTATTTATTACGATTTTATCTACTAAAGGATTTAGAAGAATTTCTCAATCAAATCCAACAATTTTTATCGATCTCTATAAAATGTTTTTGCCTGAACAAAATGGTTTTTTACCACTTTGTAAAGCGTGTGGTTTTGCATTCATTTAAACCGCATCATTGTAAGCTTAAATTTGCTTATATAAAATACGTATAACCTATAAAAACAGTAATTAAATGCACAAGTATCAAAATATTATAGAATAGCCGAAGACTGACAAAATGGAGTTGAATATTTCAAGTATAGAGTCGCTGTTTTTTGTAGTATAATAAGTATTTTCTATTTTTAATAATATAATAGATTCTGTAAGATCTCCTTTGATAGCTCAGAGACAGCTGTTTATAAACCTCCGTGTTGAGAAAAGCTTCCCGACACAGACTCGGTTTGGTACTGGAGAATACAATGGAGTGGTATGCCCGACTCGTGGCTCAGTGGCAATGCGTACCGCTGGTGAGCATCAGGGCGGAAGTTCCATCTGCTGGCGGCATTGTTGTAGACTGCCGAACTGTTGTTGTTTTACCGACTGCAGGTTCCGAAACATGAGATATTTCATTTTAGGGATAGGGTTGTCAGTCCTACCAGACCAAGTCCCATAGTTTAAAGTGGATCCCGAACCACTACAAACATCCATGGCATCGCCGAGTCTCAAACCGAAACCTGTGGCACCGAGCCAGAGCGCTAGTCAGTCGATCATCAGGCCCAACCGAATACTAACATATTTATTAAATTCATCCAATACCACGCATCAAATTATTTATATTATATTTATACATATAGTCCGACGCGCCGGTGGTCGAATTTTCAATCTTACTCCGGATTTCTTCTGGAATTCCCGGCTTCGACACTCCCACCTGTGCTGATATCTTTTGTCCGGTTTCTACCGTATTAAATTTGTAGCATATTTTTTTTTAACATAATCAAAAACATTGTTTGAAGTTGAATGAATATGTTAGTTTTATGGTCTGGATGGGAAACCATACCTAAATAGGTACAATGTAAGTCGAAAAGCTGTCGCGAATTATAAATTTTTATTTATTTATTTATTTTTTTTATTTTTTTTTTTTTTTGCTATCACAATTACAGCCTAGGGCAGGGATGGGCAAATTATGGCCCGCGGGCCAACTCCGGCCAGTTGGAAGATTCAATCCGGCCCGCGGATAGAATTTTAATTTGCCAGTCAGAGACAAATTAAAAGAAATATTAGGTTGGGGAAAAAGAAATCCATTATTTTTTCGATAGATGGCTGTAGTGATCGATATCACGTAAAGTATCAATTAAACAATTTCAGATTTATGCTCGTTAGAAAGGTGGCACTTCGTACTAAAATAATTCTTTTTCTGTTTTTTGTTTGGTCCATTCAGTTGGGAGTAACAGGGTGTTAAAAATGGAAGTGAACAAAGAGAAAATTCGGTACATTTTACAGTTTTTCTTTGACAAAGGCGAAAATGCAAGCCAGGCGGCTAAAATTGTGAATGGTGTTTATGGTTCCGATACTGTAACAGCCAATTATGTGCAATTTTGGTTTCGTAGATTCCGTTCAAATTTTTGATGTTAAAGATGCACCACGCACAGGTAGGCCGGTCGTCGAAAATGTCGATAAAATCGGAGAAATGATCGAAGTTGACCGGCATGTTAGCAGTTGTAACATCGCCCAGGAGCTAAAAATCGACCATAAAACAGTTTTAAACCATTTACACAAAGCTGGATTCAAAAAGAAGCTCGATGTTTGGGTGCCACACCAATTAACAGAAAAAACATGATGGATCGAATTTCCATCTGCGAAGCCTTTGGCCAAACGGAATGAGATAGACCCATTTCTTAAACGGATGGTGACTGGAGATGAGAAATGGATCACATACGATAACCCTGTGCAAAAACGATCGTGGTCAAAGAGCGGTGAAGCACCTCAAACGGTGGCCAAACCAGGACTAACGGCCAGGAAGGTTCTGGCATTTGGTGGGACTGGAAGGGGATTATTTATTATGAGTTGCTTCCATATGGCCAAACGCTAAATTCTGATCTCTACTGTCAACAACTGGACCGTTTGAAGATAGCGATTGACCAGAAACGGCCAGAATTGGCCAACAGGAGAGGTGTCGTGTTCCACCAGGACAACGCTAGGCCACACACATCTACAGTGACTCGCCAGAAACTTCGGGAGCTTGGTTGGGAAGTTTTAATGCATCCGCCATACAGTCCGGACTTGGCACCAAGCGATTATCATCTTTTTCTTGCATTGCAAAATTTCTTTAATGATAAAAAATTGGCATCTAGGGAGGATTGTGAAAATCGACTACTAGATTTTTTTGCAAATAGAGACCAGGACTTCTATGAGAGAGGCATTATGAAGTTACCTTTAAAATGGCAACAAATCATACAACAAAACGGGGCATATTTGACCCAAATCGGACAATCCGAAGCATGTTAAATAAAGTCCTGAAGTTCATATAAAATAATGGATTTCTTTTTCCCCAACCTAATATATATTTATATATTATATATCTTTCTACTTTGATTAAATATTTTTTTTTCTTCCTTTTTTTTAAAGGACTTTTACTTTCTAAAGACTAATGATCTTTTTACTTACTTTATTTTTGTTCTACAAAACGAGACGGAAATCGCAAGCATAGACAGCTTTTAATCGGTAAAGTGTTAAAAGCGGAAGTTATAGTTAGCGGTAGTTATAGCTGTAGATTGGCGCCAATAAGCGTTATCTCTTTTTCGGGGAGCAGACATACGGGAATCCAATATAGGTGAATTAGACCTCACATGTGGCAGACTGCGCATTTTAAGCTGCAGCCAGCGGCTTTTTCTTTTGGCGCGAGTTCTAATATTATTGATTGCGTATGGAAAGATTGCGAACATATAGTACCATTGTGAATAGCGGTGAAATTATTAAAAGTATAGTGTAGCTAGTGCTTGTTTGAATTATTCGTACAATATTTCAACCCCAAAATGGCTACTAAAAAACGTAAAGTTGATTCAGAGTGCCGTGCTTTTAAATATGAATGGACCTGGAAATATTTTTTTTACAGTAGTAAAAGATAAACCAGTGTGTCTCATCTGCAATGAAACTGTAGCAGTCTTCAAAGAATATAACATTTTCCGTCATTTCACATTTAAGCATAAGAATTCCAATTACAAAGCATTGTCCGAATATGAAAGAAAACAAAATGCAGAAAGTCTTTGCAAAAAATTATCACGCCGACAAAACTAAAAAAATTTTAAAAAAGAAATCGCAATTTCATTCATCTCATTAACATATTTAAATTGTAATACTCACTGATTGACTGATTTTTTTTTTTTTTTTATCTCCATGTGAGTTTCATCTAAGGAGTTCAGGCCCATGTAAGGCCGCGGAACTCCGTAAACCTCAAACTGATTGATTTTGCGCAGACGCAGTTATTCGTAAAATATTTCAAAAAGCAAGTATATATATTAGTGGTTAATAATGTTATAAATATTTTTACAATTTTAGAAAAATTTATCTCGGCCCGCCAAACTTTTTTTTTTCTTCGATTTTTGGCCCGCGACCGAAAAGGTTTGCCCATCCCTGGCCTAGGGTGTATGAATGATTGACCGACTGACGAGAGGAAATTGTGTTCTTTCTTTATTGCAGATCCGAGAGCTGACCTACCGTCTGATGGAGACGCACTCTCACTGGCCCGCCATCTACCAGCGCCTGCCCTGCGAAGGAGTGCTGAGGGTGGCCTTTGACATGTGCGAGTTCGCCGACCACAGGAACAGCGAGGCGGGTGCCCTGCTCATGCGCCTCATCTATAAAAAGTGAGTGATCTGTCCTTTTTCAATTCCTTCTATTAGCTCACACTCTCCCTATATATATCTTGTTCACATTTGTCAATTGTTCATAAAACACTTTTTACGGGTCTGAATGGCCGAGTGTCTAGCAATTGGTGCCACAGGTTACGGATTCGTGTCCCGGCGGTGCCATGAACGTTTGTAGTAGTTCGGAATCCACTTTAAGCCGTAGGTCTCGGTCTCATTTGACTGTAAAAAGCGTCACGGAGCCAAGTCAGACTTCTACCTACGGGTGCTCCATCACAACAGAAGCTGCCCCCTTTCCCTCCATCCTTGAGTAGATCACTCATGGGTTGTCCGTCCCGCACTGCAGGACGCTGAGGATTAGTCACACACATTTTATTCATCCACTCAAGTTCAAATACATTTTTTTTTTTTTTGAACTTGCAGTGGATGACACTGGATGTTAATGCAGTTTGTTTCAAATATTAATTCATTCATTAACTTTAATTAATTCATTTTAGTTTTATAGGAGAGAAAAAAATTTCCCTTGTATAAGATATCTAGCGGGATATAAATTTAGGAATCAATACCGTCAGTGGCGAAGCGTGGGAAAAAATTTCTTTTTCTGATTCTTTTATCATTCTGGGTTCTGGTCTGAGTGAAGAAGGAACAAAATGAAACGTGTGAATAAATGAGTGAGAGAGATGGAAAGTGTGAGAGAGAGAGAGAGATAATTTTTTCTAACTTAAAAAAAATGAATGAAAATTATTTACGAAGTACTTTCTGAAATAGAGTGAAACAAAAGTAGGAATTGACTTTTAAATTTTTTTTTTTTATATTACTTGTTTTTTACAGCATTTTAATCCGCTGGCAGTATTGTTGTAAAAACGAAATTTCCTGCTTTGTGAATTTTTATCAATTGCCTCCAAAACTGATCAATAATTTTCTGTTTTTTAATTATTAGGTTTTCAATTTGTAACCAATAGTTTTAAATATCGAAATCCATAGTCTTTTAATCGTACCACTCAGAAGGTGGCGCCATCTATCGGTTACCAGCCCTACTTCCTGCTATTTTCATATTACGTGCTGCTTCAGAATCTTCCTTTGTGGATCTGGTTTCTATTTAAGCAAATCTGATTGTAATTTTACTCTTAGGAATTAACTTCTATAAATAGATTCCCACCAGAAACTAGTATCGCACGTCGCCAATCAGAAATCTGCTCGGACACTGTTTCAAAAAACGAGGAGACTCAATAGCGTTTGTGATGTTCAGGATATCGTCTCTTTAGTCAGACTACCTGGCGGAAGTTTTCCAGGTGTTTCTCTCATACGATACACAAGTGAGTGGTAGTTCCCCGTGAAAGCCCTTCCCCCCCCCGGAAGACACTGCCGTCCCTCCGTAATAATCTACAATAAGAAACTTCAAAAAAATTTTAATTTAAAATAAATGCAGATTACCACCTGATTTTATAGTCACGTAGATTTTAAAACTGATATGAAAAATGTGTTACTAAATCTAACACATCAAGTCGCGCGGTCTAATCAAGTCGGAAATTTAATTTTTAATACGCTTCTATTAGCTTCACCTGTATGTTTGTATGTATGTAACTGACTCTTTGGGCTCGATTTTGGGACTGATGGCGCCATCTACTGGCGAGTCAGTCAACTGATCAAACCCTACCTATTTTGTATAATTATTTTGTTTAATCTTAATTCCTTTTGTTTTATTTTACTTTTTCTTAAAATTCTCGTTTTAACTTTAACCTTTTTATTTTTGGGCATCGTCAACGGTCTCCTAATTGTACCGATAGCTTTAGCTTTTTCGGTGTCTTGCTTTAATTGTTCTCAAGCAGATGTTTTTCCTAAATTATAATTTTAAAAAACACGCTTTTAGAGTTAATCAAAATAATTGTTAACATAAGAATAAAATGACTGAGGAGAAAATGAATGTCACTGTTCTAAAAGCGTGGGGGGCTCGATATCGATCGCTATAATTTTTCACTAGTTTCATTCCGAAATGCAGAGTTAGTTTAAAAATGTCACACAAAGCACCCCACGCTTTTGGAACAGTGACATTCATTTTCTCGTCAGTCATTTTATTGTTATGTTAACAATTATTTTTTACTTTTTAGATGGATTAACTCTAAAAGCGTTCCCTATAGTTACATTGAATCAAAATTTACACTTATCATGACAAACGTGACACAAGAAGTTTGAAGTTTGAAATTTTTTTCTGCCATTATTGAGGCCTCGACTATAAAATCAGTGTGTAATTGATAATGACGCCTGATGGCCGAATGGCTAGCGCTCTGGCGTTCGGTATCACAGGTATCGGGTTCAAATCCCGGCTTTGCCCATGGGTGTTGTAGTGGTTCGGAATCCACTTTAAACTGTAGGTCCTGGTCCTAAAGGCTCGTTCCTACCGAGGTGAGAGACGTGAAGATTCAAGAGGCAAGCGACAAAATATTTTCGACCCCTTCACAGCGAAACGTCAGAAATAGCATTACGCCTAGTGAAAGCCGTTTCGAGTTGAAAGTTGGGAAACTCCAAGCGGCGGACTACAAACCGGTTTCAGGCGACCGCGGTGAGGCTAGTGATGGATCAAATTTTTTCGCTTGCATCTTCTCGCCTTGGTGAGCACGAGCCTTAATAGGATCGTAGAGCGCTGCGGGGGCATTGTTACTCCGCGTCCGTGGCTTACCATCCAGTTACACGCGCCCCCTGGGTAATGCAAAGTGAGTAACATCGGTGGAGCCCTTATGGCGAAAGATCACGGTCTATTTGCCAGCTGCATTAGAAGAAAAAAAAAAGGAAAAAGTAATTGATAATGATTTTTTTATAGGTTGTATATCAAGGACAATGTCTTCACGGATGGGAGCCAAATTTTTGTCCTACATTTCCTCTTGAGTATTCTGAAGATGAATGTGAATGGTGAGGGAGAGCTGGACACGTCGCAAAATGCGATACTCTACACGAATATGCATGGTAAGGTTTTTTTTTTATATTGTATTTTGTGTCATTTTAAATCACTTTTTTTTAATGAAATCAAACATCTCCGCCATTATACATTTAATGAAACTAATATTCATAGAACGAAAAGTTAAATTTTGACAAGAAAAGAAATTAAATTTTAATTTTAGTGATAAAGGATAACTTGCATGTCGACAGAAGCCAAAAGCAATTTAAAACGGAGGAATTGAGCTAGGTCAAAATTAAATTACCAATATTAAGTGTGATCAGTAGTCTGTCTTTGGATATCACGTAACCACAACTTACGTATGATAAGTAAAATTAATTTTTAAAAGTCTACAATCCACTACCCCCTGTTCCAGATTGTTCGCCAAGTTGGCGAATAAAATGGTTGTTGCTGTTATAGTCTATGTGTAAACATCACAAACATTTTGTATACATTTTAACTATTGTAACCCTAAAGGAATTGGCAAATAGACCCCGGGTTGCAACATTGGCAAATTCTTCGGGGATAAAGGATTCTAGACTTCAACTAATAAGTGGGCCTGATGGTCGAATTTCTAGCGCTCAGTTAGAGCGTCAGGTTTCTGGTTAGATGTTTGTAGTGATTAGGAATCCCCTTTAAACCGTAGTTCCCGATCTAACAGGATCGTAGAGCGTTGGGGGGCCGCGTCCGTGGCTTATCTTTAAGCTACAAATGTCCCCTGTTAATGCAGTACTGCTAAGTGAATAACAGCGGTTGCAGCCTTTGCTTATGGAATAAAGCTGAACTGCCTCTGTATTTCCAACTGCATTAGAACAACTTCAAGTAATTAAAATGAAGAAACAAAAGGACAATTTTGAAACAGAATTACAAGTTAATTTAAATAATCCAGATTTAAAAACCAAATTAAACAACTCAAATGTGCAGTGAATTAATTATTGATGAAACCCTCGGCACAAATGTGTGTTTAAAACAGGAATGGCCAACATTTTTTCGCCTCGTTTATATATTTTTTAGATGTATCACACTTTTACAAACTATATTTATTTTAGAATGGCCAAAGGAGTGAAAACCAATGGATTAAAAAAAAATGCATTATGTGTGCATCCATATGATGCAATTTCAGATTGACCTGCAACATCAATTACAATGTGCAAATATCCAAATGGAGATCGATTTGTCTACAGTGTGTCTAAATCTAATAGGGGAATATATAATTTTATGTGCGGTCAGCGAAGTTGTAATGCATTTCCAAAAGTGTCCCACTAGACCGAAGTTGACCACCCCTGGTTTAAGGTAAGGGAAGGACTCAGAATCAAATAACGCCCGATGTCCCTTCCTAGAGTGGTGGCCAACTGGCTAGCGCTCTAACCGTTGGTACCAAAGGCTTCAGGTTCGAATCCTGGCGGCGGCTTGGATGTTTGTTGGTGGTTCGGAATCCACGTTAACTGTAAGTCTCGGTCTATTTAGCGTAAAGAGTGCGCAAGATAACCGTTGTGCGACAAACCAAGCCTTCTTACAGTGTGATTTTATCACAGTGATAATAATAATAATAAATATTTTCTTTTAGGTTTCCTGTTGGCTCTTGAATACTGCTTAAGCATCTCTAAAGAAGCCTTCAAAAGTTTTCCCGCCGACCAAATGTCCAGCGTCGTCGACTTTGTGGACACCGTTCTCGACTTTTGCGTGAAAGTCATTCGTGAATTACTCGTCCAGATTAGAAAGGGTGACAAAAAACCCGTGTAAGTTTTTTTTTTTTTTTTTTTTTTTTTTTTTAATATATCTATGAAATCGGTACAGGTAACCGATTCTACATTATCATGTCCTTTCTGGGACTCGCGTCCGTAGCTTATCTTCATGCTACACGCACCTCCTGGGTGAGTAACGTCGGTGCAGCGCTTGCCTTAAGACATGCAAGACAACTGTCTAAGTGTTTGCCAGCTGTCTTAGAACAACAAAAAAAATTTGTAGAGAGGAAGGCTGAAAGATTCTAGTGAGGAAGGTAGTCGCAGTCTCAGCTCCCGCTGTTATATCTCGGGATCCAGACGGGTGTAATTAAGAACTCATTGGAAATGCCTCACCGAGATATAACTCATTATAACATTAAAAGCAACAATGAAATATTTATACGCGTGAAATTCAAACATAAATGAAATCTGGGGGGGTGACATTTTATAGTGTCGAAAGTGGATGCGACATTTGCTTTGTAGAAGGTACAGGGACTCAAATCGAATCCAAAAAAGTCATATACAGATACACAACGTGAGAGCATGGCAACGGGCGTACCAGTTACGGAGTTCCTATGTGGTTTTAAGAACCACGAAAAACTCCACATCTTAAAGAGAGTTAAAAATCTGCACAATTGGAGTTGCTTAAATTTAAGAGTTTTTATTTTTTATTTCCAATGGCAAGGCAAGTACCGGAAAAATAACAATAATAAAAAGGAAAAACAAATACAAAAGAATAAACGTCCAAAAAAACGCCGAACCGAATAACCGAAGATATGCCTTAAGAGTTCTCTCGCACGCCAGTGAAGCGCTGTCGCCGTCAAGTACCGCACATCGTTGAATGTCACTGTTCTAAAAGCGTGGGGTGCTCGATGTCAATCGTTATAATGTTTCACTAGTTTCATGCACTATTTCATTCACTAGTTAAATGCAGAGTTAATTTAAAAATGTCTTACAACCCCCCTACCCCCGCTATTAAAAAAAACTAAAAAACACGCTTTTAGAGTTAATCAAACTAAAAAGTAAAAAAATAACATAATAAGAAACTGAATTCTGTCAACACAAGAATAAAATTACTGTTCTAAAAACGTGGGGTGCTCGATATCAATCGTTATAATGTTTCACTAGTGTCATTCCGAAATGCAGAGTTAGTTTAAAAATGTCATTCAAAGCACCCCACGCTTTTAGAACAGTCATTTTATTCTTGTGTTAACAGTTATTTTTTACGTTTTACTTTGATTCACTCTAAAAGCGTGTTTTTTTTAAACTATAATTTATTAATAGATTAATTGACAATTTTATTGTTAGTTGAAATATATTATATCCTATTTTTTTTAAAAAAGAAAGTTTTTCCGTCCCTGCAGGTCCGGATTTCGCAGACATCGGCCAATTCTTGGAGGCCGTGGGGGCTCGCAGAGAGTCGGAAGAGGACGCATTGCATCTGCACCGTGTCGCCCACAAACAAATCGAGATTTTTTCCATCGGCCTTTGGCTCAAGATTAAGGTGAGCGCGCTTTTTCTACTAACTCGTCTCCAGTTCTCTCTGACTTGTGCTTTCCGTATTTGGCCCCTGACTTGCAAAACAAATAATATATATAGACAATATATATAAACAAGTAATATATTAGAAATAATTTTCATTCATGTTTTTAAAGTTTATCGGGCGCCATTTATTATTAGATACATGCTACAAATAAAAAAACTATATATATTTTCTGTAATATATATATGCAAACTATAAGAGTTATTTGTTCATAATTTTTCATAAATTAACTATTTAATTAAAAGCATTAATTTCTGCCACTACAGAAAATTTTTGGGAAATGTTTGTGAACCAAATAAGATAAACAAGTAATATATAAAAATTTGTTTTTTTCTCAATTCCTACTTTTTTTCACTCTATTGCAGAAAAGTCCTTTACAAGTAAAGTTGAAATTTTTCTTTTACATCAGGCGCCATCTATTATTAGATGCATGCAATTTAAATCTAAGAAAAAACTAAATGAATGAATTAATATTTGAAAACACTGTCTTAACATCCAGTGTCATCCACTACAAGTTCAAACAAAATGTATTTGAACTGGAGTGGAGGAATAAAAAGTATTTTATGAACGATTGAAAATGTGAACGAGATATATAGAGGGAGAGTGTGAACTAATAGTCGGAATTGAATAAAATTAAAATTTTACCAAATAAAATTCTTCGGATCATCACTGGGGCACCTTGGCTCATCAGGAATAGTGTTTTACATGATGACCTCAATATTAATGCAATAGATTCTTATATAACCAAACTTACTCGTAAAATGTTTTATTAAGATTCAAAGCCATGAAAACAGCTTGATTCATTTTCAGATATTTTCTTTGCACACAACCAGGGAAAATAAACTCATGTTTGTGAAAATTGCAACACCATGAAGGAATCGTCATAATTGAATGAAATTTAATACACAGTTGGAGTGGTGGTGGTACAAATAAATGATTAAATGTTCAAAGCAAACAAACAATAACAAGAGATCGGAATCAGTATTTTGTGTAGCCACCGCGCGCCGTAATAAGTGCTGCTACACGACGTGGCATGGAGTCGAAACAAATTTTGAATGTCTGCCTGAGGAAGAGCATTCCATATTGTTTGTATGCGCACCCAGAATTCGTCTGCAGAAGCAACAGGACGAGGATCACGAGCGAGACGCCGACCAACGAAATACCACACATGTTCAATCGGCGACATATCCGGGGAATACGCAGGCCAAGGAAGATGCTGTACGGTCCGTCAGCGCCATGCGGACCAAGTGTCTATCATCGCGAGCTGGCGTCCGACACTCGTCCGTCCACTGCTTCCAAAGACGCATCACTGTGCTGCTGTTACACTGCACACGAGCGGCTACTGCACGATAAGACAATCCAGCTTCACGAAGGCCGATGATTCTCCCCCGTTCAAACTCTGTAAGTTGTTCAAATCTCGCTCTCTTTCGTCGAAGAGGTATAAGTAACGATTGAGCTAACGTTTACCACTAGCAGATAACCATACACGCCTCGCTACTGCCGTCTATTTATTCGGATCCATCCGCCGTTCAGAGGGCGCTGCTCAGCATACGCATGCGCTACGGATTTGAAATTCTAATCATTTGCATATCATGTGCTAATTTTCATTTCCTGAAAATTTCAGCTCACTCGCGTAAGTCCTTCATGGTGTTGCAATTTTCACAAACATGAGTTTATAAATTTCCGATGTTTGCTCCAACTTTCTGTTCCTTTAAGGCTCGTTCCCACCGAGGCGTTGAAGCATGAAGCGTTGACCAATCATTAGCCTCACCTCATTCGCCTGAAATCGGTTGAAATCCACCGCTTCGAGTTGACCAACTTTCAACTCTCAAATGCTTGCCGCGTCATGTGACTTGGATTGAGCCAATAGTAGATTTTCGATTCAGTGTTTGAGTGTTTTTAGAATAGTGCCGTTCTAATTTTGCTGGAGCCATCGGTATAAATGTGAAGCCATTTCCCTTTTGCTGATATAAGGTAAGGGTGGTCACTAGAGCACAAGGTTCGAGTCCCAAAAGTATGTCCTCGCTTTGTTCGAATTCAAATTAAGAAGATCTATTCGTTTGCTGGACAGGACCGAAACAACCGTCGTAAAATGCTGCAGAGAATTGATGGAGATAGTGTATTTATTCACTAGAGCAGGGATGGGCAAACTACGGCCCGCGGGCCAACTCCGGCCCGCGGATAGAATTTTAATTTTGTCAGTAAGAGACAAATTAAAAGAAATGTATATTTATATATTAGAAATCCATCTCTTTTTCTACTTTGATTAAATATTTTTTTTCCTTTCCTTTTTTTCAAAGGACTGATGATTTTTTTACTTTCTCTATTTTTGTTCTACAAAACATAAATCGACGGAAATAGCAAACACAGACAGCTTTCAATCGGTAAAGTGTTAAAAGCGGAAGTTCTTTGTGAGTTATAGCTGTAGATTGGCGCCAACAAGTTAAGAGTTTTACAAACCCTTATCGAAAGTAAGTTTCCCAAATTCAATATCTCACTCCCAGAAAATCAGTGCTATGTTTGCTTCATCCTATATGTGTGTGAACAGGTGTTTTCAACTATGAACCTTAGAAAGAATTATTGCAGAAGTAGACTGACAGATGAGCATTCAGCCTCGTTCCGTAGAATCTCACTTCGAACCTCACTATGAGGAACTTTTAAAAATGAAATCGTAATTTCGTTCATCTTATTAACATACTTAAATAATGCTTTTGCTTCCCACTGAGGTGTTGACCAATCACTAGCCTCATCGCATTCGCCTGAAATCGGCTTAAACCCACCGCTTCGAGTTGGCCAACTTTCAACTCTCGAATGCTTGCAGCGTCATGGGACTTGGATTGAGCCAATAGTAGATCTGCCATCTAGTAGAAGTAACTGGGACTTCACTGGGAGTAAAGCGATTTCTGGCGTTTCGGTGTGAACGGGTCGAAAAAATTTTCTTCCCTGCCGCGTGACTCATCGCCGCCTCACGCCTCGATGGGCACGAACTTTTACACAGTTAAAAGTCTAGTCACTGTTATCTTTTCAATAGATTAAACCACTTACTCTACAATGAAAATGCATATAATTATGTCTTCCATTATTCAATTCCTTCTGTTAGCTCACACTCACCCTATCTATATCTTGTTCACGTTTTCAATCGTTCATGAAATACTTCTTATTCATCCACTCAACTTCAAATACATTTTCTTTTTGAGCTTGTAGTGGAGGACACTGGATGTGAATAGTTTTTTCAAATATTAATTCATTCTTTAAATTTAATTCATTTATTTTAGTGGGTTTTTTTTAGATTTAAGTTGCCTATATCTACCAATAGATGGGGCCAGATAAACTTTAAAAAATGAATGAAAATTATTTATAATAGACTTTCTGCAATAGAGGGGGGGGAAAGTAGGAATTAACTTTAAAAAATTTTTTTTTATTTTTTATTACTTGCTTCATTTAAGTGAAATAAAAGGAGCTAGTTTACATATAAGTTTTTTTTTGAAAAAAAATTGGTGCATATCAATTTTTTTTAAATAAAATCAAATAGTAAATTTTTTTTTTCTTTTCAAAGAATTGCTGCTGTGTGCTCTCCGAGTTGGCCGCCTGCATTTGTGTCTTGGATTTACCCCAAAATACAAAGAAAAATTATCTTTTTAAAATTGCTGACGAACTGGCGAACGTTTTGATTACCTGTCGCCATAGAGTAAGTATAGAACTTTTTTTTTAAAAGTACCAATAGCATAATTTTTATGCTTGTAATCCATATTTATACGCAAAAAAAAAAAAACTTAAAATTTCGGAATACGGATTATAGACCACTGTATACAACATGTGAATATTTTTTAGTTTAAAAGAAAACAAACAGCTCTATAAAACTGCCACCCAATCAGCTTCGTGCGACAAAGAAGTAAGGTAATTCCAGTGTATTTTCGAAAAACAAACCAAATTTATCTTCTCTGTAGCAGTTTTTCTCAAGGGAAGAATTGTGGCATTTCATTCCCAGCAGAGAGTACATAATAACTCATCACTCAAATTTGACAGCAGACAGGCAGTGTTGTGGGGAGTTATATTACATGCAATTAATGTTTTATGCTCATGAGAACAGCCTGTCACTCAATTCTGATAGCAGATATTCAGTGCCATGTATAATGACTGTATAATGTAATTCGGAAAGAGTTGTGACGTTTCATTCCCACGAGAGAGGAGTGCATATTCTTTGACAAGTACATAATAACAAGCTATCACTCAAATTTGACAACAGACAAATAATGTCGTGGGTAGTTATATCACATGCAATGAGTGTTTTGTACTAATGAGAGCAACCTGTCATTCAAATCCACAAATCTGACAGCAGATATTCAGTGTCATGGATAATGAGACCTGATGAAATGAGCGATTGTCTGTGCGACCTTCACGTCTAGAAACAACTACAGATGGAATATGTACTAAATCGTGAGTTGTTGCATCGTAAAGGATGATACACCATGGACTAAAAAATGCCTACTCCAATGAGAAGTCGACCAGAAATGTGTTTTTTTTTTAAGTGACTGAATAGGCCAGAGTTTCTGGCTGTTGGCAAAGTGAGCTCTTGTGGTTTCGTGGATCACGTCGTGTGATAATGAAGGTCTGCTGCAGTCCAGACAATTAAATTCGACTTAGACTCGAGAACTCTGAAAATATCTGACCTTGGAGTGAACTGCACTTGTGATCAAATTTATATTTTTCATTTTCATGTCTTTGTATAATAATCCAGATTTCTTTATTTGTATATATATATATATTAGTGCTTGCAAATAAAAATTAAAATGCTCCCATGGACCTGAAAGTGGCCCTCTTCTTGAAGCCGCTCTAGGTCTAATATAGGCCGAGACGTTACATCCTTTACCGCAGTCTCATGTCTTGTTTGTGGTACAAACAAGAACCGACTCTATCTGGAGTAGAGATTTTCTTTACCCGAGAGATGCCTGAGGAAGATGCCGAACATCCCAAACGTCATCGAGGCTCCTCGTGTTTTGAAACAGGAAACAAACACGAGCAAAGCCGCCAGTGAATGGAATCTCCGCCCTCATGCTCACCAGCGGCGCGCGTCGCCAGAAGTCGGCCTTTAACAGGTGGGCTGAAAAGTTCGTAGGCTGACACTTAGATAGCGCTACTAGCTGCTGCACTATTAGTATGCGAGTTATAGCATTTTTAGTGAAGCAACTTTTGTTTGTTTGAAAAAAAACGGATAAAAATGTATTGCTTTTTGGCGAAAAAAAAATACTATTGAAGCCAAGGCTTGGCTTAACGAACATTACTCGGACTTTGCATCTGGAAAATCAACCGTAGAGAAGTGGTTAGTTAAATTTAAACGAGGCGAAACGATAACGTTGCACGCAGTGGACGCCCCAAAGAAGCTGTTACCGACGAAAACATCAAAAAAGTACACAAAATAATTTCTGATAACCGTAAAGTGAAGTCGATTGAGATAGCTGAGACCCTGAAGATATCAAAGGAGCGTGTTGGACATATCGTGAATGAATATGTGGATATGCGAAAGCTCTGTTCAAAGTGGGTGCCGCGCGAGCTCACAATCGACCCAAAACAACAACGAATGGATGATTCTAAGCAGTGTTTGGAGCTGTTCAATCTTAATAAACCCGAATTTTTGCGTCGATATGCGACAATGGAGGAAACATGGCTCTATCATTTCACACCGGAGTCCAATCGACAGTCAGCAGAGTGGACTGCACGTGACGAACACTAAAAATGCTATAACTCACATACTAATAGTGCAACAACTGTCAAATTTATGCACGTGTCTTTTGAAGGTTAGGGCTAACTAAAAATCATATGGATTTAATACTACTAGCGCCATCTATGTGTCAGCCGATGAACTTTTCAGCCCACCTGTTATTTTCCCTGTTCCTCTTATTATGCCAGCAGCTAAAAATCATGTATAATAAAACATTTGGTGATGCCTTGAAACATTCAAACATCCATTTTTTCTCCATTATAATCTTATTGTTCTTAGTATACCAAATATTTCAAACCTTTTCGGTTAATTAATATTAATATTGACGTCGGTTTGAAATATTTGTTATACTAAGAACATTAGCTTTATTAATAATAACTTTAATAGCATAATAGTTTTATTACGCAATTTATGCCACCAGGATGTTGAAATCTATGTTACTTACAACGTTTCAAAAAGCATAATCTGAAATAATAATAATAATAATAAAAAAATGTTAATACAAATAAAAATCCAGCTTGTATTATCTATATAGGCTGGATTTTTTTTTCTGAGATTATGTTTTTAAATATGTTGTAAGTAACATAGATTTCAACATCTTGGCAGCATGCATTGCGTAATAAAGCTACTATCCTCATGACACTAAATCTCCGTATCTCTGCCACGACTTTAGATGTCTGATGTTTTATAAAACCTTTTTATTTTTGTTCCAGGGTGTGATCGAAGGATGTAGTATAGCATTGCACAAATTCTGCACAATGCTCCTTCCAGATGATGCCTTTCACGAAGAGATATGCAAATCCTTGTTAAATTCGGTAAAGTATTTAACTAGCTCTCTCTCTCTTTTTAACTGAAATAGTGTTGAACAGTGGATTGGATGCCTACTTATAAATAGTACCACTAGATGGCGCCACAACAATCAGGACAACTGAACGTAATTCTATCACAGAGTAAGAGTAGGAGACGTTGAGTGCTCTAAACGCACTCTTGAAAGAAGAAGGTTGGAATTATTTCTTGTTAATAATGAGTGCAATTAAATATATTTCAATATTCATTTTAAGTCTTTATGAAAGTCATCCTGGCATGGTTTAACGGTATGATATGGCATAATTTAAGTAAATTTGCGCCAAAATGTCATCAAATAGAGTACTTTTAAAATATACTCTAATTTTCCGTCTTGAATATTTAATTTTTCCATTGCTATTATAAACATAAGGTTAATTTATCATAATTCAGTTCTACAGTATGGCTTTAGTGAGGGTTGTAGATATTTCCGTATGAAATCGTACGGCAATCGGTATGATTTTGAAATTTGATAATTAATTCAAATATTCAATCTAGATAGGGTTCAACACAAGCATTAAGCGAAGATGCCAACTACTACGGATTCTCCATAGTTACTATGTGAAAGTTTTTTATTAATTATGAAAGAAAAAAAAAAAAAAAAAACCCGGGAAATCCTAAAGTTATTTTTTTTATTACTTTTCATGTTTTGCTCAATTAAAAAACTTATATAAAAAATAGTACCAGTTTTGCCAAAAATTAATGTAAATTAATTTTTAATTAACAATAATTTGATAATATTTAATTTATATTTGA
The DNA here is from genome assembly GCA_021605075.1 of Caerostris darwini. NCBI lineage: Eukaryota > Metazoa > Arthropoda > Arachnida > Araneae > Araneidae > Caerostris > Caerostris darwini. Next base: position 239,784 of record BPLQ01012873.1, on the reverse strand, counting down.
TTAAAATTTGTTTATTAATATTTTTTTAAAAATAACATTCTGTAAATTGTACAAGTAAATTGAGTATGGCTGTTATACGTTGTTCTAATGCAGCTGGCAAACACTTAGACAGCTTGTTGTATGCCTTAAGGCAAGCGCTGCACAGACATTACTCACATTGCATTCCCCAGGGGGCGCGTGTAACTTGATGGTAAGCCACGGACGCGGAGTCACAATGCCCCCGCAACGCTCTACGATCCTATTAGAACGGGACCTTCGGCTTAAGTGGATTCCGAACCACTACACACATCCATGTCACTCGAACCCGAAACCTGTGGTATCGCGTTCGCCAGAGCGCTAGCTACTCGACCATTCAGGCCCGCATGGCTGTTATATATTATTATATGAATTCCCTATAACATTCATAGCAAAATATTTTCTGCTAAGATATTTGAATTTTTTAAGGTTTTTGATTCTTTGTCCGATGCCACGAGTACATCCGTCACTCGAAGGTCAGCTGGTTTACCATCCTTGGTCCAGGCCGTTGTTTCAAGTGAAAATAACAATTTGCAGGTGAGTTTTTTTTTTTTTTTTATCTTGTATCTTTTTATCTTTTTTTTTTTTTTATCTTATATCGTTTTTTATAGCTTAATGACTATGTAAACCTTGATGTAGGACCAGGGCCGGAATTTCCTATAAGCTAACTAGGCTTCAGCCTAGGGCCTCAAGATCAAGAGGGGCGAAGGAAGAGAGGAATATATATTAAAGAAGGCTAAATTAACCCTCCTCAAGGGCATTGACACATATGTATTAAGTTTTTTTTTTTTATTATTAGTTATTGACGATGGAAAAAATACAAGCTTTGTTGAACTGTTCACTATAAAATCTTTAAATAATAATAAGAAAGTTGAATATTCATAAAAATGTTTGGCTTGTATTGTGCCATAGGCAGGACCGGATTTTCCTATAGGCTAACTAGGCTTCAGCCTAGGGCCTCGAGATCAAGAGGGGCCGACATTCAAATTGTTAGCAACATCAGAATGACACTCTTCTAAAAACAGTAAACACTGAATCGAAAATAAGGAGAAATTCTATACATACGACTCATAAACAAGCATAAAAATTAATTGGCTAAGATCAACGCGTTCGGCTCATTGGGTCTGTTCGTTCGTATAATATACTAGATTGCACCAAAGTATAGCTCATATGTTCAGTTCGTATACAATTTGATATTTTCTTTTTTGGGATCTGGATTTTGTTTGAATAAAGTTCCATTTTTGGTTTAGTTTTAAAACTTAAAATTCATGATAATTCATACTTAAACTTTAAATGCCAATTATTATGAAATAAATTTATCTGAATTGAGTCTTCAATGTATTGAATGTATCTAATTTAATTTGATAGAAAATAGGATAATTTGTATTGCATATTTTATTTTCGAGGTCAAAGATTTTGTTTCTTTGTAAATGTTGTGTGTTATGTTTGATGAGTTATTGCTACAAGTACGCTATAGAATAAATGTCCAAATAAGTGGGGTTTTTTTGTGCCACATTTTTCATAAAGAGGAGTACCCATCACAACCTGTTTCATTTAACATACTGATATATATCACAGTAATGATGTATTTTATTATCTCTCGTGTCATTTACAAACTTAAAAATGGGAGGTGGAATAGGCTAGGGCCTCTTTTCATCTAAACCCGGCCATGTGTAGGACTGTCGTACACAAGGAGTAAAATAATAGTACTTTGTAGCTTTTACGATTGCCAAGTAAACTAACAAGATGACTGTAAAATGTACGATGGATCTTTCATCTTTTATTAATATAAATGCATATGATAAATTTTAAAAGATTTATTTTTTGTACATAATTTAATTTTTCTGTAAACTCATCAATAAGACAGGCACTATCTGCCCTATATTCGCTAGAATATTATTTTAATATCAAAGTTAATTTGGACGGTCAATTTTTAAATAGATGAATGCACACGTAATGTATTTTTTCTAATCCATAGATAAACTTTAAAAAAACGAATGAAAATTATTTATAAAGGACTTTTTGAAATAGAGTGAAAAAAAAAAGTAGGAATTGACATTAAAAAACTTTTTTTTTATATTACTTGTTTCAGAGAAAACTACTGACCTTTACCATTCATAAACTTCTGGATGTGTTGCGTCTACCCCTGCCACCAACCCTCGAGATCAGCGACAAGACCGATCTGCCTCAGGGCCACGCCTACCACATCCTGAAAGCCCTGGTGATGGAGTCCAGCGTCTCCCAGGCCATCCTGCTGCATCTCAACGACATCATACCGGCCTGCATAGCTGGCTTCTCGTCGCCCTTCTGGCCCATACGGAACGGAGCACTTCAGTTGTTTGGTAATCAAGTTTCCTGTATCTTATGGTGTATAAAATTTCGTTAGAACTTGTACCTATTAAACTATATTGAAGTTAAATTTCTTGTATGAGAGTTGAGACAGCAACTTTGTTACTGAAATGGGTAGGCTATTTCGCTCATTATTATCCATGTATGCATGTCGTGATTTCCCGTTTACTCTAATACAGCGGGTTAGTTTCGAGATAAAGTGAATTACTCCGCCCTCTAATAAATTGTATCGATATCTTTCGTAAACCATTTGATACTTGCCTTGCCTAAGCTTGTTGAAATTTGTCCGATTTCGCCAAGTCTTTTTTCCGTGCCAAATTCGCAACTGCCATTGTGTTTGTTTAGGAGGTAAATTGGCGAATTGAGTAGTGCTTCGTTATTGAATTTCTTTATTTTCCTGTCGCTATCGAATATGATGGTTCTTGTGGGCATTTTGCATTTTAGAGTTCACCAAGACTCTTTCTCACGCCAAAAGGAATCGCCAAAACAACAATTTGTTTAGAAGGTAACTTGGCGAATACTGCAAGGGAAACAAAATTGCCAAATAAGCAATTGGAACCCTAAAGTGTTCTTGTAATTATTGAACAGTGGTATATTTCCATGTGTATTCGTCCAGCAAAGTATATTCACACTTGAAAAATTGAAATTCGTGAAAGGATTTCAGATTTTTATATCTTATTTACATTCTGTTTTGATTATTTTTATTTCTTTTATTCATTTCAATCTGACTAAACACAAAAATTGTTTTGTTTTGCCCAGGGGTGCTCCTGCCCCGCATCTGCGGTCAGAAGAAGGTGCAGGAGGACGACTCGGAGCACAACCTGGTGTCGTCGTCCGAGCTGTTCGCCCGCTGCCCCACCCTCAAGGTGTACATGCTGGAAGAACTGCACAAGTGCGTCCGCTTCCACCGCCAGAGGAAGCTCTGCTCAGAACTCGTTCCCGTCCTGTCCATCATAGTGAAACTGTCACCGCCCAAAGAAAAGGACGGGTGAGTCCATTCAATCATATTCCTTGGAGTCATTTTCATAAATGGATGCTGCATGTTACTTTTGCGATAACAGTGTTAATCACTAAATTGGCTTGATAGATCCTGCTTTCAAGGACGGGTTGAACACTTATTTTAGACTTTGGACTTTGCACTTTTTTTTTTTGAACCTCTAATGGGAGAGGAAAAAAGATAAAAGGGAGTGTGTTGGGTCGAGTGAAAACTTCCAGGCAATACGGAGGGTACAAAGCCCCTTAATAGGTTGCCTTTGTAATTATGTGGTATTTGCAAACACTTGGACAATTGCCTTTGATGCCTTAAGGCAAGCGCTGTCGCTTTGCACTACTCAGGAGGTGCGGGTAGCTTGAAGATAAGCTACGGACGTGGAGTAACAATGCCATGGCTAAGGGTAATGTGCAGCTTCACTTTAACGAGAAAATACGAGAGCTGAAGACTGACGAAACCTCAAGACAACACCCTGGGACCTACGGTTTAAAGTGGATTCCAAACCACTATAAACATCCATGGCACCGCCGGGACTGGAACCCGAAACCTGTGGTGTCAGACTGCTAGCCACTCTACCATTCAGGCCCTATGTTATATAATTTTGTTTTATGTGTTATAGGGGCCTGATGGCCAATGGCTAGCGCTCAGGCGTTCGGTAATACAGGTAGCGGGTTCAAATCCCGGCTTTGCCATGGGTGTTTGTAGTGGTTCGGAATCCACTTTAAGCTGTAGGTCCCGGTCCTAATAGGATCGTAGAGCGCGGCGGGGGCATTGTTCCCGCGTCCGTGGCTTACCATCAAGTTGCACGCGCCCCCTGGGTAATGCAAAGTGAGTAATATCGGTGCAGCCCTTATGGCGAAAGATTACGGTCTATTTGCCAGCTGCATTAGAAGAAAAAAAAGTTTTGTGTGTTATGAGTTGCAGTTGTGCAGTGCTGTCTTAACAATTTTAATAAATATGACAGCCAAAAGTTTCGTATATTATTTGTGACGTATTTATAGTCAAATTGTCGCCACCAAAAGTAAACGACGTGTGAGTCCATCAGAAATATTCCGGAGAGAGTTTTATAAATGCATACTGCATGTTACTTCTCGTTAACGGTGTCAATCACTAAATGCTAATATAAATTAAAGGCTAATTTTAACATACAGTAATTTTGTAAGGTGTCAGTAAGGATCCACCATGCATTTCCATTACAAATCATAAAGTGGACGGGGAAAAGATCAAAGTTGATAGATCCTCCTTTCAAGGATGGTTTGACCCTTCCCTTAGACTTTGAACTTTTTTTTTTTTTTTTTTTGAACCGATAATGGGAGAGGAAGAAAGAGAAAAGGGTGTGTGCGGAGTCGAGTGAAGAGTTCCAGGCAGTAAGGAGGGTACAAAGACCCTAAACGAACATGTTTTTAAGATGATTTTGCAGTTATGTGTTTATATATATTTGTTCTAATGCAGCTGGCAAAGACATAGACACTTGGTCTTGGATGCCTTAAGGCAGGCGCTGCACCGACGTTACTCACTTAGCACTGCCCAGGAGGTGCGTGTAGCTGGAAGGTAAGCTACGGACGCGGAGTAACAATGCCATGGGCCGTAGCTAAAGGTAATATGCAGCTTCACTTTAGCGAGGAACCACGAGGGCTGAAGACTGACTCAACCTCAAGAGAACGCTCTACGATTCTGTTAGACCGGAACCTACGATTTAAAGTGGATTGCAAACATCTATGTCACCGCCTGGACTTGAACCCTCCTGTGGCATGGATGTTTGTGAGTGGTTCTGAATCCACGTTCCACTGTAGGTGCCGGTCTTTTTTTAGCCCTCGTCTGCACAAAAGGAATGCAGAGCGACAAACCAAACTCAAATTTTGTTCCAAAATAATGTTCGAACACCTTGCAAATATTAACAATCAATAACTCATTTGTTAATAATATATGCATATGGTTCTTGAGAGAAAAAAATTTGATTAAGAATTTCTTACAATGAATGCTTTACTTTTTCTCTCTCTTTGCAGGGATTTTGTGACAGAGTTCAAAACTTTGCTGTTTCAACTCCTCGATGTTCCCATCTGGAAAGTGCGCGACTTGGTGTCGTCGGCTCTCTCAGTCATGGTCACAGTGAGCGATGTCTCCGAGGCGATGGAAGAATTGAGCCAGGAGCAGGGGAGTTTCAATTCCAACAAAGTTCACGGAGTCTTGCTGCTAGTCCAGAAAGTTTCCAAGAGGGATGGATTGTGAGTAATTCCTTTTTTTCAAAATCATAATATGGCCTGAAAACTCATGCCTTTTATAAATAACCTTTCATTCAGCTGTAAAATATATATCTGTGTTGTTTCTTATCCCACTTGGTCGACAGTAACATCTAGACCAGGGGTCTCCAAACTTTCCAGCCTTCGGGCCATACTGTTTACTCCAGTAAGTACCAAGGGCCAACACCGTTTTAATTTTTCTGCCATTATCCATAATTTCTAGACTAGTCACCCAGTACGCGCTCTGAGTGAGCATACGCTTGCTAAATTCGCTGGTTCAATTACTACAATTACTACTGCTTATGTAGATACGACCGTGACACTTGACGACATCTGGTGGTCATAAGCGGAAATAGGTAGGTAATATCCTTTATCGCTAACAGATGGCGCTAGTTAATTTAGCTTTTCCGTTCCTGAGGGATTTTCAGGATAAAAAATCATATGTTCGATTCGGGATATATACATTCCAGACATCTATATACCTACATATGCGATACTCTTTACCCCAACATAACTACCGAAGGTAGCCGCGGGATGTTCACTAGTTTATAATGTTAGTGGGATCCATTTCGATTATTTGTTAGTTGCTATGCTTCTGCGTATTATGCTATACCTATCAAGTATATAAAACCAAGTTATTATCATTCTGTGTTTTTTTATCCAACCTGTTACAGCAACAATAAGCTATTCCCTGTCGCGGGCCGGATTGAAGACAGTAGCGGGCAGTAGTTTGAAGACCCATGATCTGGACCATGGGTGGCCAACCCGTGGCCCGACTTAAATATTTTTGCAGCCCGTGAGATGTATCACACTTTTACAAAGAATATTTATTTTATGATGGCCAAAGAAGTGGATTCAAAAAAAATACACTCTATTCAAACATGAACTGCCGAAAGGATGAAAAGAAATGAACTTTGAATTTAAAATAATAGTCTTGCGAATATACGACTGTTTTATTCGTGAGTTTACAATGATGAGTTGGCAGAATAATTCAACTATAGGATGAGTGGATAAACAAATAGCGCACTAGTCAATCTCATGATGCGCTCGCATCTTGGAACTTCTAATTATAACAGCTTCTATGTTTCACTTTAAGTGACCATTCCTAGAGACGCACAGTTGATTGTTGATAGCAGAGCAAGCGCGGTTTCGGTTCAACCTACACCTGCGAATCTTGGGGGTTTTTTTTTTTTTTTTTTTCCCCTGAAATGAAATGGACCCAACACAAAACACGCTCAAACATAACGGACGCAACACCCATTACCATGTGCCAATACCCAAATGGAGATCGATTTGCAAAAGCTAAGTGAAAGAGTGGAGAAACACATATCGCACTAGTAAAATAAATATTTTTCAATGATTTCATTTTTATATTTTGTTTATATTTAAATAATTTTTTATATATCATTTCTAGTGTTATATATATATATTTTTTTTGCCCTTGACCTTGCGACACTGAGACATGAGCCACCCAAAGAGAGAAGTCTGACTTTACCTCACTCCATTATACCTCCGGTCATTGAGTACCCATTTTAGTCGTCTTTTACTATATGCATGGGCTATATTAAGCCGGGCCCATAAAGGGGATATCTATCTCTACATATATAACAAGGGGTCTGAAAAGTTCATAGGCTGACACATGGATGGTGCTACTAGTATTAAATCCATATGATTTTTAGTTAGCCCTAACCTTCAAAAGACACGTGTATACATTTGACAGCTGTTGCACTATTAGTATGGGAATTATAGCATTTTTAGTGAAGCAACTTTTGTTAGTTTGAAAAAACGGATAAAAAGGAATATCGTGTGTTAATAAGGCATTGCTTTTTGGAGAAAAAAAAAATACTATTGAAGCCAAGGCTTGGCTTGATAAACATTATTCGGACTTTGCACCAGGAAAATCTACCGTAAAGAAGTGGTTTGCTAAATTTAAACGAGGCGAAATGAGCACCGAGGACGATGCACGCAGTAGACTCCCCAAAGAGGCTGTTACCGACGAAAACATCAAAAAAGTCCACAAAATAATCTCTGATAACCATAAAGTGAAGTGGATTGAGATAGCTGAGACCCTAAAGATATCAAAGGAACGTGTTGGACATATCGTGAATGTATATTTGGATATGCGAAAGCTCTGTTCAAAGTGGGCGACCCAAAACAGCAACGAATGGATGATTCTGAGCAGTGTTTGGAGCTGTTCAATCTTAATAAACCCGAATTTTTGCGTCGATATGTGACAACGGATGAAACATGGCTCCATCATTTCACACCGGAGTCCAATCGACAGTCAGCCGAGTGGACTGCACGTGATGAACACTAAAAATGCTATAACTCACATACTAATAGTGCAACAGCTGTCAAATTTATACACGTCTCTTTTGTGGGTTAGGGCTAACTAAAAATCATATGGATTTAATACTAGTAGCCCCATCTATGTGTCATCCTATCACTTTTCAGCCCACCTGTTAGTTATGCTTTCTTTTTTTTTAGTTGAAAGATGAGATCTTCCGGCGATATCGAGTGAAATATTATTGAATCTGCTGCGGATTTTGCGAGGGAGTCGGCTGGTTCATTTTCCGTAATACCAACACGTCCTGGGGACCAGCTGAATTCAGTGGATAAAAAGCTATTGCAAAGATCTTGCAGTTTATTGCAAAGAAGCTGGATGATGCGATTAGAATGAATGTTACAATTCTGTAACGCCAGAAGAACGGACAGACTATCTGTGAGAATAATATATTTATGAGCAGAAAGAACATACATGTGCCTTTTGAAGGTTAGGGCTAACTAAAAATCATATGGATTTAATACTAGTAGCGCCATCTATGTGTCATCCTATGAACTTTTCAGCCTGCCTGTTATATAGTATAAAGCAAGTCATCTGGCTATTTTATTTAACTTTATAACACATGTATAAAAAGAAAAAATTTCACTGTACTCATTATTTTTTTCCATAGAATAGAACCCTTTCAATTATAGAAAATCTGCCTTTATAGGAATAGCACAATGTTAAATCCGACATCTCCCGTCCTTTTAGTATTAGAGATCGCCACTTGGCTCTTTTTTCACAAGTATTTCCTCATGAAAACGGCTGCACTTTTTTTTATTTAATTATATATAATATATTTTTTATTATAAATAGAATTTCTTGAAAATACAATTTATTGTGAGTTAAAGAAAAAAAAAAATTTTTTTTTTGTATATAAGCTACGCAAATATCAATGCTTTGAAAAAGACCCCATTATTTTATAAGATATCAATACTTATCAAAGTAATTGTCGTTCATTTAAATGTATCATAATTTTTGACTTTGATATAAAAGTGCAGGATTTTTGTATGCTTATTTTTATTATTTTTTTACAGCTTTTCTGACACTCGGGAAATCGTTAAATCCTTGGCAGATCTTTGTCATCCTCTTTCTGAACGAAGATGTCACTTGTTGCTCGGGGTCCTCCTGGATACTGTATCCATGGTAACCAAAAAGAATGAAGACAGCATCCCCACGGACATCTGCCAAACGCTGTCTTGCTTGAACACTGAAACTGTACCTGCAGTAAGTTATCGTCTTATATATTTATATGTTTGACAATGAATAACAACTTTGCTTAACACTCTATAAAGGAGTGGCTCTCAAAATCCCCATCTTGGGAGGATGGGGAGTATTCCAAATTGAATGGATTGTTGTTCACTAAGAGGCTTTTGCCAATTTTAGATTAAGACTGCCTGGGCGAACATCTGGCCAAAATAGGAATTGTGTATTCTGACATACGTGTTTTATGTAAGATGGGGGGAAATGAATAAGGCCCATCTACTTGTTTGCTCGAAACTGGACTCTAACTTACAATAGAATGGTGCTTGTATTACAGAGCCAAGAAAACGTCCTGATCACACGGACTTTTATTAGGGTGTTTCTAGCTTTTTAAATTTTTGTCCTTGGAACATTTAACTTGTTTTCAGCGGTTTTTAAGGCCATTGGGTCGTTTTTGTTAAGAATGTCTGACTTCAAATAAAAGTTACTATTAGGTACTTTTCCCTTTGTAACTTTGATTGATTTATATATTCTTTTTGCATCTACGGTAAGTGGCCAAATTTGTAAGGATTGAGTTTTAATAAAGCCATGGGTAACAACAACAGTTACGCACAGATAATCCCGATGTTAAGGACTTTCTCGATTTCTGATTCGTGAATAGATATTTACAAAATAAAAAGAGATAATTCTCGATGCCATCCATATGCCACAGAGACATTTTTAAACTCACTCGTTAGGAAATTCCTCTGATTCTTGAATAGGTACTTACAAAATTAAAAGTAGAAATCCCCGCTGGCAAATCAGAGACTTCGAGAAGAAAGAAATTTGCGATTGCGTTGATTGTGGAAATGAGACAATAACATGTCTAGCAATAGAAAATATCTTAGTCGAAGTGAAAAATGAAAAAAGAAAGATGAAGTTTGAAGGAAAAAAATTAGGAATATACCTAACCTAATAGTTAGTACTTTAAGAGTGAGGAAGAAACAAACGAACAGTGCGGCGGCAGAAATTAAGTTAGCCGAACCGAAAGTGATAACATGTCAGTCCCCAACAACACTGATCCAGAGCCACTACTACAACTTTGTACTAACGATAGACATAATCAACATCGAAGTGAAGTGAAGTGAAATTGTAAAAATTGCATCTTCATCATACATAATTAATGATGATCATTTTAAAGTACTTAATGATCAAGTGAAACTCTTTGTGATCGGAAATGGACACTACAACTCTAAAAACCCTTTTTTTTTAAAAAAAAAAAAGATAGTGCCAATATAATCTTCTTGAAAAAATATTATTATATGGTTTGTAAGTCTAGCGTAAAACTAGACTTCGCAATTCTGTATTGCTTCAGAAAGCTTATTGTGAAATATGTTGGTTACTAGCAAATAAGGCAACTAAAAAAAATGCAGATTATTTGGACAGAAGGTTGTGATGATTGGAAACGTATTGCAGAAGTCGTAGTCATAGAAGTCACGAGACATCGAAAAATTACTTAGATTCATGTCTTGTTTATGAGCAATGGCGGTCCATAATCAAGAAAGAAAAATCTTTTTTGCGCTTAATTACTCTCAGGACTCCTTGATGACCCTGACTCTTTCACCTGTAACTGTCATTTCACCTGTAATTTAGCTTTTCATGGCCATAGAGAATATGCCTACAGCAACGATTCAAGTCCAAGCGGTAATTTATTGAGTATTGTTGAGTTGTTATCAAAGTTAGATCTTATTTTACCAGAACTGTTAAGTAATTCAAAGGGTCACATAAAATACTTAAGATTAAAAATACAAAATGAGCTTATTGCTTTTCTGGTTCAAAAAGGGATAAACGAGCTGGTAATTAAAAAATCATTTTTAGGATTTCATGAAGTTGAAGATCAAACTGCCTTAACAGATTATATAATCCATAATTGACACAAATATTTCTCTGAATAAGTGTTGGGGACCAGGTTATGATGGAGCTAATAATATGAAAGGTGCATATGGTAGAGTTCAGAAACTTATAAAAGATATTGAGCCAAATGCGGTGCATATCCATTGCGCTACATATAATTTAAATCTGGTAGTTAATGAGTAAAAGAGAATTTTGAAACCCTACAACAGATTTATAGTTTTTTTTGGACATAGCATCAAAAAGTGGAATATTTTATCAAGTTTTATTTATGATAAATAATGTGGAATTTCAATCTCAGTAATATTTTTTTTTTCTTCTAATGCAGCTGGCAAATAGACCGTGATCTTTTATGCCATAAGAGCTACACCGACGTTACTCTGCACTACCCGGGGGCGCGTGTAGCTTGGAGATAAGCTGCGGACGCGGAGTCACAATGCCCCCGCAACGCTCTACGATCCTATTAGGACCGAGACCTACGGTTTAAAGAGGATTCCGAACCCTACAAACACCCATGGGCAACGCCGGGATTTGAACTTGTGGTACCGAGAGCTAGAGCGCTAGCCACTCGGCCATCAAGCCCACATCTCAGTAATATTGAGAACATTAAATCCAACAAGATAGGCGGGACGTTTCGATGTCATTTTTGCTTTTAAAGTTAAGTTTGTCGAAGTTCAAAAAGCGCTAACAAAAATTATTCTATTAAATCTAAAGCAGGTGATGGCAGAAATGAAGATATTTCACTGAAGAAGAAGATAGAAAACTACAAGTTTATTATGTTACTGGTTTTTATTGCAAAATTTTGTAGACACTAAAGCACTTCAATCTAAAACTACCGATCTTTCAATTGCCTTAAAACGCTTGTAAATCTGCCTGGAAGAACTTGAAAAGTATCGATGTGAATGTGTCTTCAAGCTTTCCTGAAGTGTACACTGCATTTATGATATTTGTAACTATTCCTGTCAATACGGCTAGTGGTGAGCGATTATTCTAAATTAAAATTGATAAAAACTTATTTTAAAAAAACTTTGGAACAAAACTGATTATGCAGTTGTTATTCTAACCATTGAACATTCCATGGGCCGAAACTTGAACCTTTATGCTATCATTGACAATTTTGCTGATCAGAAAGTTCTAAATTTTAATAAATACAATTTTTACTAAAAAAAACCAGTAATTTAAATTCAATGCTCTTTTTAAATTAAAAGTTCATAGTATCAACCAAAAATAATACGCATTGTGTATAGTACGTATTCAAATTTTATGTAAAACGAATGTTATGCAATAAATGAAAATATTTTGATGATGCGTTGAGGGGCCTCCGTTAGAAAAATTTGCCGCAAGCCCCGGATGATATAGTTACGCCACTGAATATATGTAACATTCTATATAATGATTTCGAATTGTTAATAATTTTAAGATTTTTATTTTGATCTACAAAAGAAATGTGCTGTATAGTTTTTCCATCCATTAAAATAAGAGGCATTGTTTTTTCAGATCGGCGATGAATTTCTGGAAGGCAAAATCGTCGCCCTGAGGTTGAGAACGGCGGAGCGAGCTGATGTTGCAGAGATCGTGAAGCAGCAGTCTGGCAAGGACCTTTCCGTGCAGAGGGAGTGCCTCCAATTCCTCACGGAGAAGTTCCATGCTGAACGTGGTGGGGACCTGTTTCATACCGAAGACCGTTTGAAAGAGTGGAAGGACATCGCGGTAAGACCACAACTTGTTTTTAATTTTTTTTTAACCTCATTATAAGTAAATATCGTGAAATTAAATTTACCAAAACCAACAAACCACGTACAACAACGTCGAAACTGAAAAGACAACTGATTAGTCACAAAATGTCGCCACACATTAAAAAGAAGCTGAAACTTCCTTAAGGTTCACCCTATATTCCGAATGAGGGGCCTGATGGCCGAGTGACTGGCGCTCGGTACCATAGGTTTCGGGTTGGAATCCCGGCGGTGGCTCATGGATGTTTGTGAGTGGTTCTGATTCTTCTTTAAATCGTAGGTTCCGGTATAATATGACCGTAGAGCATCACAGAGTCTAGCCAGACTTCTTCACATCCACATCCTTCCCAAACTGTAAAGGGGTAACTCATCTCTAGGCACAGTGATGGGGTGTGGTGTAGTAGTAGTTGTGGTTGGGAATCTACGCTAAACTGTAAGTACCGGTCTAATTAGCCAAAATTTGTGCACAAAATAACCGTAGAGCGATAAACCAAACAATTACTGATAATTGTCATTGATGAAAACGTCATAATGAAATAAATGAATTGTCATAATAAAATACTTATTTATTATTAAAAACACTTTCGACGACTCCTTTGCAGAAGCCTCATAGACTTGCAGTGAAAACTTTATATTTTCCGGCTCAGTTACCATAACGTGTGACGTTAACAGCTCGGTGCCACAGATTTCGGATTCGATTCCCGACGGTGCCATGGATGTGGGCAGTGGTTTGGAATCCACTTTAAACCGTAGGTCCAGGTCTAACAGGATCGTAGAGCGTTGCGAGGGCATTGTTACTACGCGTCCGTGGCTTATCTTCAAGTTACACGCGTCCCCTGGGTAATGCAAAGTGAGTAAAGTCTGTGCAGCGATTGCCTTAATCCATCAAATTGCCAGCTACATTGGTGGGGAGGGGGGATTTCGATTCTACGATTTCACTCTTCCGGAAAATGCTAAACGCCCTAGGGTGGTTCTTTATAATTTACACGAATTGATTCAGTCGTTCTTGCAGCCGCAAGTTTGTAGGTTCGGCCCTGACCTTCTCCTTTAGTCATGCTAAGTGTTTTTTGTTGGTCCGCTGATTATAGAGATGAAATTACTGTAATTGAAAATTAATCATTAAAATTCTTTTACGAGATACTTTTGTAACATTATATTTGCTGATTGTGTTCTGACATTTCTTCAGGAAGCCCTGGTTCCGTACATGACGAAAGAAAGCCACCCGTCCACCGTGCAGGAAGTTCTGCAATTCCTCACCGACCTGTGCGACGACTCGAGAGCTGGATCCTCCATCCTGAGTCCAGGGTTCTACGAGTCCTTCAACAAGACGCTGAAGCACCACGTGAGGAACGAGGCGAGGTCGTCGGTGGCCGCCCTGGCATTCGCCTTCTTCTCACTCTGCATCAGGTCCAGCCTCGCCCAGGGCAACGGAATTTCCAAGTGCGTTTCAACTTCCACATTCGCTACCTTCTATACTGACCCTGTTAAAATGCCATTGGTACTTACGTATTAACGCCACCGCAGCTACAGATTTGGCGGTTTTTAAGTGGCGCCAATCTACACTTAAAATTTATGTGACAAATCATAAAATATATAAAACACTTTATTTAAAATCAAAACACTTTCAAAATTCAAAACACTTTATTGAAAAACAAAGTAGTCAATCGGATTTCGTGGGAAAAAGGGCCGATATTGAGTTTAACATAGATTCAAAACAGTCTCTATTTTGGCGCATCGGCAGATCTTTGTTGGCGCAACTTCTGCTGCGGTGGTGTTAATACGTAAGTATCATGCCATTTTTTTAAATTCCTTCTATTGGCTCACACTCTCCCTATATATATCTTGTTCAAATATTCAATCGTTCATGAAATACTTTTTATTCATCCACTCAACTTCAAATACGTTTTTCTTTTTGAACTTGTAGTGGATGGCATTGGGTGTTAACACAGTTTTTTCGAATATTAATTCAGTAATTCAATTTAATTCATTCATTTTAGGTTTTGTTGCATGTATCTGTTAATAGATGGTGCCAGATAAACTTAAAAAAATGAATGAAAATTAATTATAAAGGACTTTTCTGCAATAGAGTGGAAAAAAAAGTAGGAATTGACTTTAAAAAAAAAAAAAGAATTTATATTACTTGTTTTTTACTACTGTGTCCAAAAAGTGAGACCGATTTTCAATTTAAAATTCCCGTGGCTCTGCGGACTCACTCGTCTTTTACTTTTGGTGGCGGCAATTTCATTATAAATACATCACAAATAATATACGAAACTTTTGACTGTCATATTTATTAAAATTGCTAAGACAGCACTGCACAGCTGCAACACAAAAAATTATATAACACATATTTACAAAATCATCTTAAAAGCGTGTTCGTTGAGAGGCTTTGTACCCTATGTATTGCTTGAAACTTTTCACTCGACTCTGCACACTCCCTATTCTCTTTCTTCCTCTTCCATTATCGGTTCAAAAAAAAACGCAAGCAAAGTCTAACGTAAGGGTCAAACCGTCATTCAAAGAAGGCTTACTACTGCTCCCAAAAAGGTAAGACCACTTTTCAATTTAAAATTCCCGGGGCTCATAGAATTTCAATTTTTTTTTTTTTTTTTTTTTTTTTTAGGTTGCTGCCGCTGTCCTTGAGATCTGTGTGAAATTTGACGTCAAAATATTCATGAGTGTTTGAATTGCGCTTGGTTTTCTGAGACGCTGAAACGGATTCCGGCGATTTTTGAAATGTCTGAATTCATTCTGTTTGCGGGAACCTATAGAATGTTCCAGAAGGCATTCCTATATCGCAAAAAAATGTTTGTAAATGGTATAAACAGTTCAAAAAAGGCAGACAACGCCTGAAGACCCTCGGCTCGGCACTCCACCTCAACAAACGAAGCTCACGCCCAAAGAATTAAAGATTGGGTGCTTGCAAACCGTCGATTCACAATTAGAGACCTTGCTGTGCTGATGTTGGAATTTCGGAAGGATCGGTCCATTCCCTTTTGGGCCTCAAACGCGTCAAATCTCGATTCGTGTCGAAAACACTGAATGCTTCAGCTCACACTGCATTGATTCTTCTCGACTTTTTCGCCAAAAGTGAAACCCATATCATTCCACAACCCTCGTATTCACACCGTGCGACTTTTGGCCATTCCCTAAACACCGTTTTGAGTCCATTGAAGAGATTCAACGTGAATCGGCGCGCCTTCGAAAGCCATCCCTGCCGATGACTTTTTAGAGTGCATTGAAGATTGGAAAATAAAGTTGGCAAGAGTGCATTGTGTCCGGAGGGGATTACTTTGAAGGCGATGAAATAAATTTGGAAGAATAAATAAAGTGTTTTTGAGAAAAAATAATAATTAAACTTATATAAATATTTACGCATTTACTACTGTAAACGAGTAAAAAGTAAGTCTAATTATTATTTTTTTCTTTATTTATCCTTCCAAACAATCCCACATACTTCAAAAACTGTAAAGGGACAACTCAGCTCTAGACATAGCGATGTGGTGTGGTGTAATAGTTGTAGTAGTAGTGGTGGGGGTTCGGAATCCACGTTAAACTACAGGTCCCGGTCTAATTAGCCCAAAGTGTGCACAAAATGACAAACCTAACATATGTTCGTATAGCAACCGCCATTACACAAACACAGCGGGGGGGAATAGTTATGGTGTAATGAAATATAGTGGCGTAGGGCCAAATTTTTTTTTTTTTTTTTTTTTTCGGGAAGAGGGTTAGAAATTCGTCGGGACACAGTGCCAAAAATTTTTAAGTAAGTAGTTATTTCATCAATTTATTCATGCTTTGTTCCAGCCGTGACATTCAGATATTTATTGACTACCTGAGCGACTACTGCAAGCCTGAGAGTGGATATCTCAAGAAAATGCTGGCGGTGCGCAGTGTCAATCGCGTGGGGCCTCTCCTCCTGCCCTACCTCCACCAAGAGATAGAAGAAGATGAAATACTCTTTTATAACCGCCGATTCCGCATGTAAGCTGGTAGTTTTTATTTTTAACCAATATATATAACCGCTTTTAAAACCAACTTTTTACAAAAAAAAAAAAAAAAAAAAAGTCATAATATTTCCATGTATAAGCCGAGAAGAAGATTTTCTGAAGCTAACTGAAGTCAGCTTCTATACTGTAGCGGTACCACAAGTTTCAGGTTCGAATCCTGGCGGTGGCATGGATGTTTATTAGTGGCTCGGAATCCACTTTAAACTGTATGTCCCAGTCTGTTTAGCTCTCATGTGCACAAGATAACCGTAGAGCGACAAACTAAACCAAACCGAAACTGTAGCATATTTACCACGGGGAGAGATGCAGCATTTCTGTTCCCAGGGGAAAGGAATGTATATTCTTTAACAAGTGGATAATAATAACAACTTGTCATTCAAATCTGACAGCAGATGGTGTCGTGGATAATGACTCCTCATGAAATGTGCGATTGTCTTCACAGGTCTAAACAATTACAAATGGAATACGCCGTGAGTTGTTGCATCGTGATGGGTGATAGACCATGGGCTGAGGAATTATCCACTTGTATGAGAAGTGAGGAAAACTGGCTCACTCCCCTCTTAACGGATTTTCTTAAATGGAGGTTTGTGGAAAAGTTGAAAAAGAGAGTTCTACTACGAGTCGACCAGAAGTGTTGTTTTACTCTTTTTCTAAAAGTGACTGAACAGGCGAAGATTCCCTTGTGGTTACGTGTATCATGTACCCGGCCTGCCGTAGATCGGGTGCAGTAGATTCATCATAGATTCGAGAACTCCTACTCCTACTTCCTCCTGGAATTCGAGAATAGAATCTCCTACATTGGAGTGAACTGCACATGTAAATCGAATTTTCTTTTAACTTACATTTCTTTATAAATAGAGTTCTGTTTACGTATATATAATGGTTGTAAATAAAAATTAGAGTGTTCTCATGAATCTGAAAGTGGCCCTCTTCTTGAAGCCGTTACAGATCTAGTATATTCCGAAACGTTGCGATACGTTTCCGCTCATCTCGTAAAAAAACCTAGATACTTTTCCGTTAGTCGGGTGCGAGCTATCCATAGCCAGATATAGCACGTTTTTATTTAGTTAGTTTATATATATATATACACTCAAGAGCCAAAACATTATGACACCCCTACATTTTGCAATGAACTCGCCTGGATGACGTGGGAGGCACGTGGTCAGGTGGAAGTGGTATTTAACTGGTATTAATCCATGCCAAGGCGGGTTGAAGCTGTGTTGCGCGCCAAAGGTGGGCCAACTCGTTATTGACAGGTGATCATAAGGTTTTGGCTCTTGAGTGTATATATATATATATAGTGGAGGTGCGCAGTAGATCTACCTCCCCGTGGTGCACCTGTTAACACTTTTCAGTGGCTAAAAGATCTTCAACTTGGCATTATGTTAGATTAATGAACTCTGTTTCAGCATGTTTTGTTGTATTCTCTGTTTTTTTTTTTTTTTTTTTTTTTTTTTTTTCCCCCAGCATGTTACGAAGCGTCTTGACACTGCTGGAAGACGAAGATGACGAAATCAGAAACGAGGCCTGCGTCTTTCCGTCCACCCTGTCTAACAAATATGGAGTAGGTGGCCTCTCTAAAAATTTGAATATCTTATAAGATTTTTTTTTCCATTGAATTCCAAATGGAAAACATTTATTTATTATCATGTATGAACTTGATGTTGTCCTTGTTAGAGGTCCGTGCCATTATCAAATAAATAACTAAAATTTCATTTTGTATGTCGGGCAAAAAAATAGTCGAAAGCAACAGTATTCCCAAAATATACTATGTAGCAAAATAGTGACCGTTAACTTTGATACATTCCTATGACTATTGATTTTGTTAATACTTCTTATAATATTTTGGACGATTGCATCGTAGCATTTTCGTTAAAGCATTTAGTGTCAGCGCGTGATGTAGCTTCAACACTAAATAGTTATTCACGCTCCAGCGCGTGGTGTGGAGGTATGGCTCAGTGGCCAAAAGTGCGGAAGACCTGCGCCTTAATATATATTCTCCTCTTCCATCGGCAATCTATGCTAGATGCGTCTGTTGGTAAATGTTAGAAACTAATTGTAAAGGTGTGAGGTTTCAAATTTATGGCTTTAATAGTTATTTAAAAAAGTGCAGTTATTTATTTATTAGTTATTTGAGTTGTGGAGCTTTCACGACCCCAAAACGAAAATGCAACTTAAGTTATGTTAAATATTTGTTAGTGATAAAGTATCATATAAAAATGATAAATTTTATCACTTGCGTTCGTTACTATGTTTCATTTTTACACATCATGTTGTTGGTATTTGTATGGTTTAGCTCGCGCCACATGGTATTCTTATAAAAACCGGTTGGAACCGATTCACTGTTGCGCTGTCGCCTTGTAGACGAGCTGTTGTTATTCCAAATGAGCTTTTGCCTTTGAGATGTTACCATCCATTTCTGTTTTATATGTTCCCATGAACCCTGTATATCTATGTGAATACTGTTTGCAAATAAATGAAGGTTCCATAAATGTCTGAATGTAATGATGAATACTTCTCGGACCACCGGAAAGCTGCGGCTAACGAGAAAAACAGAACGAAAGAAACAAGACAGTCGTAACGGCACATTTAGAACAGGGGTCTCCAAACTACGGCCCGCGGGCCAAATCTGGCCCGCCAGTGTCATCCATCCGGCCCGCCACAGCGAATAACTTATTGCTGCTGTAATAAGTTGGATAAAAAAACCGCAAAATGATAATAACGAAGGTAAGCTTAATAGGTAAAGCTTAATGGCAAGCATAATAAGCAGAAAATGTAACTGAAGCATAACAACTAACACATGATTGAAATGAATCCCACTAACATTATAAACTAGTGAACATCCCGCAGTTACCCTCTTTAGTTATGTTGGGGTAAAGAGTATCGCATATGTATGTACATCGATGTTTGGAATGTATATATCCTGAATCGAACATATGATTTTTTATCCTGAAAATCCCTCAGGAACGGAAAAGCTAAATGAACGCGAATGAAACTGCGGGTATCCACTTGCAAAAAAATACTAACGAGATTTATGTGATTGTGAATTTTTCACTGACAATAGTTTGTAGTTAGCTCAGAGCGCGTACTCGGCGACTGGTCTAGAAATTGTAGATAATGGCAGAAAATTTGAAACGGTTTTGGCCCTTGGTACTTACTGCAGTAAACAGTATGGCCCTAAGGCTGGAAAGTTTGAAGACCCCTGATTTAGAAAATGATTTTACTTCCGCCTATCACGCGCTGGCGCGTAGTCAAAATATATAAAATCAGAAAAGCCCTACATATTATTTATCAATCAGTAGGATACACATAATCTTGTTTTATGATCACTTTTCAATACTATTTGTTATAAAAAGTCGCCTTGCTTGCTAACTATCAACACCCTCATGTGAGGGGCAGCTAAAGTATTAATGGAGATAATTTTTATATATTCGCGTGGCTATTAAATTTGGTAGTTCTTCAGATCAATTTTTGGTATTTTTATGATTCTTTCTGATCGATTGCTTCGTAAATATCCTGGATTATTGAACATTGGTATATTCCCATGTGTATTCGTCCGGCAAAGTATGTTCACACATGATAAGTTGAAATTCGTGAATGAATTGCAGTAGTTACTACCATTATTTCTTTATTTAACTCGGTTTTGATAATAAAAAAAGTCTTTCATTTCGAATTTTTTTTTTTTTTAATTTAACTAAGACTATCTTTTATCTGTAAAAAGATAGTAACTTGTTTGTAGAAAATGTTCTGTATCGACTACCCATTTCAGTGATTCTAATTATTATTATTATTATTTTAAATATTTCTTTTACAAGATTGATGCTAACAGACTTCTGGATGGAATAGCTTAATATTACATTTAACATTTCTTTCAAGAATTAATATGATTTATGAAAGGAATGTTTCTCTTAAAAATATTAGATCAAGTTCTACTTTCCTGCTATTCCAGGGATTTTAGGCTTAACAATTCTTTACGAGTTAAAAAATATATGAAGTATTAGAAGATATTGCAATCTTCTAATACTTCATATATTTTTTAACTCATAAAGAATTTGTTTTATTGTTGTATTAGTCATTTAAGATAGATAAAAGGAGTTCTTTGTTTTATTTTAGTAATAATATGTATATATACATAAACTATTCATATAAATGTAGTAAGAAATATATGGTTTCTTATGTATAACATTTTGTCTAATGGTTTTCTTTTTAAAAGGATTCAGTTAGATTTGTTTTGATGTTATCAATAACAATTATTTATTGCATTTTTAATGTTTTCTTAATATTGATATTTCTTATTTCCAGATTCCCTGTGTTCAATTCAATATTGCAGCTCAAGTAAGTTTGATTTTTATTTTTTCCTCTAACTGTTTCTGTATTAAGGTGCGTCCAGACTTGAGCTCACGAAGGACGAGTGGCTTTCGCTCCGAGGGATCTCCGTCTGACTGCAAAAAGCAACCCACGTTATCACTGGTTGGAGTGACAGTCGGTCGCCCTTTGCTATGAGGAAAAAGCCGACTCTTGCCGGAGCAGGAATCATCTACCATCTCGAAATCTGACGGCATTGGCCCATCATGGGACTGTTGCGCCACTGATGCTGATGATAATTCTACCACCGGAATCATTTTAAGTGCATTAAGAAAACTAATTTTTGAATTATAATTTTACATTACATACTATGGAAAGAAAATCAGACGAGAAAAAAAAAATTCCACACACAAATTTAAACTTTTTTCTTTCAAACTTGCTTCGTGCCGCATTTGGCTTACTAGCGCCCCTCACAAGTAATCGATTCGACCATTTCCTCTTTTAAACCGGATGTTTATCTTTCCACTCAATCGATAGTCGAACTATAAAATATCGATATAGCGGGCATATTTTTTTCCGACATGCTTGATATAACGTCCAGTTCATCATCATCAATAGCGCAACAGTCCCATGGTAGGCCAAGGCCGTCTGCCTGCTGACAGATTTCGAGAAAGGTTGAGGATGTTTTTTATACGGGATAGGACCGATGCCTACGGCTTAAAAAGAATTCCGAACCACTCCAAACATCCATTGCACCACCGGAACTCGAACCTGAAACCTGTGGCACCAAAGGCCAGAGCGCTAGCCAATTGGCCATATGGACCGTATTCAAACGAGGAGAAAAAGTTTCTGAAAACAGGAACTGCAACGCACGCCTCTAATGGTATCGAACCTTATCTATTCTGCATGCACACTAGCTGCGCAACCTCAGAAGCCGTAGTTGCATTTCATTTACCACTAGATCATGAGTTTGACCCAGCTACTGTTTAGACTGTAACTGTGTTTGGCCCTCTTTGTGTAATGTGTCCCGTAAGAGGGCGCTATTCAGGGCACCGCCGAGACTCAAATCCAAAATCAGTGGCACCGAGCTCTAGAGCGCCAGTCACTCAGACCGGTTACTGCATAGACATTTGTTCTTCTAATGCAGCTGGCAAACACTTAGACAGTTGTCTTGGATGCCTTCAGGCAAGCGCTGCATCGACGTTACTCACTTTCCACTACCCGGGAGGTGCGTGTAACTTGAAGATAAGCCACGGACGAGGAGTAACACTACCCCCGCAACGCTCTACGATCCTATCAGACCAGGTCCTACGGTTTAAAGGGGAGTCCAAACCACTACAAACATCCGTGGCACCGCCGGGACTCGAACCCGAAACCTGTGGCACTGAGCGCTAGTCACTCGGCCGTCATGCCCCAATTATTTAAAGCTGCCACTTTTAAATTAGGTTTTGTTTGGTTTGTCGCCCTACGGTCATTTTTCGCACACTTTGGGCTCATTAGACCGGGAGTTACGACTTAAAGGGGATTCTGAACGACTCCCAAACATCCATGGCGCCGCCGGCATTCGAATCCGAAAACTGTGACACCGAGCTCACGAGCGCTAGTCACTCGGCCACCAAGCCTTCTGCATAAAAAATATCTTATTCATAAAATTACGTAATGTTTTTTTTAATTAATAAATAACAGTAATAATAAAATGTAAATGTGTTTGTTTTCTAATCTGTATTAATGGGGTTTCCTCTCTATCTCTCCATAGATGATCTACGACTGCTATTTCCAGTATTTGGAGAAGAACGACTTCTTCATCATGGACTGGTGGCGTAGACTCCAGAAGCCGCGCGACACTATATCCATCATATTGGATTCCACCTTCTTTGTTCCGGAGTAGGTTCTACTTCATGTTCGTTTTTCAATTTCTTCTATTAGCTCACAATCTCCCTATATACACAGTCCAGTCCTATTAATGTGACAACCAACTACTTTCGACTTCAACGTGAAATCACAAAAGGCAGGTGGCAGCACATTGCAGTGGAGTGTCTATAAAGAACTCCACTTAAAGCCAGGATATATAAGAGTGTATATTCTGGCTTTTGACAGGTGGTCACATTAATGTGACTGGTCTGTGTATATCTTGTTCAAATTGTCAATCGTTCATAAAATACTTTTTATTCATCCACTCGAGTTCAAATACATTTTTTTTTTTTTTTTTAACTTTAGCAGTGGATGACACTGGATGCTAAAACAGTTTTTTCAAATATTAATTCATTCATTTTAGGTTTTTTTTTAGATTTACGTTGGTACCAATAGATGACGCCAAATAAACTTAAAAAAATGAATGAAAATTATTTATTAAGGAATATCTGCAATGTAATGAAAAAAAAAAAAAAAGTTATATCACTTGTTAATACGCTTTTATTAGCTTCACCCGTATGTTTGTATGTATGTAACTGACTTTTTCCCCTGGAGATCTGTTTCTCCTCATATTTAAGCTGCAAAGAAACATTTGCAGGCATCTTTCAGAAAGAAAACGGTTGATTCTTTTTAATACGCTTTTATATTAGTTTCACCTGTTTGTTTGTTTGTAACTGACTCTTTGCGCTCGATTTTGCCCTACTTTAGGCAATCGGCGGAAAATGGTACTTTGGGCCCCTTAACTCTTGAAATGCTTCATGAATAACGTTAGTCTTAAGGAATTTCCTTTAGAATTTGACTTTTGTTTGAAGTACTTTGTAGTATGGTTTTGAAGCACTTTTCACGTCTTGGCTTGGGATTTTAAACATTTGTATTTCTAACTACGATTCAAAAATCGCACGAATCAGTTTTAGCATCTCACAAAACCAAAACTCAAGCACTAATGAATATTTTGACGTAAAATTTCTCACGGAAGTCAAGGACAGTGTCATCAACCT
Organism: Caerostris darwini; assembly: GCA_021605075.1. Taxonomy (NCBI): domain Eukaryota; kingdom Metazoa; phylum Arthropoda; class Arachnida; order Araneae; family Araneidae; genus Caerostris; species Caerostris darwini. The sequence continues at coordinate 215,816 of BPLQ01012873.1, read as the reverse complement.
AAAAAAGAAGAAAAAAATGGAAATTCCATAATCCCCGGAAATTTTACATTGAAAACGGGTCTTACTTTTTGGACATAGTAGTATAACAACAATATAAATTTCGCCTAGTCCGCCTAGAATAAATTTCACCAAGAATAATAAAAAGAATTCATTAATAATGGGTGAATTAATAGAAAAATCCTTACTGAATATTTTAAATGTACCATGCATTAATATATTATTACCATTTTCAGGTGTATTATGTAAAAAAGAAAGCAATGACTTCTTTGACGATCGCAGCTTCATTGATGCGCTGTTTGTCATTACTCAAAAGACTTTTACTTAACTTTTTGGACACAGCAGTATGCGGCCTGATGGCCAACTGGCTAGCACTCTGGCCTTTAGTACCGCAGGCTTCGTTCGTATCCTGGCTGAGACATGAATGTTTGTGAGGGGTTCGGAATGCACGTTAAACTGTAGGTCCCGGTCTAATTAGCCCAAAGTGTGCACAAAATGACCGTAGAGCGACAAATCAAACTCCTATAAAAATTACAATACTAAATGAATGATAACTAAAAAAGTAATTTCTTTGTGAATTCTTTTGCAACACGTTGTAAATGTAAAGAAAATAATCGATTCAGTGAATAAAAATTAGATTACTGAATATTATAGTTTTACATTAGATTAGTGAAATTCTATTTTGAAACCCCAATTTGAACAACAACAAAATAGTACGCAATAAGCAATTTGTTTCAACTAATTCCAATAAAAACCAATTTCAATTGCAGTTATAGTTACAGTTAAATATGCCCAATAGAAAAAGAAATAAAATGGCTGATGAAATTCGTAACATCAAACTCGAATTTAGCTACTTAGTGACTTAATTAAATAGGGTCTGGCAGCTGTCAAAAATGCAACAAAATTAAAAATATAATTAAAATAATTATGAAAATAATAAATGAGTAATTTAAATAATAATATAAAGATAATAAGAATTAAAAAAAATATGAAACGAGGTTGCCATATTCTTCTGATATGTTTATAAATACACGTACCATATTTTGTACATCATCGCTAATTTGGCGAACTCAAAGTCTCAAAATAGGATTTAAACGAGGTTACAATATTCTTCTGATACGTTTATAAATACACGTACCATATTTTGTACATCATCGCTGATTTGGCGAAATCTCAAAATAAGGTATAACTGAAAAATTAATTATCGATTTTATATTCGTTGCTGTGGTATATATAATCATAATGCTTTGTTTTATTAATTTTTTTTTCTTTGTAGACAAGTAAATCTTTTCGAAGAGGGTGCCATAAATATTTTTGCTGAACCAGTCATGAATGTTTTGCAAGAGAGAAACATTATATCGGTATGTTGTATTTTTATTTTTCAAAACTTGACATAAGAATCAGTGCAGGGGTGGCCAACCCAAGTGATCTTGTGGGCCTCTCTGGAAATGCATCACAAATCCATGGGCAGCCTATAAAATTATATATCCGCCTATTCGATTTAGACCCACTACGGACATTTTTTGGAGTGAAATATTGAAACAGAAGGAGTTATCATTTTTGTGTTTACTATTATTCTTACATGTAAGCATAGATAATATAATAATAATAATAATGATACTAAACGCACATTGTAAAGAAATATATAATACTCAAAATTAAACATAAAAAAATATATAAATATAAAGGAAATAAAAAAATTAAATCACTAAAAATATTTATTTGACTAATGCTCTCTCACTTAGCTTTTGCTATTCGATCTCCATTTGGGTATTGCCACATTTTAATTGGTGTCGCAGGCTAACGTCCGTTACTTTTGAGCGTATTTTGTGTTTGGACATAGGGTCCAAATATCCTAGGTCATATATCCGCACGAATATTATTTTAAAATCAAAGTTAATTTTTCAATTTCTACTATCAGCTCACACTCACCCTCTGTATATCTTGTTCAAATTTTCAGTCTTTCATAAAATACTTTTTATTCAACACACTCGAGTTCGAATACATTTTTTTTGAACTCGTAGTGGATGACACTGGATGTGAATGCAGTTTTTTCTAATATTAATTCAGTAATTACACAGTCCAGTCCCATTAATGTGACCACCACCTACTTTCGACGTCAACGCAGAATAACCAATCACAAAAGGCAGGTGGCAGCCCATTGCAGTGGAGTGTCTATAAAGAATTCCACTTAAATACCACACTCCACTTAAAGCCAGACTATACAAGAGTGTATATTCTGACTTTTGACAGGGGGTCACATTAATGTGACTGGCCTGTGTAAATTTAATTAATTAATTTTAGGTTGTTTTTATATTTAAGTTGCATATATCTACCCATAGATGGCGCCAGATAAACTTTAAAAAATGAAAGAAAATTATTTATAAAGGACATTTTGCAATATAGTGAGAAGAAAAAGAAGGAATTGACTTTTAAAAAAAAAAGATTTTATATTACTTGTTTGTATGTTTACTTTCTTTTTTTCTTTTTCCAGAAAGCATTGGATGAAATGTACCATTGTGATCCGACTGGCTGGATTAAAATTCTGAAACATTACACTCAGGGTCTGTACAGCGATGTTGTGAAGTTGTTTGCAGTTTTATCACTAATGGACAGACGACCAGGTAGGGCTTCTTGTGTATGCAAATGCACTCAATTTATCTGAATGTAACAGTCGTGTGTAAAAGTTAAACGTCATATCTTTATATACACTACTGGCCATTAAAATTGCTACACCAGGAAGGCAACTTGCTACAGACGTGACGCTCTAACAGGATCGTAGCGCGTTGTTTCGAGGTTCAGTCAGTCTTTAGCCCTCTTTTCCGCCTTAATCGTGCGTCCATTCATTTCACCCACATCATTCCCAAACTGTAAAGGGGCAACTCAGCTCTAAGCACAGTGATGTGGTGTGGTGTAGTAGTAGTCTTCAGCCCTCGTGGTTCCTCCCTAAAGTGAAGCTGCATATTACCTTTAGCCATGACCTAGTCGCCCGCGACGGGATCTTCTGGATCTGGTGTAGGCTTCCCTGCACCTGGGCGATGAGTAACAACAACACATCAACCTCACTTGAAATATTTTGTTGTTGTTATTTCTTATCCCTCTTGGTCAACAACAGCATCCGGTCCAAGTCCATGAATCCGTGTCTTAAAACGAGTCATGATAAAGGCTCGTTCCCACCGAGGCGAGTGACGTGAAGATTCAAGAGGCAAAATTTTTTCGACCCCTTCACAGCGAAACGTCAGAAATAGCATTACGCCTAGTGAAAAACCACTTCGAGTTGAAAGTTGGGCAACTCCAAGCGGCGGACTGCAAACCGGTTTCAGGCGACCGCGGTGAGGCTAGTGATGGGTCAAATTTTTTCGCTTGCATCTTGTCGCCTTGGTGAGCACGAGCCTTTAGGGGTAAAAATTGCAGCTTCTTTTTGTCCTTGACCTTGCGGCACAGAGTCATAGGGCACCCAAAGGGAGAAGTCTATTCGATTATACCCCGGGACACTGGGTACCCATTTAGTCGCCTTTCATGCCATACATGGGCTATAGTGGGGCTATTCTAACCCGGATCCACACGGGACAAATATTTTTGTAACTGGAAGTAAACTACTGGCCATTAAAATTGTTACACCAAGAAGGCGACATGCTACAGACGTGAAACTTAAACGACAGGAAGAAGGTGCTATGATACGCAAAAGATTAGCTTTTAAGCGCATTCAGACAAAGCAGGCGCCGGTAGAGACACCTACAATGTGTTTAAATGAGGAAATTGTTTGGTTTGGTTTGTCGCTCTACGGTCATCTTCTGTCTCACGAGGGCTTAACAGACAGGGACCTACAGTTTAAAGTGGATTCCGAACCACTACAAACATCCATGGCACCTCCGGGACTCGAACCCGAAACCTGTGGTACCGAGCGCTAGCCACTCGGCCATTCAGGCCCCTTAAAAAAAGGAAATTGTTCAGCCGGTTTCTCATACACAAATTGCATTTGAACGATGTTGCCTGTGAAAGGTTGCTGTGATGCCTCGTGTAAGAAGCAGAAATACGTACCAGCATGTTTCTGAGTTTGATAAAGATCGAATTGTGGCATATCGGGATTGCGGTTTATCGTATAGCAGTATTGGTGTTCGCGTCGGTCGAGATCCAATGACTGTTAGCAGAACATGGAATCGATGGGTTCAGGACGGTAATATGGAACGCCGTGCTGGATCTCAACGGCTCCCTATCACTAGCAGCCGAGAAGACAGGCATGTAATCCGCATGGCCTTAATGGATCGTGCAGCCACGTCACGAGCCCTGAGTCAAGAATTTGGGTCGTTTGCAAGACAACGAGTGTCTGCACGAACAGTACGACGACGTTTGCAGCAGCATGGACTCTCAGCTCGGAGACCATGGCTGCGCCTACCCTTGGCGCTGCATCACAGACAGGAGCGTCTTCAATGGTTGTGATCAACGACGAACCTGGGTGCACGAATGGCGAGACGTCATTTTTTCAGATGAATCCAGGTTCTGTTTACAGCATCAAGATAGTCGCATCCGTGTTTGGCGGCACCGCGGTGAACGCACATTGGCAGCGTGCATTCGCCATCGTCATACTGGCCTATCACCTGGCGTGATGGTTATGGGGTGCTATTGGATACACGTCTCGGTCACCTTTTGTTCGCATTGACAGCACTTTAAACGTTACATTTCTGTTGTGTTACGACCCGTGGCTCTACCCTTTATTCGAGCCCTGCGAAACCCTACGTTTCAGCAGAATATTGCACTGCCGCATGTTATCGATATTGTACAGACTTAACTTGATACGGAAAATGTTCGGCTGTTGCCCTGGCCTGCACGTTCACCACATCTCTCGCCAATAGAAAACGTCTGGTCCATGGTTGCCGAGCGACTGGCTCGTCACCATACGCCAGTCACTACGGTTGATGAGCTGTGGCATCATGTTGAAGCTGCCCGGGCATCTGTACCTGTACATGCCATCCAATCTCTATTTGACTCAATGCGCAGTGCTGTTATTTCTGCTAGGAATGGTTGTTCTGAGTACTGATTTCTCAGAATCTATTCACCCAAATTTCTTTAAAGTTTAATCACTTGTTATTTCCAGTATAATATATTTGTCCAATAAACATCATTTTGTTATCTGCATTTCTTCCTGGTGTAGCAATTTTAATGGCCAGTAGTGTATATAATTCTTCTGTACGTGTGTTTGTCACTGAACTCTTCCGAAACGGCTGGACCGATTTGGATGAAATTTTTTGGGCGTGTTTGAGTAGGTTCCTAGAGTGTTTAGGTTCACAGTTGGACCTGGTGGTTGGCGCTGTGATCAGATTCCAGGATTTTTTTTTTTATAATTATCATTATTATTTTAAGGGCAGGACAGCGTCTGCCGGGGCCTCAAATATATATGTATATATATGAGGGCCTGAATGGCCGTGGTGCTCGGTATTACAGGTTTCGGGTTCGAGACCCGGCGGTGCCATGGATGTTTGTAGTGGTTCGGAATCCACTTTAAACTGTAGGTTCCGGTCTAATAGGATCGTAGAGCGTTGCGGGGGCAATGTTACTCCGCGTCCGTGGCTTATCTTCAAGTTACACGCGCCCCCTGGGTCATGCAAAGTGAGTACGTCTGTGCAGCGCTTGCCTTAAGGCATCCAAGGCCAAGCTGTCTAAGTGTTTGCCAGCTGCATTAGAAAAAAATATATATATATATATATGAATGATTTTTTTTATTGAAAAAAATGTCTTTTTAATACGCTTTTATTAGTTTCACCTGTATGTTTGTTTGTTTGTTTGTAACTGACTCTTTGGGCTCGATTTTGCCCTACTTTAAGTGATCCGATTTCATTTAAACGTTGCAGACTTATCAAGGACCGACGGCACTAAAGTATTTTGATAAGTTTATTATCTCATCATGATTGGGATCGCCTGGATTTATTTTAACTTATGAAGAGCAGTTTAACCCGTGTAGAATGAAAGTAAGACATTCAAATTTACGTTGGACAGTGGCACAACGCGCCTGACTACGGATCAGGAGATTCCCTGTTCGAATCCTGGCTGACACGACCTATTCGCATTTAGCCTTTGTCTTACTCACAATTAAATTATTGTAAGAACTATAGTTCCAGTCCTCTGTAGCTGGTCATCATTTAAATATTATAGTTTAAAAACACGCTTTTAGAGTGAATCAAACTAAAAAGTAAAAAATAATTGTTAACATAAGAATAAAATGACTGACGAGAAACTGTTCTAAAAGCGTGGGGTGCTTTATATGACAACTAACTCTGCATTTCGGAATGAAACTAGTGAAAATTTATAACGATTGATATCGAGCACCCCGCGCTTTTAGAACAGTAATTTTATTCTTATGTTAACAATTATTTTTTACTTTGATTCACTCTAAAAGCGTGTTTTTTAGTTTTTTTAAACTATAATATTTAAATGAGATCCCGGTATGGAGGACTGGTTCTTACAATAATTTAATTGTGAGTAAAACAAAGACTAAATGCGAACAGGTCGAGCCAGCCAGGATTCGAACAGGGAATCTCCTGATCCGTAGCCAGGCGCGTTATCCGTTGTGCCACTATCCCGCGTCTTAGGTACTTTCATTCTACGTGGGTTACATTGCTCTTCACAAGTTAAAATAAAATCACTCATCCTGGCGATCCTAATCACGATGAGATAATGAACTTGTCAAAATATTTTAGTGCCCTTGATAAATCCACAACGTTTAAATTAAATCGGATCGCTTAAGGCAAAATCGAGACCAAAGAGTCAGTTACAAACAAACATACAGATGAAACTAATAAAAGCGTATTAAAAAAGTTGGAATTGACTTTAATTTTATATATATATATATATCACTTGTATTTCCTGTGGTACCTACTAGCCGCGCTAGTCACTCAACCATTCAGGCCCATTTATAAGCAGTTTTCCTCAAAAATTGCCATTGCGTTTCTCCTTGAATTTTGAGTTTTATGTTAAAATGTAGGGGTCGCGGCTAGCTCTCTGGCGTTCGGTACCACAGGTGTCGGGTTTAAATCCTGGCTTTGCCCATGGGTGTTCTAGTGGTTCGGAATCCACTTTAAGCCGTAGGTCCCGGTCCTAACAGGATCGTAGAGCGCTGCGGGGGCATTGTTACTCCACGTCCGTGGCTTACCATCAAGTTATATACGCCCCCTGGGTAATGCAAAGTGAGTAACATCGGTGCAGCCCTTATGGCGAAAGATCACGGTCTATTTGCCAGCTGCATTAGAAGAAAAAAAATATGTTAAAATGTTTATGTTTTAATATCTGTTCCAGAGTGCGGTCCGTTCGCCTACCCCGTGGACGGATTCCTGGCCTTCCTGAAAATGGACGCCCAGATCTCGCTTTTGGTGGAGCGGCGAGATCTGCTGGAAGGAAGAGACGAGTGGACGGCGAAGGCGGCGGAGGATATCTCCGTCCAGTGGAGCAAGATCATCTCCTACTTTGGCGACGACCTGGCCTTCTTCCTCGCGGAGCTCTGAATCTTTGTGTTGTGCCGTTTTTAAAATGCATCAAATGTACTTTATTATTTTTTTAATATTAAATAAAAAAGATTTTTATTACAAGGTTTTTTCCTTCAGGAAGCTACTTATTTATTTATGTATTGTTTCATGCGCGATAAAGAAGAAAAAAAACTAGAATATGTTTGTGTTTTTGGTTTTAACCTCCACCCACGCACAGGCCACGTTGAACTGCATGTCCCGATCTCATTAGCCTAAAGTGTACAAAAAAAAAGACCCGTAGAGCGACAAACCAAGCCAATTCCCTTTACAGGCCAAGTTGAACTGTAGGCCCCGGTCTCATTAGCTTAAAGTGTCCAAATATTGTCCCGTAGAGCGACAAACCAAGCCAATTCCCGTTACAGGCCAAGTTGAACTGTAGGCCCCGGTCTCATTAGCTTAAAGTGTGCAAATAATGACCCGTAGAGCGACAAACCAAGCCAATTCCCTTTACAGGCCAAGTTGAACTGTAGGCCCCGGTCTCATTAGCTTAAAGTGTGCAAATAATGACCCGTAGAGCGACAAACCAAGCCAATTCCCTTTACAGGCCAAGATGAACTGTAGACCCCGGTCTCATTAGCTTAAAGTGTGCAAAAAAAGACCCGTAGAGCGACAAACCAAGCCAATTCCCTTTACAGGCCAAGTTGAACTGTAGGCCCCGGTCTCATTAGCTTAAAGTGTGCAAAAAATGACCCGTAGAGCGACAAACCAAGCCAATTCCCTTTACAGGCCAAGTTGAACTGTAGGCCCGGTCTCATTAGCTTAAAGTGTGCAAAAAAGACCCGTAGAGCGACAAACCAAGCCAATTCCTTTACAAGCCAAGTTGAACTGTAGGCCCCGGTCTCATTAGCTTAAAGTGTGCAAATAATGACCCGTAGAGCGACAAACCAAGCCAATTCCCTTTACAGGCCAAGTTGAACTGTAGGCCCCGGTCTCATTAGCTTAAAGTGTGCAAATAATGACCCGTAGAGCGACAAACCAAGCCAATTCCCTTTACAGGCCAAGTTGAACTGTAGGCCCCGGTCTCATTAGCTTAAAGTGTGCAAAAAAAGACCCGTAGAGCGACAAACCAAGCCAAGTTGAACTGTAGGCCCTGGTCTCATTAGCTTAAAGTGTGCAAATAATGACCCGTAGAGCGACAAACCAAGCCAATTTCCCTTTACAGGCCAAGTTGAACTGTAGGCCCCGGTCTCATTAGCTTAAAGTGTGCAAAAAAAGACCCGTAGAGCGACAAACCAAGCCAATTCCCTTTACAGGCCAAGTTGAACTGTAGGCCCCGGTCTCATTAGCTTAAAGTGTACCAAAAAAAAAAAAAAAGACCAGTAGAACGACAAACCAAGGCAATTCCCTTTACAGGCCAAGTTAAACTGTAGGCTCCGGTCTAATTAGCCTAAAGTATGCAAAAATATGACCGTAGATCAGGGATGGGCAAATTTTTAAAATAAAAAATAGTATAATTTTTTTAGTATAATAGTCGATTCTGATTGATACTTTCTTCACTGATGAATCGAAATCGATATTAATTATCTTAATGTAGTACTTCGCCTTTTCCCTAACAAGAAATCTTGCCTCGTGAGTCGGATTACCTGGTAGAATTTTCCTGGTTTTCTCCTATACGATATTCAAATGCCGGATAATTTCCTCCCGGAAGGCACTGCCCTCCTTCTTCAGCGTCACGGAGCCAAATCAGACTTCTGCTTATGTGGTGCTCCATCACAACAGAAGCTGCCTCCTCAATGACAGCACACGGATTCATGGACTGGGTTTAGACCAGGGTTGGACAAACCTTTTCGGTCGAAAGAAAAACGTTTGGCGGGCCAAGATACATTTTTCTGAAATTTTAAAAACAATATACAAGTATTACAATTTAAATATGTTAAGCAGATGAATGAAATGGCGATTTCATTTTTAAATGTTCCTTATAGTGAGGTTCGAAGTGAGATTCTAAGGAACGAGGCCAAATGCTCATCTGTCAGTCTACTTCTGAAATAATTCTTTCTAAGGTTCATAGTTGAAAACACTGGTTCACATATATAAGATGAAGCAAACACAGCACTGATTTTCTGGGCGTGAGATATTAAATTTGGGAAACTTACTTTCGATAATGATGTGCAAAAGTCTATATCATATTACACAATTTTTATATATTTGGAACCGCGTACCTTTATACTACATGTTACCTATACACTGAAGTGACAAAAGTCATGGGATAGCAATATGCAAATTTTCAGATGGCAGTAGCATCGCGTAGAACAGGTATAAATGCGCAGTGCTTTCGCAGAGCTTTCATTTCTGCACGACGAATTAACAGACTTTGAACGCGGAATGTTAGTTGGAGCTAGACGCATGGGTCATGCCATTTCGGAAATCGTTAGCGAATTCAACATTCCCAGATCCATCGTCATACGGCCTTGGTCCCTAGATGAATGGAAAACCATGGCCTGGTCTTATGAGTCACGATTTCAGTTGGTAAGAGCTGATGGTAAGGTTCGAGTGTGGCGCAGACCCCACGAAGCCATGGACCCAAACTGTCAGCAAGGCACTGTTCAAGCTGGTGGTCGCTCCGTAATGGTGTGGGCTGTTTTTTCATGGCATGGACTTGGTCCTCTGGTGCGACTGGACCGAACATTGACTGGAAATGCTTATGTTCAGCTACTTGCAGATCACTTGCAGCCATTCATGGACTTCATGTACCCAAACAACGATGGGAATTTTTATGGATGACAATGCGCCATGTCACCGGGCCACAACTGTTCGCGATTGGTTTGAAGAACATTCTGGACAATTCCAACGAATGATCTGGCCACCTAGAATCCCATCGAGCATTTATGGGACATCATCGAGAGGTCTGTTCGTGCCCAAAATCCTGCACCATCAACGCTTTCACAATTATGGACGTCTATCGAGACAGCATGGCTCAATATTCCTGCAGAAGACTTCCAACGACTTGTTGAGTCCATGCCACGTCGAGTTGCTGCACTTCGCCGGGCGAAAGGAGGGCCGACACGATATTAAGAGGTATCCCATGACTTTTGTCACTTCAGTGTATAAATAATAAATACCTAGTATAAATAGTTACTGGGATCAGAGAAAATACCTCCAGTACAGCGGTGCTTTGCAACCGCAGTTGTGTAAACAATTTGTCATTGTGAATGACAATAGATGGCGCCACGACCAAGAGGCTCTGCCATAACTCCTCCTCCTGTAACTCCATATAAGGCGAATGCTTATACGGGGAGGAAAAATGTAACAGCAGGGGCAGAAGAAGGAACGCAAATGTGGTTGGCGGGCAGTTGCTCAAATACGTATTGTTGGAATGTGAATAAATACTCTATATATCAACTGAAAGTGTGCTTATTTATAAGAACAGAAAAAGAAGCCAACAGTTGTATCAGGTGAGCTAGTGAATAGTTAGGTTCTTATTGTACGCTTTTTTTTTTTTTTTGGAAAATTGTTCAATAGTTTTGGCATCGACAACTGGTCCCTCATTGTACCGAATTTATGTTTAACTTTAAATTCTTTTATTTTGCATTTTACTTTTTTTTTTTTTTTTTTTTTTTTTTAGTACCACTTTAACTTGAATTTTTGAAACTTTATCTTGCATTTTAACTAACATTAATTAAGTAGCTTATTATATTTCTTAAGCATATCTATGAATTAATATGAGGAGGTTTGAGGGGTATTTCGCCCTGTTGGTACTCCGTAATCGGTGCGCCAGTTGCCAGCATAAATTTGGAACCACACACCTTTGTTGTTTTTCATCCCACTTGGTCGACAGCAACATCTAGACCCAGTCCAAGAAACCGTGTGGTCTGCCAGTAACGAAATAAAAGATTTCAAATGCTTAGGTGATTTTGCTCATTTTCAGTGTGTAATTAAGTACCACTATAATCTCCACATCATCAATTATTCAAAAATTTGCACAGATTAATTTGATTAAATTAAGAAAAGGTCATATAAATAAAATTTTAAAATAATTAAAACTAACAAAAAAAAACATCTGCTATCAAAATAATTAAAACAAGGAGATCGAAAAGCTGCCGGTACACTTAGGTGTCAGTTACTTGATCCCCCCTCCCATCCCTAAAAAGAAAAGAAAGTGAATTCGTCATTCCTCGATATCTTTTAATTCTCCTGGTGATCAGCAGATGGCGCCATGTCTTTCGTAATGCTAATTCAAAATAATGTACTATTGAAAGTAAATTAGATAAAAATGCTATTGAATTAAAAATTTTAATTTAAATATAGCCAGATATTATTTTAAATTAAGTCAAAGCTAGAAAAAGCAGATTCACAAGAATTGATAGAAGTTTTTTTTTTTTCCTCTAATGCTGCACTTGGACTGGGCAAATACATGGACCGTGACCTTCTTATGCCATAAGGGCTGCACCGACGTTGCTCACTTAGCACCCAAGGAGCTCACCCAAGGGGTGGGTGTAACTAAAAGATAAGCTATAGACGCGGAGTAACAATGCTCCCGCAACGCTCTACGCTCCTATTAGACGGTTTTAAAGTGGATTCCGAACCACTCCAAACATCCATAGCACCGCCGGGACTCGAACCCGAAACTTGTGGTTACCGAGCGCCCCTCGGCCTTGACTGGTTGAGGAAATTCAAAATAGGCGGTGATCAAATAATGATCCCTGAGCAACTCCGCTCCTGATTGGACTAGAGAAGATGTAACCCATTTGTACTCGGAAGTTTAGATTATAACATCTCGGCCTGTACTAGACTTATAACGGAGTCAAGAAAAGAGCCACTTTCAGATTTATACAGATTTATAGCAGACCCGGCCACGCGTTGCTGTGACTTTCTTGTATTTCATTCAATTATTAGATACTATAATTGGTATTGTTAAGGAAGTGATTGGTAAAGAAGGATGAAAAGTTCAAATTAAGCTTCGACGAATAGAAAATGTTTAATTTTTATTAATTTAATGAATGAGGTAGATAATGTTGATTTTTAACACCGTTTTATAATTATTTTACCTAATTTAATTTTTAATAATCATTACTTTCATTTAACTAAGAACTAAGCGATGAACACTATTTCTTGTTAATCTGTCTTTCGTCAAAATAAATAAATTCGTTAATAAGTTGGTTATGATTTTCTAAAAGATTTTCCATCAATTCTACAATAGCTCTTTGTACTGCTTGTTCGATAAAATTATACTGACATCATGACACGGAAATTATATATAATGTCGAAATATGAAAATCGTCAATTTGGCGCCAAATGACGAATTTTAATGGCGCCAAATGACGAAATATGAAAATCATCGATTTTGCATTTAAATAAAAAAAATAAAAAATCTGAATAAAAACTATCCTATCTCTCAAGTTGGAACAAAACACACATTTAAGAAAAAAGAAAAAGTTAAAATCGGATTGTTAGTTTCGGAGTTCATCACGAACAAGCATCGTGACACGGGAATTATATATAATAGACTTTAATTTTTATTTATAAGCATTTTATGCATATATACAGAACTCTATTTACAATGAAATTAAAAATAAAAATAATTTTATTCACAAGTGCACTTCATTCCAAGGTCGGGGATTCTCGAGTCTGGGACGAGTCTAATGCACTGGTCTGCGGCAGACCCTAAGGAACACGAGGCGTGATACACGAAACTACAAGGTTATTTCGTCGCAGAACTCTCTGTTGTAATGGTTCGGAATCCACTTTAAGCCGTAGGTCCCGGTTCTAATAGGATCATAGAGCGTTGCGGGGACATTGTTACTCCGCGTCCGTGGCTTATCATCAAGTGACACGCGCCTCCTGGGTATTGCAAAGTGAGTAACATCGGTGCAGCCCTTATGGCGAAGATCACGGTCTGTTGGCCAGCTGCATTAGAAGAAGAAAATAATATTAAAAGGAAGAAAATAAAGGGAAAGGAGCAAATGAAAACATGGCAAAATTAAAATACAAATTAAATTAAAAGTAGCGAAAACAATTAGTTATTTAAGTTGAAGCATTTAACTAATAGTTGAATTTTATCAAGAGGAGAGACCATTTTTTAATTGGTTGTAGAAGTTGTCGAGACATAGCATATTAAAAATATTTACAATTTCATTTAGAACGTAGACTGCTTTAGAAGCCGCGTCGTTATCTAAGTTATTTATGCGATTTTGCTGGTCAGGGACCGCTGCTGAAGAAGTTTGCGGCGCTCCATGCAAGAAACTTGTGCAGGGGACACCCTCCGTAACTGTGCGACTGTTGAAGGGCTTCTTGGGTGCATCTGCGTTATTGTTGGGCGGGAGGCGTGGCTTGGGAAACGTTGGACTTTGAGTCTTGCTACGTTAATCAATTCAAGCGAATCTGAGCTGCAATTTTTGGCTTTTAAATCTTAATTAATTACTACGATGTGCACCTTAATCTAAATAATAGCTATCTGGTCTTTAACTTTTTAATTGTTATTAGTTTTAATTTATTCTATAGCTTGTTTTTACTTATGCTAACTTCTAATTATTTTATCTATTTATTTATTTATTATTATTATCTATTTTTTGGAGGGGGATCGTCAACGGACTCTTAATTGTACCTATAGCTTCAGCTTTTTTTTTCTCTTGCTTTAATTGTTCTCGAGCAAGAGATGTTTTCTCTTAAATTCTTTATTTTTCTTTTTTATTACTTAGTACTCTTCAATTTAAGCAACTTCATTTTGTGCAAATATTTTAACTACTTTAAGATGTGGAGGTTTTCGTGGTTCTTAAAATAACATAGGAACTCCGTGCATGCAAGGTGCCCCATCTGGTGGCAGTTGATGCATTTAGGATTAATGGATGCATTTAGGATTAGGGCATCTCTTTTTCACCATAAATCTCCTTTTAAGACAATCCGTCAAAAGGAGGGGGAGTCAGTTTCTGATTTGCTGCACGCGCGTAACGCTCAATTGGGGTGCGGTCAAACCCGCAGGTAATTTGTTGAGGTCTGGGGGGGCAGAAAGTTGAACTGCATTCAATCCGTTTTCCCCTCGTGGGGAGAATACTCCTGCTTTTTCGCTTCATCGCCGTAGGCTGTCTTTGTCATTCTCGATTAAGAAAGTTCAACTGAACGGCTTGGCGTTTAAGCCTTTGGAGCTATTTAGCAGGAGTTCTCTCCCTGAAGGCTCCATCTCCGATAAAAAAGGAAGTAAACAATTTAAAACATTTGAATATAGCCCAGTATAAATTTACAAAATCATAAAACAATTTACAGAATCATTCAAAAAGAAAGAGAGTCAAATTTTATGCGACCGTTTAAGATTCAATCTCTTGGATTGCCTCTGGCGCTCGGTATCACAGGTTTCCGGTGCGAATCCAGGTGGTGCCATGGATGTTTGTAGTGGTTCGGAATACACTTTAAACAGTAAGTCCCAACCAAATCGTAGAGCATTGCGGGGATAGTGTTATTCCGCGTCCGTAGCTTATCTTCAAGCTACACGCACGTCCTGGATAGTGCTAAGTGAGTAACGTTGGTGCAGCGCTTGTCTTAAGGCATCCAAGACAATTGTCTAAATGTTTAGCAGCTGCGTTAGAACAAAGAAAATCTCTTGGATTGCCGTATTGTTATGGTTATCAAGCGTGTTAAAGAATTACGCATTAACCATTTAGCAAAGATTATTTGGCTGATGGTGATGTTTTGTAAGGTTCACTAGTTTTAAGATTAGATTTACCCGCATAAAACCGACTCGGGTAGGCGTAGATTAAGATAGAACGAAGAATGGCAGTATATAAAAGAAATTTATTATCTCTGGTCTTAGTTAAATTTCTATTAATATAATTTATGGAAATCAGTAAGAAATTTTGCTTTAATATGCAAGAAACCTAGATCGTTGAATGCCAATCAGTCAGAAGTCTGATTTTCTGACCACTGGATTCCGATTGGCTGGAATTTGGTGATGTCAGGTTTTAGTATTATGCGAACATCCTTCCTCACTGTTTGGAAACATTGCAACTGGAAGACTTCTTGCACTTCTTACAGTTGGGATAATCCCCGAATTTATGTGTGTAAACCATTAAATCTTTTGTTTTATGAAACATTTAGCTATTCAGTGAAATAAAGGATTAATTCATTTAAGGCTTAAAATGTATTTGCCAGCTGCGGTTTAACTAAATATCTAATCAAATACCGAATTACAACAAAACATAAAAATTATTTTTATAACAAGCTTAGAAGACAATGTTCTGGAAGATAAAATCGTATAGAACATTTATCCTCAAACTGGGATAACAAAGATTGAAATTTTGACAAACTGCGATTGTTATTGTTGCCGCTCTAGAGCTCACTCTTTATTATGTGTAGTATATAGTGTTCTAACTGAAGTGAAGAGTCTTTAGACATTACATGTTTCAATTGAAGTGAAGTGTATCAGTACTTTGAACAAGCTTGGGGTTGGTTTGTCTTTCTACGATCATCTTGTGCACACTTTGGGCTAAATAGACCGGGACCTACAGTTTAACGTGGATTTCGAACCACTCACAAACATCCCTGCCCCCACCAGGATTCGAACCTGGAGCCTTCGGTACAAGCTTAGGCAGTCAGCGTTTGAGTGCGAGTCCAAAAAAAAAAATAATGAATAAATAAATAATGCTTTTGAGATGTAAAATAAAATTTTTGCGTTAAAGTCCACTGTAATTATGTGAGTTTATTTTGGAGATAATAAGATTCTACAGTTACTACAATACTCTTTTTTCCCCCCAAGATAAAATTTTCTTTTCTAAAAGATGCTGATTATGTTTTGGATATAGCTAATTTTTCTATTATTTTAATAGATAAACCTATTTAATCTAGTTTTCAATTGATTAATTAATTTAATATTAAAAATCTAGAATAATGTGCCCTTTGTGTCAATACATCGCAAAGAAGACATAATCATAATAATGAATGTCGCAGTTAGTTTTCGCGGTAAACTAACAAAATGGCCGCCGAAGTTCGTAAAACATGTAATGTCGTTGTAAAGCGCTATTTCGCCAAAAGTCGTTATTACACCAACATTAGTAGCCAAACAGCTATTACGTCAAATTGTATTCCTTAAATATTTATTACGCCAAATTTTATCGCATTAACGCCAAATTTTGGTAAAAATCTAGAATCATCTACTCTTTGAGCTAAATATATCGCCAGGATGCCAAATCACCAAGTAAACATAATAATGAATGCAACAGGTAGTTTTCACGTTATTAGTCGATATTACGCCAAAATCCTTCACTAGGATGCCAAGTAAACAAACAAAATGGCTGCCGAAGTTCGGTGTCGTTGAAAAACGCTTTTTCGAAAAAATTCATTGATGAAAGTCGCTATTACACCAACATTAATAGTCAAGCAGCTTTTAGGTCAAATTTTATACCTTAAATTGCTTTTATATCAACTTTTATTGCTTTAACGCCAAATATTATCACTATCCTGCCAAACAAAAATTTCCTGAAATGCTTTGATGCCAAAATTTATCGCTTTATCGTCAATTGTTTTCTCTGAGTTAAATTTTATTTTTAAATTACTTTTACGCCAAAAAATATTGCTTTATTGCCAAATTTTATCACTACGAGGAATTTATTCCTAAAATGCTTTTTTGGAATAAAATTATTGTATATATAATCGCTTATTATTAATATATAATATTATATAATTAATATTATCGCTTTAACGCCAAATTTTAGCATTATTGTGCCCAAATCTTTATGCCTAAATTGCCTTCATGCCAAATTATATCGCTTTATCGCCAAAATTCTACCACTATTATGCCAGAATTTTTTATTAGCTTTTATGCCAAATGTTATCGCTTTAACGCCAAAATATATCACTAATATGCCAAAAAATTATTCTTAAATTGCTTTTACCCAAATTTTATCGGTTTAACGCCAAAATAATTATGTGGAATTATGTTTTGCAAACTCTCAAAAAAATGTATCATTTTAACAGCAATAAGTATCGCTATTAGATAAAATTACGCCAAAGTTATTCGCAAATGCGCCATTTTTTTTTAACTTACTATGTCAAAAAATATTTCATGTTGTTTACGCCACCGAATTTGAATGATAAAACCATAATAATAAAAAAGAGGTAAAAATCTAAAATACTGTACCCCTGAGAAAGTCGCCAATCTTGCAACCCTGAATATTTCGCCAATTTCTTTATGGTTGCAATACTGTAATTAGAGGTATTCGTAGCTTCATTTTCCGAACAATATAATGGCTATTTTATTGCCATTTCGGGTTAAAATCTAGGATCCTGTACCCTTTGTGCCAAATACGTCGCCAAGTTGCCAAGTCGGTAAGTAAGCATGGAAATGAATGGGCCAGGTAGTTTGCGCGGTAAAATGATATTACGCTAAAATCCTTTACTGTGTTGCCAAATCGCCAAGTAAACAGACAAAAAGGTTGCCTAAGTTCGGTGTCATTGTAAAGTGCTATTTCGCCAAAATTTATAGCCAAACAGTGCTTTTACGCCAACATTAGCAGCCAAATAGCTATTACGTCAAAGTTTATGCCTGAAAAAGCTTTGAAGTCAAAGTTTATCGCTTTAACGCCAAATATTATCACTATCCTTTATCGCCAGCATTTATCGCTTTATAGCCATTTTTCACTAAGCAAATTTTGTTATATAACTTCATTTAAGCCAAAAAATGCTTTATCGCCAATATTTATCGCTTTATAGCCAAATTTTTTCACTAAGTGAATCTTGTTTTTTGAGGCGCTTTTACGCCAAAAGTTGATGCTTTATCGCCAATATTTATCACTTTATAGCCACATTTTTTCACTAAGTGAATCTTGTTTTTTGAGGCGATTTTACGCCAAAAGTTGATACTTTATCGGAAAATTTTTATCACTAACATTTTTTATCTCTGGAATACTTTTGCGCCAAATAAAACCGCTTTTACGCCGAAATTTAGCGCTATTATGCCAAGAAAATTATATCTAAAATGCCTTTACGCCAATTTATATCGCTTTATCGCCAAATTTTTACCACTATTATGTCAAATTTTTAATGTTTTCTTTTTACGCCACATATTGCCGCTTTAACGCCAAAATATATCATTATTTTGTCAACATTTTATTCCTAAATTGCTTTTACACCAAATTAAATCGTTTTATCGCCAAATTATTATGTGGAATTTTATTTTGCTAAGTCACAAAAAAGTATCGTTTAAACAAAGATAATAATCGCTGTTAATTGATAAAATTTCGATACGATAAAATTTCACCAAAGTTATTCACCAATTCTTTTTTTTTTTTTTTTTTTTTTTTTGTAATGTCATAAAATAAGTCATGTTCTTTACGAAGCCGAATTCGAATCATAAATTAATATTAACAAAAGATAAAAAAAGAAGAAAAAACTACAGAATAACTTACCTTTTATTGTGGTATGTCCTTCCTCTGTGGTGGAAACAAACGTTTTATTCCATCGGTGAAATCATAAATTATTTTGCGGATGTCACATTTGTGCTGCCATCGCCACATGCACTCTGCCAGATAATTATCAAATGTTCCGGACACATTATTTAATATTAATTTATTTTAATTATTAAAAATTTAAATTGTAACGTTAACTAACATTCTAAAAAGCTAAAGGTTCAAATATTCCGAGCGAATTCTAATTACGGTTGTCACAAAATCCTAACTAAACGAACATCTTTAAAAAGGAAATTAATTATTTAAGAATAAAATATAAGTTATTAATAAATAAAAAAATCGTTTTTCTTGTTTGTTTCTTACTTTCCTGAGTGGCAACTTCATAAATATTGTTTATGTTCTGAATCAGTGTACGTTGTAAGAATAAGTTCGGAATAATCAGTAATTTATTGGAATACTAATTTAAAAGAATATATATTTCTGTTCTTATTTACTGCAAATAAGTATTCTGCAAATAATAATATAATCACAATAACAATAAGTAGGCATTATGTTGTTTGGAAAATGAAGCTACGAATTCCTCTAATTATAGTATTGCAACCCTAAAGAAATTGGCGGAAAATTGGCGAAATATTCAGGGTCGCAAGATTGGCGACTTCCTCAGGGGTACAGTATCCTAGATTTTAACCCCATTTTGATAATTAGTAGCAGAATTCTTATTTTGAGTAAATAAGAACAGAATATTTTATTTTAAATAAGAATTCCGATAAATTATTAATTATTCCGAGCTTATTCTTATAACATATGTCTGTCGCTGATACAGAATATAAACAATTTGTATGATGTTGCCACTCATGAAAATAAGAAACAAAAGAAATATATAATCGGCTGAGCCGATATGCAGGTTACCCATAAAATTTAAAATTTAATGTCAGAACAAAACACATAACAGCAATCTTAAAAGAAAAAAAAAATAGTATCAGTAAATCACATTCAGCCAATAAATTGTGTTCATTACTGAAAAATTATGTTTTCAATACTAAAAAAATAAAACAGCTTTTTTTTTATTTAAACTAAATTTCAAACGTTTTCATTAAAAAAAAGCACGCGAAAGAAATTTAATAAAAAATCACATGAAAAAAATTTGAATATATCAATAAGAATAACTCGTAAAAGAAATTTTGAAAAAACTATGGAATTTCAAACGATTTTATGAAGCCACGAGAGAGAAATTAAAAATAATAATAATAAATTACAGAATTCCAAACGTTATTATAAGCAATTAATATAAAAAATATTGTTTAAAGTCAATTCCTACTTTTTTTCACTCTATTGCAGAAAGTCCTTTATAAATAATTTTCATTCATTTTTTGAAGTTAGATAAAATTCTCTCTCTCTCACACACACACTTTCTCTCACATGCACACTTTTCATATCTCTCTCACTCATTTATTCAGATGATTCATTTTCCATTTTGTTCCCTCCTTGACTCAGACTAGAACCCAGAATGAACAAAGAATCTGAAAAAGACATTTTTTCCCAGTGATCTACACGCTTTGCCACTGACGATATTTATTTCTAAACGTATATCCTGCTAAATATCTTACATAAGAGAAATTTTTTTTCTCCCCTATAAAAAAAATTAATGAATTAAATTTAATGAATGAATTAATATTTGAAAAATCTGCATTAACATCCACTGTCATCCAATACAAGTTCAAGAAAATGTATTTGAACTTGTAGTGGATGAATAAAAAGTGTTTTATGAACGATTGAAAATTTGAACAAGATATACAGAGGGAGAGTGTGAACTAATAGTAGGAATTGAAAAAAGGCCCTTGAAAGTAATTTAAAAAAATTGAAAAACGTCTAGGACACGAAAACATCACCTCTTCCCACCACAATACCCATATATTTTATGAGTAACAAGAAAAACGATTTTTTAATTTATTAATAACTTATATTTTATTCTTAAATAATAAATTTCATTTTTAAAGATGTTCGTTTAGTTAGGATTTTGTGACAACCGTAATTAGAATTCACACGGAATATTTGAAGCTTTTTTTTCATAGATTTTAACTAACTAACGTTCTAAAAAGAACGTTAGTTAGTTAAAATCTATGATCCTGTACCCTTTGTGCCAAACACATCGCCAAGTCGGTTAGTAAGCATAGAAATGAATGGGCCAGGTAGTTTGCGCGGTAAAATGATATTACGCCAAAAGCCTTTACTGGATTGCTAAATCGCCAAGTAAACAAACAAAATGGTTGCCGAAGTTCGGGTGTCATTGTAAAATGCTACACCAACATTAGCAGCCAAATAGCTATTACATCAAAGTTTATTCCTGAAAAGGCTTTGAAGCCAAAGTTTATTGCTTTAACGCCAAATATTATCACTATCCTGCCAAAATTTTAATCCTCGAAATGCAAAATTTAATGCTTTATCGCCAACATTTATCGCTTTATAGCCATTTTTCACTAAGCAAATTTTGTTATATAGCTTCTTTTAAGCCAAAAAATGCTTTATCGCCAATATTTATCGCTTTATAGCCAAGTTTTTTCACTAAGTGAATCTTGTTTTTTGAGGTGCTTTTACGCCAAAAGTTAATGCTTTATCGCCAAATTTTTATCACTAAATTTTTTATCTCTGGAATACTTTTGCGCCAAATGATACCGCTTTTACGCCGAAATTTAGCGCTATTATGCCAAAAAAATTATATCTAAAATGCCTTTACGCCAATTTATATCGCTTTATCGCCAAATTTTTACTACTATTATGTCAACTTTTTAATGTTTTCTTTTTACGCCACATATTGCCGCTTTAACGCCAAAATATATCATTATTTTGTCAACATTTTATTACTAAATTGCTTTCACATCAAATTAAATTGCTTTATCGCCAAATTAATATGTGGAATTTTATTTTGCTAAGTCACAAAAATGTATCGTTTAAACAAAGATGATAATCGCTGTTAATTGATAAAATTTCGCCAAAATTATTCGCTAATTCGCCACTTCTTCTTCTTCTTTCTTCTTCCTTCTTTTTCTTCTTCTTTTTCTTTTTCTTTTAATGCCAAAAAATAAGTCATGTTCTTTACGAAGCCGAATTCGAATGATAAATTAATATTAACAAAAGATAAAAAAGAAGAAAAAACTAGAGAATAACTTGCCTTTTATTATAGTGTGTCCTTCCTCTGTGGTGGAAACAAACCTTTTATTCCATCGGTAAAATCAAAATATTTTGCGGATGTCACATTTGTGCTGGCTCCGCCACATGCACTCTGCCAGATAATTATCAAATGTTCCGGACACATTATTTTATTAATATTAGTTTATTTTAATTATTAAAAATTTAAATTGTTACGTTAACTAACGTTCTAAAAAGCTAAAGCTTCAAATATTCTGAGCGAATTCTAATTACGGTTGCCACAAAATCCTAACTAAATGAACATCTTTAAAAAGGAAATTAATTATTTAAGAATAAAATATAAGTTTAAAAAAATCATTTTTCTTGTTTGTTTCTTACTTTCCTGAGTGGCAACTTCATAAATATTGTTTATGTTCTGAATCAGTGTACGTTGTAAGAATAATTTCGGAATAATCAATAATTTATTGGAATACTTATTTAAAAGAATATATATTTCTGTTCTTATTTACTGCAAATAAGAATTCTGCAAATAATTATATTATTATTTGAATAAGAATTCTGCAAATAATTATATTATTATTTGAATAAGAATTCTGCAAATAATTATATTATTATTTGAATAAGAATTCTGCATGAAAATCCCCCTGTTCCTTTAGTCATCATTTCTAGCAGCTGCAACTCCATCTTGTGGTATTTTTTATTTTTTGGTTTCTTCTTTTATTTTTTAATTATTTTCTTTACTTTTACTTTAAATTTCTTTTTTCTTAATTTATGTTTTCTATTATTGAAATTCTCTGATTTACACGTTGCTCTTTTATTTTATTTTTATCTGGTAATTTGGGACAGACCTTGGTTACTTACTGCTTTGATGTTTATTAATGTTTTTTATATCACCATGTGACTTACTCTCAGCTAGGAGTTTAGGCCCATATAAGGCCATGGAACTCCGTAGACCTCAAACTGACTTTTAAATAGTCTGAATGAAACTTCTCGAGTGATTTTTCGTATTTCAGTTTAAGTAAGTTTAGAAGTTCTGCTACAAAGCTTGTAAGTTTGAGCTTTAAGTGTATCAACAATTCACCAATGGCTCCACGTGGAAAAGAATTATCAAAAGATCTAAAGGATGCAATAATAAAGCTCTATAAGGAAAGCAAGTCCCAAATACAAATCGCTAAAATCATAGGCAAAAGTTCTGCAACAGTGCAAAAAATCATAAAAAAGTTCCAGGCAGAGGGAAATACTCTAAACAAGCCAAGAATAGGACGACCGCCCATTTTGACCGATCGAGAAAGGCGAATTATTGTTGGAAATGTGAAAAAAAATCCGATGTTTAGCGCACCAAAATTGGCAACTGATGTGAAAAACAATTTTGCGAAGTCATGCAATCCTGAAACAATTCGCCGTGTGTTACGGAAGGCAGGATACCATGGTCGAAATATGCGAAGAAAACCATTTGTTAGCAAAGTGAATCGCAAAAAGAGAATAGATTTTGCAAAAGAAAATGTAAAGCAGGACACAACTTTTTGGAATTCCGTGATTTTTTCGGATGAAAGTAAATTCAACATCCACGGGTCAGATGGACACCAAAAAGTTTGGAGGAAAGCAAATGCAGCTCTAGAACCAAAGAACATGAGAGGAACTGTAAAACAAGGTGGTGGTTCGATTACGGTTTGGGGGTGCATGGCAGCAACTGGAGTAGGAAATTTAGTTATAATCGACGGAATAATGAATCAATATAGCTATTTGAATATTTTAAAGAATAATCTAAGCCAAAGCGCTTCTAAATTGGGACTCGATGGATCCTTCACTTTCCAACAAGATAATGATCCCAAACATACTGCTCGGGTTGTTCGGGAATGGCTGCTATATCACGTGCGAAAACAGCTAAAAACCCCACCGCAGTCACCTGATCTTAATCCTATTGAACACTTGTGGGATTATCTCGATCGCCAAATTAGAAAGCAAGAGATCAAAACTAAGAATGATCTAAGATCTTAGAATGATCAAAACTAAGAATGAATACCATCTTCTGTCACTCAAAATTTAGTAAAATCAGTGCCATCTAGATTGAGAGCTGTTATAAAGGCCAAAGGCCCATAAAAGGTTCATTTCTTTGTTTTTGTTTGCATACTTACTTTTATGATGTAAATTATATCCTATTTTAAGTTAAGCTCATCTTGCTAATTAAATATTTGTATTTTTTAATTACTTTTCATTTTGTTATTAAGCTCGATTTTGCTGTAATCGAAATAAATCGTTCATTTGAAAACTCTAATATTGTAGGTCTGTTTTTTTTCATAGGACATCATCACATACACTCTGCATACTTACTCTTGTGACTAAGTGTACGTAATAAGAATAATCTCGGGACAATTATTTTAAGGAATGTTGTTCTTATTTACTACAAATAAAAATTCTGTAAATAACAGTCAAAGTAACAGTAAAATAGTCATTACATTGTTCGGGGAAAAAAAGTTACGGATTCCATTAATTAAAGTAATGCAACCCTAAAAAATTGGCGAAACATTGACAAAATATTCCGGGTTGCAAGATTGGCGACTTTCTGAGGGGTACAGTATTCTAGATTTCAACCAATTTAATTTCTGTAGTGTTGTTAGTTTAATTGTTAAATTGATGTTTATCTGTCCATAGCCAAATATTTGGAGCCTATTGTAAAACAGGGTTTTGAAACATTAACATGCAGGGATAATTCTTTTGACATGCATGGATATTTTTTTAAATATTGGGCGGGGGGGGGGAGAATGATATAAAAGTACATTTATTTTATTTGACGTAAATACTTTTCACTAAAAGAATGAATATTATGATAGTATATCCTGAATATTGATGATAATAAATATTAAATTGAAAGGATGATAATCAGGGCCGGAAATGAAATTAGATGAAAAGAGGGCCTAGGCTATTTCACTTATGAGGCCTTTTCACCTCCCCTTTTTAAGTTTGTAAATTACATGAGAGATAATAAAATACATCATTACTGGGATATATATCAATATGTTAAATGAAACATGTTGTAATGGGTACTAATCTTTATAAAAAATGTGGCGCTGATAATAAATTAAAAAAAAAGTCGAAAACATTTAATTGAACATTTATTCTGCGCACCCTATATAGTACTTGTAACAATAACTAATTAAACATAACACACAATTTACAAAGAAACAAAATTCAAATAAAAAAAAATTTCAATAATCTACAAACACTTCACTAAAGTATTGAACCTACTGAACTCAAAAGGCGAGAATCAAATGATCGTGTACGCAAACCTAAAATAAGAATTTTTTCTAATAACATTAACACGTATTTCATATTGTCGAAGTAATACGAATATAACTGAACGTAGGGATATCAATAAGTCTGTAATATTGATTACATTTTATAGAAATATATTTTTATATGCATTAGCACAAGCATCGGATTCATATCAATACAATTATAATCTATTAACATTGACGGCATTTCATAAAGCTGGCAAAATTAATATGCAAATTAAATAATGTGTTGTTAATGGGAAATTCAGAAGTGAGGAAATGAAATGTTACTCAAGTCAGCTCAAGAAAACCATATTCAAGTCAGCTAAACGATAGCCATTGTTAAAAAGTGAAATTGCTCCATTAGCTTTGTTATTGTAACCATAGTTGACAGAAAAAATAGGGTATAGAAACAAATATGGTTGACAGAAAAAAATAGGGTAATTGTTTTGGACTAAGCCTTACAAAAAACTCGGATAGTTGAAAACGATCAATTGAAGAAGTTTTTTACATAACAAGTCAATTCTTTCACTCTACTCCAATTTGCATCTTACAGACTTGGTGTTTTCTTTAGATTAACTGCGCTCAGTTTCAGCAAAAATGAGATTTCAAGTAATTATATGCTTTAACATCGTACATAATTTTTATAAAAATATTCGAAAATTCTGATTAAATATGTATGAAAAAAAATGCGTCATCGAGTCAGATTTTGTTTATCCTAAAGGTAATTTTTTGGGATAAATCTTACAAAAGAAATTTAAGATAGTTGAAAAGATCTCATAAAGTTTTGTAAGTAACGAATAAAATCCTTCACTTTATTCGTCCCACTGGTTAAATTTGTTTATATATCATTTCAAATGAATTTGAATGAAATGAATTTACTTAATCGGTTCTAGTGTGACTTGATTGACTACACAACGATCGAATACTAATTCGAAATTTTAGTTCGCAGTTTTAAATTAATAAACTGAGGATGACTTTAAAATGGTTTCCCTATTATCAATCTATCTGCATATAAATTCTCTTTATTTTACTTTCGCTTGATAAACGAGTATAAGGAGTATATATTCGTATAAACGAGACTATCTACCCCTACCCCAAAACCCTGCTAAAGCGATCCTAGTTTACACAATTTCATCGTTTAGATACAGCGTAGCAGTTCCATAGTTCAATCTGGATCATACAGAAACTATATTACAGCCAGTTTTAAAAAAATTCCATACAGTCAGAACGATAATAAAGCTAATTTTAAACTTTATCCTTGAAACAGATAACATTTTTATTTGTGGAACATTTTGATTCTGAAGAAATCCTTTTTGATAATCCTTCACTGCATATGCATCCATTTAACTAGGCTAGCCAAATTAAAAGATTTAATATTAGAATTTAGCTTCGCTCTAACATAAAACAAAACTTCAATATTTAGCAGCGAAATGTAGAAATTTACAATGCAGTTATGGGGGCCTAAATGGCCGAGTGGCTAACGCTCTGGCGCTCGGTACTACAGGTTTCGGGTTCGAGTCCCGGCGGTGCCATGGATGTTTGTAGTGGTTCAGAATCCACTTTAAACTGTAGGTCACGGTCCTAATATGATCGTAGAGCGTTGCAGGGGCATTGTTACTCCGCGTCCGTGGCTTATCTTCAAGTTACACGCGCCCCCTGGGTAATGCAAAGTGAGTAATGTCAGTGCAGCGCTTGCCTTAAGGCATCCGAGACCAAGCTGTCTGTGTTTGCCAGCTGCATTAGAACAAAAAAAAAAAAAAAAGAACAATGCAGTTATAGCTAGTAAAAAATAAATAAAGAGCTTTTTATCACAACATGTTTATAAAGGATGAAAATTCATCCAGCAATGTTCAAAATCTATAATAAAATAGGAATGTCTAATAAATCTAAGTCATAGTCACACCACACCCAAGACACTGCACCATTAGACACAGTGTTTTGAATGTAATACAACTTTTAAAGTTTATAGGGAAAAAAGAACTTTGAATTTAAGATGTTAAGGGAAAAATAAATTTAAAAATCAATCTGGCAAATCGTCGTCGTCGGGAAAACCTTTTTTCTTTGAAAGGGGTGAGGGGACATTGCATTAAAGTTGACTTAAAGTTGTTCCATCACCTCAATTGCGAAATCTTTTCAACAAATTGCGGAAAATAAGTTGGTAATATAATGTGAAGAACAGAAGAAGAATAAAATAACAAGCAAAATATTAAAAATAAAATTTTTATTAACAGATGATGGATTTGTATACCTTAACTGGTGTTCAAACCATAATCATCGGCATGGCATACATTTTCAATAGTTGTTTACTAACATTCTCTGACAAAAAACAGTTAATTTTAAAATTTAAGTAAATTATATAAGAAGTAAACAAAATAGGATACATAATTTCTTTTTATTTATTAATATTAATATTTTTTTTTTATTAAACATCATAAAAATTTCGTTTCGAAAAATGGCGCTACTCCATGGAAGTACTTTCGTTAACCCCGTAGATGTCGAACTGATTGCAATATGGCGGCCTGTTATCGGTGACTATTTGTGTTGGATATCAAACGAATCAGAAAGTTACGAAATTCATGGTCAGCTAAAAGTGTGGCGTTGCAAAATCCGTGTGAAGCGTTTTAAGTGCAATAATTTTTAAAAGTGTTTTTGTGTTGCCCGTGCCGTGTTAAATTATTTTCACCATGTTTACTAGCGGTGTTTTGGAATCTTAATGCTAGCTCCAGCGAGGGCAACTGTTGACCGTCATTTCGATTTCTAAGAATGCTGGTTTATCTTTTTTTTTAAAGACGAAATATTTATTATATATACATATATATATGTTTTTAAAATATTATTTTCAAGAAGGAAATGAAATCTGATTGTGTGCCACAGTATTAAGCATCATAAAAAATAATTGGTGAGTGAGTGAATTGTCAACTCGTTACCTTGTTTACATTATACCACTGTACCGAGTATGATCAAATGTTTGTGGATTTTTTTTATTCCTTCAATGATAAATGTGTTGCATCGTTACGAAAATTGAACGAAGTTTTATTCGAATATCTTCCGTAAAGGACAGCTTTTTAAATAAAGTTAGTTTTTGTGACAATGTGGAATCCATTGTGATCAACATATTTATATTCACAGCATTCAATTCTACTTTATCTTATAATAATGAACGGAATTAGTATCGAGAGACAGTGTTAGTGTTGTTTTATAGCCGAGTGAAATATATTTTAATGGAATGTTTTTGATTTAATTCCATATGCTTTTTGATCGGAAAGTGAATAATTTTGAATATTTCTTGTTGCATGTTTTTGTTTCCCTTCAATTTTTATT
The DNA here is from genome assembly GCA_021605075.1 of Caerostris darwini. Taxonomy (NCBI): domain Eukaryota; kingdom Metazoa; phylum Arthropoda; class Arachnida; order Araneae; family Araneidae; genus Caerostris; species Caerostris darwini. The sequence continues at coordinate 187,229 of BPLQ01012873.1, read as the reverse complement.
GAGTGTATTTCAAATATGTGTGACTCTACATCCAAGAACAATAAGTTTTTTTTGCATCGATTTAAAAAACGTTGACCTGTTGATTTGATCGCAGTAATTATTAAAATGGATAATAGTTTTTTTTTTTTTACTTATTTACTATCATTGTATATTGAATCCATTGTGCCTCTACATTAGTAAATCTGCACAAGTCATTCAATCACGTTTTTTTCTCCTTTTATTTTAGATTGTTAACTGATAGAATTTTGATAAAAAAATTGCACATAAATATTTTCTAATATTTAAATCTTGAGCAACATCAGTTCTCAAATTTGTTATCCTTAAACTCTTTCCCAATGACAAGTCAAAACACATCTTAGCATCAGATGTTGTTAAAATTTTGACATTTTATTATTCATTTTATTTTTAATTAATATTATTATTGAAGTAAATTTTGTATTGTAAATATAATTTTTTTCATGACTAAATCCGTAATTTACATTAAGTTTTTTTATTTAAAATTTCAATATATTTAGAATGTTTGTCATCACAAAGTGAGTTATTATGTGCAATTAATAAGCTATACATGATATGGCAGATTAACAGACAGTTTTTTGCTAATACTAGTTGCTTATTTTCAAATTTTGGATTCTTATTGTCACATTTTGACTTCTTAATAAACTTTCTATGTAAAGAAAAAATAAATTATTCTTGCTCATATTGGTTTTTATTTATATTTATATGCACAATTCCTTTATAAGGAATGTTGTTTTTGACATATTAAAGTAAATCAAGAGAAAAATAAATTTTATGAAATTATATTTCGAGGATTTTCTTATTTTTCTAAATGATTTAATTTTCATTTGTAAGAAATACTTTGCAACTTTAAGAACTTGGAAGTAATTTAGTTACTGATACTTACTTGAATGTATTTATTACTTGCTAAAAATCTTTTTTTCTCTTATTTCCAGAAAAAATGTCTCTGAAGAAGTGTTTTTTAAGATAATAATGCAGGTTGAGTGAACCTGTTTTATAATCATCAGCATGTCAGACACAAGGCGCCGTGTAAAACTTTATGCTTTAAATGCTGACCGTCAGTGGGATGACAGAGGAACTGGACATGTGTCCTCATCTTACATTGACAGGTTGAAGGGCATGTCGTTATTGGTTCGGGCTGAATCTGATGGTAAGAATTGGCATTTCATATGTTTTAAATTTTAATAAAAATACATTTTAACTTACTCTTTAGACAACATTTTAAAATTGGCTCATTTAATTCAAAGGTCAACCCCCCCCCCGTCTGTTAAGTGTGAACTGTGCCCGTGTGTCACAAAAACTTTTCAGATATTTGATTATTTACTAAAAATAGCTAAATTGCTGTAACTGAACCCTTATTGCTTAAGGTTATAAATAAAATGTATTGTTAAAATTGATGTAAATGATTTAATTTTTTTAAAAAAGATGTAAATGATTTAATTTTTTTATAAAAGAACTATACTTTTATCCATAATAAATTATTTCATTTTTTCCCCATCACTATGTATTTTGTTTCTACTAATTCATTAACATTTTAAGAAAATTCTTCTTTTTCAATGTAAATCCTTTTTCTTTTCTATGGATTATATGAAATGTCTTAAAGTAAACTGAGTTTTTACGTTTAAAAATATTGAGCATCAAAATTGACCATAAACAAGGCTTAAAGTAGCAAGTTTAAGTATATTTTTTAAAAATATTTTATTTAATTCTTCTTTTTCTTCTTTTTTTCATATTTCTGCAAACAGGCAGTACTGAAATTTCATTTTACTTAATGATAAATAGTTAAAAGTAATTCCTCAAATTAAATAGAAGGAATTTATATATGCACAAATTAGAATTTTAGAAAAATTTCAAGTATTTATACAGCATCCTTAGTAAATTTTCAATTTTTATAAAGCTACCTCAGTATATTTTATGTGTATTTTTATTATTTATTTTATAAGAAGTATTGTTTTTGTTTAATTTTTTTTTTTTTTTTATCAATTTAAGTTTTCAAATACTATTTCTTTTTAAATATTTTTTCTTAAGTTTTCTTTCCTTATTTAGTTATAATTTTTTGACTTATTTTTTAAATGTAATATACTAATATTTTTTTTATGCTTGTTTAAATATTTTTTTCTTAAAACTCTAATATTTTACAAATAGTTAATGTGTTATCATAGTAGCTAATATCATTTATAATCAAACTAATAAAATTAAATTTAGGATTTGAAATGCAGAAAAATTCAAGTTAAATAATACTGCATATTACATGTAAATAATATGTTCTTTAAAAATGCTGAATTGTCATAATAGTTTTGAATTGAAATCTTAAAAGAAACTTTTTTTATAGGTTCTGTCCTTTTAGAATCTAAAATTCTACCTGACACTGCTTATCAAAAGCAACAAGTAAGTAAAATCAATTAATATTTCAATTTTATATTTTGTGATGCAAATAAATTAGAAAATGGAAATTTAAAAAAAAATATATTTATGTAGAAAGTTTGGAATATACAAATTATATGAAAATGAAGTGTATTATGTATAAATGAACTTAAATATAAATATAAAAGTAATTTTTTTTACCTAAAATGCTAATAAATAGTAAAAGTAAATTAGTAGTAAAATTTTAAGAGAAAAGTAAAATAGTAAAATTTTAACAGAATATTTTGTATTATTAAAATAATTCATATGTGTGAACTTTGATCCAATTCCCATGTAATTTTTCTTATCAAAAATAAATTCATTTTTTTTTTTAATTAATTCCAAGTAAAATAACATTCTGTACTTCTAACATTTTAAATGTTTGTAGGTAAATTCATGCTAATTTTTGTTGAAAAATTATGTTTGCCAATGCATAGTAAGAAATTAGATCTATACCTTTTCAGAATTATAAAAGAAAGTAATATTTGAAATAAATAAAAAATATTAAATATGAACACAATACAAAAACATAAATACAATTATTGTTTCATTTCCAGCTAATACAATTTTCCATAAAATTAAAGATATTGTTTAATTAAAAGAAACAAATTTGTTTTTTTATTGTAAGAGCCAAAAGTAATTTAGAGAGAGAAAAATTTGTTATTGATTATATTAATAAAAATGCCCAATCACATTCAAATCAATGTACTATAGTTACTATCATAATAGATACTTCCTCTTTTTTTTTTTTAAATAAATTCTTTAATTTACATTATTTTAGTTATAAAGTGGTAAGTCTATTTTAACAAACAGGAATCTAAATAGACTAAATAATATCTATATTCACATACAAGATAAGAGATATTATAAAATCATAACTTAAATCAAAGTTAAGATTCATATCTTTGTAAAATGTTTGTAAGAAAGCATTTTTTAAAAAATATAACTATATAAAATGCATTTTTTTATATGTGTTTTGAATAGAAAAAAGTATGTCCCATATGTTGATAATTGCAATGATTTATTTGAAACTTTATATTTGTGAAAGGTATTTTTATTTATTTTAAATATGTTTTAAATTGAGCATAGAAAAAAAAAATTGGATCAATTCTTTGATGTTGTAAATTAGTAAACATCAGGATTTGTTATACGTAAACCTCAATAGGCAGAGTAAAATTAACATTGTTATTTACTAAAAAATTTATACATATAAATAAAAGTTTGTGTGTGTCTGTGTAAATACACCACAATTTACATTAAGAAAATATTTACAGGAAAGAATATTTTGTTGAACTTCACACTGTTTATTATTTAATTTGTAATGCTGCCTAAGAAAAGAAAACTATTCAATTGGATATTAAAGTTGAAAAAAGCAAAAATGATGCCTTATACAGACATGAATCTAAATAAAAGAATTAATTAGTTGTATTTTTTGAAGCCATGCAGTGCTTGGTTATATGCGCTAGTTTTAAATAATTCTCAATAATATTATTTGCTAATATATAAAGAATGGGTACTTACGTATTAACGCCACCGCAGCTATAGATTTGGGGGTTGTTAAGTGGCGCCAATCTACACTTAAAATTTTTGTGACAAATCATAAAATATATAAAACACTTTATTTAAAATCAAAACACTTTCAAAATTCAAAACATTTTATTTAAAAACAAAGTAGTCAATCGGATTTCGGTGGAAAATGGGCCTATATAGAGTTTAACATAGATTCAAAACAGTCTCTATTTTGGCGCATTGGCAGCTCTTTATTGGCGCATTAGCGCAACTTCTGCTGCGGTGGCATTAATACTAATAATGTTCATATTCATAAAAGTAAAAATCATAATTTTCTATTTCTCTTTTAAATTTATGCTATAGTATGTATCAATTCATATATAGTATAATCATTCAATATCAATTCATGCATGTAAAAATACTAAATCAATACATAAAAAAAAAAAAAAAAAAAATCCTTCCTTTTAAAATTTGAGAAACTTAATGGCATATGACATGCCAATTTGGGAGTAGCAATGAAGAGAAAACCTTTTAACTTCTACGCCTTAATATAGATGATCAAATTTGGATTTTAAAGATCTGCATAATTAATATTAGTAAAATACATAAAAATATATTCAAAAATAAAAAAGTAAAAAGTTGCTTCAAATGAATTTAATAATAATCTAAAGAAAAATGATTGCGAAATAAAAATGTTAAAATTTAAAAATTTGGTACAATTAGAATCCAATTGTAGATGTCAGAAGTTTAATTTGATATGTGAAAAAAAAATTATTTTTTTGTTTTGTCTAGTCCCTTTATTTAAATAAAAAAAAAAGATAAACTGAAAAAGAAAAATATAATAATTTAACCAAAAATAAATAATAATAAAAAAACAAATTAAAAATAAATATTTTCTCTTAATTTTTTGTTTTTTCCTATTAAAAATGTAAATTAGTTTTTAATGTTAGAAGGTTCACTTATAATGTTAGAAGGTTCACTTATTTGTAGATAGGGGGAAAAAATTTCCTTGTTTGTCTTGAAAAACATTTTTGACATTTTAAAATTGTTTTTAATAAAAATATATACTTGAAGTGCTTATTTTTTTGTTTTAATTAATGTGTGAAATTCCTTTTTGCTACAGGAAACTCTAATAGTATGGTCTGAAGGTGACAATTTCGATTTAGCTCTTAGTTTTCAAGAAAAAGCAGGTTGCGATGAGATATGGGAGAAGATATGTCAAGTAAGTTCGCGCAGTATTCTAAATGTAAGTATATATGTTACTCATTCCTGAAAAAGTCTTTAATTTTTTTTTACAAGTGACCAGGTTTTTTTTAAAAGTCGTTCAATTTGAGTTGATGCTCTGTAAAACAGGATGCAGGTTTTATAAGATGGTACAGCAATTTTAAAGAATTGCTTTAAAAAATAATTATTGCATGATTTTGTCTCGCAATTTGATTTTTTAAAAGAAAATGGATCAAATTGCGATTCTGAAGATTTTGGCTTTCATGAATGAGTAGATATTGGAAATATATTTCATTTGTTGTCAATCAAATTTATATTATCGAAAAAAAGTAAGTGCATTTCTTATGAAAATTTGATATAATAAAATCTTTTTTCTTTTTTTTTATTGTGTTATAAATACTGTATATTTCTGAATGTAAGCCAAGAGAGTTTTCTTTTTCTCCAAAAAATGTACCAAAGTCTAAGTCCGTTATATAAATTAGTATGGGAAGAAAGAATCCCTATAATGTTCTTTATTTACAGTAGTCGATTATGTGTAGGTTTTGGTACTTCACTGTCAGCCAGGTAAAAATTTCAGCAACATCAGATTCATTTTTGCAATGATGCAACAAATCAGTAATATTAACAATTTCAAAAATAAAATTCATTTTCTGAAAACGAAAAACAAATTTCATTTAAAGTTAATTTTTTCATAAAGTTATGTAATATAAACTAAAAAGAATAAAAATGTGTTATATTTAGCAATTTTTGGTATTGTATCACTTAGGTCTGGCTAATGGAAAAGTACCTACATTTTTTTTTTCCAAAATGAGTTGTTTTATGAGCTAATCCTTTTCATTTAGCTTCTAAAAAACTTCTCGGGCTTGTACGCAGAAATATACAGTAATGTTTTATAATTTTTGTTTTGATATTTATCTGGCATTTCCATTTTTAATAATAAAAAAATGTGTATTATGAGTAGTTATTCATATGATTTATTTTTAATTAGTTAAAGTATCTGTTGACCACTTAATAGAAAACTTGTTTATAAGTATTGAATCTAAAATTTTATGCATGTAATTTAAATGATTTCTACCTGCTAAGTATAAAACTATTGTAATCCCCCCCTTGCATAATATTGACTTTAAATTTACTCATTAAATAAATATCAAAGTTTTAAATGAACATATTTATATACAAAAACCATTTTTTCTTGCTAATAATAAAATAAAAACTTTGACATGCCCTCTAAATCCGAAATAGAGATTTTAAACCATTTAAATTAAAATTCACTTTGTTTTATAGTAATTTTTTTTTCTAATGTGAAAAATTGTATTTTTTTAATAATTGCTTTAAATCAGTGAAAATTATGAAATATAAAAATAAATATTTTATTAAAAAAAACCTGGTTCACTTTATGTTCAAAAGCTTCCCTCCTATGGATAATCATTAAATTTCTTTCGAAACTATTTTGTTTTATTAAACCATTTTAAAATCTGCTTTCTTTATTATTTAAAAATATTATCATAATCTTAATCCAAAGAGGGAAGCTTTAAAATTTAATTTAGTAAAATCTTGTTAAATAAAATGTTTGTTAAAACTATTCAATATGAATTTTTTAAAAGAAAACTTTTAATGATCAAATCATGTTAAATGAATAAATGTTGTGTGGCATAATTAATTTTATGAAAATATGTGAAAATTTTGATTTACAAGTTAATTTCAAAATATATTTTAGCTATATTAGCTTAAAATTTTTTAAAGTAAAGTTATCCTGAAAAATTTTGAGTGTCTTTTAAATGGGGGGAATTGTCATTTAAACATATATAATGTTTTTTGAGAGGAAAAAAATCATTAAAAATTCTTTAAAGGTCAGATTTTTTTGCTTATGATTTGTAATATTTATTGAAATTTTTTTGCAGTATGATAAGAATTAAAATTTTATTTATATGGAAAGACTGAATATTAATCATTTATTAAATCTGAATCTCAATTTGATAGGAAGCATGTTAATTTAATTATAGTATGCATATCAGTGTCAATGAAGAATTGTTTAGCTTCATGCAACAATTCAACTCGTTTTTGCATTTATTCCTACATTTGATTTAAAATATTTCAGTTCATAATAAGCTCTTGTATCTGATTCAGCATATTGATCTTTAAAACAAATTTATTTTCTCCTTCTATACAAAAAATAAGTAATATTTTTTTCCTTGGGAAATGTTTTAAAAGCATATGAGCAAGTTCTTTGACTTGATTTGTCTTTAAGATTATGCTTTTGCGAAAAATCCCTGCTTTTTTTCTTATATATTAGAATAATTTGAAAGACAACATTATTTAAAAAAAAAAAAAAAAAAAAAAAAAATCAAATTTATCTCAACTTCTGATGATAATAGATTTTAAATGATTTTCTTTTGAATATGAATTAAATAATAAACAGCTTTGAAGCTTTTTATTTGAACCTTTAGGTTAATTATGCCATAACATTTTACATTACATCACTTGTAGCAAATTCACTCTGTCCTAATATTAAATCATTCAGTAATTACTTTCTGAAGATTTTTCTGTTAATGTAGTGTTGCTTGATGACAATGTATATATTATTTGGGGACAACTTAAGTTCATTGTGTAAAGTACCTTAAAGATGAGTAAATAGTCTCACAAGCTAAAAGTTGATTTGCTGAGAATGAATTCATACACATTGTAGGTTACTTTAAAAGAAGATAGTGTTGTCTTTATTATTTAAAATTTACAGGAATTAATTCAATAAAAAGAGTATTCTTTTTCAAATGAATCAGATTAGAAAGTAAAATGCTTAAGAATGAAATAAATTTTTTATTAGATCTGCAACTATGCAAAAATTTAACATTTAATTTGCATTTTGTAAATATTCGCATAAGAATTTAAAAAAAAATTTTTTTTTATTTATTTATTATTATTATTTTTTTTATTTTACGTTTTTATGAAGTTAAAGTTCATATATTAACATATTCAAAGTGAAAAAAATGAGTATAGAAAATTGAGAAAAAAAAAATTAAGATTTCAACATTCAGTAAAAAGCTTAAATAATAAATGAGAAAGATTTAGATTCTAGCAGAAATCATTAAAAGGAAGTGCAGTAAAATTAAATGGTAGAGCAATTATATAATTTTCAACCAAAATGTAGTCAACAATCCTCATGTAGGGATCACTTAATTGAAATTTTAGGCTACTTATGAATATCATGTCCTTTTTTTTTCCTAGGTAAGATTTTCATTTATACTAAATGATGTTAATTATACTTCCATTATTATCTTAATTATTTAATCTAGATTTTAGCTGATTAGTTAAAATTTCCTCAAAGTTCCCTTATTGGCACTGAAATTATCAATTTTTTTTTTAAAAAAAGAAAAAGACTGCTATGTTAGAAATTTTAAAAAAAGAAAAAGACTGCTATGTTAGAAATTTTAAAAATGTTTGAAAACATTTGTTCTAAATATGAAAGAAGCCATGTAAGCACAATTTTTGTGTGATTTAAACTCTTAGCAAAATTATAAAGTGAAAACTAGGGGAATAATTTAAATTCATAATAAATAGTTGAATAATATTGATAATTTTAAAATACCTAAATTCTTGTCTATAATTTGCGGGTAATTCTCACCTGTACTTTGAGATAACATATATTAATATTGTACATCAAGTTCTATTTTTATACCCAAGACATATAACTAACTACATTTTTCAATATTAATTGCAGTTTGGCACCACAATTATGTAAAAAATTATTTTATGTAGAATAAATTGGAATAAGGCTATACATTTAAGAACTACAAGGGGGGGGCAGCAGTTTTGTGACAATTTGTCATCTTTATATTTGCTAGAGAATCAAATATCTTTATAAGTATTACAGTTAATCATTAATTTGACCTTCTGTGAAGTGTTCTCAGTTCTTATAATTTTAGTCTAGGTCTTCTTCATATTCTAGGTATATGTCCCTAATAGTACACACTGATGTATTATGCATGTTGTATTTTGTCTAATTTTGTAAAAGTTTGACACACTTGCATTGTCCATAACTGTTGTTTCTTTATGTTTAGAAAAGTGTTTATCACACTTTTTCAATTTTTATTTAAGAAATTTTTTGGGGGGAGGGTTGTTGTTTTATAAAATTGGTTTTTATAAAACTTCCAGAAAAAAAAACCATAAGTAATTAACAGCCCTAGATAACTTATTTTTGTGTATAATTCACATATTATAGTCAGGATTTATTCAGTATATTTTTGCTTTCCATAAATTTGAATTATCTGATAAACTTTTTTTTCTTTTCTTGTAGTATAAATAACACAGTTAACTTTGGTTGTCCCTAATTCTATTACATCAAGTTGGCAAAATAAAAATCTGGTGCATAATTGTGATTAGCTTCCCAATAACCAAGATGTACTGTTTCTTTTATCAAGTTTAATATAAATTAATGTGTTTTGATGTTAACATAACAAATGAGATATATAATTCTTTATTTTAAAAAAAAGTAATAATTTTTTTTGACAGAAACTCATAAAATTAAAGCTATTTAAAACTCATATTTCTAGATAAATTATTAAAATATTTTATAACTTTTTACTAGCCAGCATATGTTTCATTCAAAATAATTAATTAGATTGTCATATTTGGTACAGTAAATCTGCATACTGTAAATAAATATGTTTGAAATAATAATATGCTTCACAAGGAAAAATGTGTTAGTACTTTTTATTACAGACATTTAAGGTCATAGTTCATGTATTTTGCTTATATGCATTTTATTAAAATACAATGGCTGACCTTTAATCCTCACTTTTATTTAAATTTACCAACAAACTATGAAAAAAAGTTCTATCAAATTACTCAAAGATTTAAAAGTTTTAAAATTACTATGTATGTACCAATTTTCAAAAATTCAAGGTAATTGGATTTGAACATAATGAATTTGCATAATTTAATTCATTTAAGATATAAAATTTCAAAATTATAGATTATTATTTTATAGACATGAGCTAGATATAAAATTTATTTCTTGTACGAAAATAACTATGTTGCATTATTATATGTGTTCTTAAAATCCACATGACTTGGTCCTAAGCTGTGTAGATTTGAGGTCACCTATTTTATTTATGTATTAATAGTTTTATGTTATGATATACACAGTCCAGTCACATTAATGTGACCACCACCTACTTCAATGCAGAATAACCCATCACAAAAGGCAGGTGGCAGCACATTGCAGTGGAGTGTATATAAAGAATTCCACTTAATGCCACACTCCACTTAAAGCCAGGATATACAAGAGTGTATATTCTGGCTTTTGTCGGGTGGTCAACTTAATGTGACTCGACTGTGTATTTTACCATAGTAATAAAGTATTACCATGTTTGTGCCACAATTGTTTTATTCTAAGATTTCTAGTACTTATTATAATATTTTGTTTTCAGGTTCAAGGCAAAGACCCATCGGTAGACATCACACAAGAATTAGTCGAAGAATCCGAGGACGAGCGCTTTGAAGATCCTGTCGATTCCGCCCCTGCCATTACGCTGCCTGATTGCGAGCTTGCCAAGCTAGATGAGGTGGCTGAACTCATTAACTCTGCTTTACCCTCCCCTGCCCGGCGGGAAAAACTGGCCATTGCCCTGGAATCTGAGAACTACATTAAAAAACTTCTTAAATTATTCCACATATGTGAGGATCTAGAAAATATAGAAGGACTACATCAACTATACGAAATTTTTAGAAATATATTTATGCTTAATAAAAATGCTTTGTTTGAAGTGATGTTTGCGGAGGACACGATATTTGACATTGTGGGGACGCTGGAATACGATCCATCGAGCCCCTCTCCAAAAAAGCACAGAGACTTTTTACGCAATGTTTCTCATTTCAAGGAAGTCATCCCCATTTCAAATCAGGAACTCATCGCGAAAATTCATCAGACATATCGCGTCCAGTACATTCAGGATGTATGCTTTCCTACACCTTCAGTTTTTGAAGAAAATATGTTGTCAACGCTAAGCTCTTTTATTTTCTTTAATAAGGTTGAAATAGTATCGATGATCCAGGTAAGCAATCTTCCTTTGTTGTCATTGGGTATATCAGGAAGCAGTGCGAAATTTTGTATTTTGCAATTTAAGGCTGTAACTCTTTAAGAGTCTCTTGATTTTAATATTTTTAATAGAAATTGATAGATTAGAAATAACAACCATTTGACAGTTGTCACTCTTGCTTCCTGATATTTTTAAATGGTACTGTTAAAATCTGTAATAGTTGGTTAAAAATTTTTAAATTGTTTATGTTTAGATCTCTCTCTCATATATATGTTAATTATATTAGAAGTACCTATTATTAATTTTATTTTTTGTAGGATAATTATATTGGATTTGTATGTATGTGTATGTCTTTTAAAAATTAAATATAAAATTCTGTACTTAATTTAAATGCTATATTCATTTCTGATTTTAAATTTAAAGATAAATTTGTTTGATTTTAAGAAATCTGTTGAAAAAAATGTGTCTTAATTATAAATTTGTTTTAATATAAAAGTATTCATTTATTATTTAGTGAATTTTTCAATAGCAAGATTTGGATTTAAAAAAATGGGTTTTATTCTTTGTCGCTAATCAGTATGTGTATTTAGTGTGGTAAATAATGAGCATTTTATTTCTCCCTATAAAAATAACACACTAAATATTAAATCAACTTCGATTTCCCCCCTAAAATGGATACTATATTTTAAAAAATCAAGATCTTTCGAAACTTTTGATCTGAAAGCCAATTATTGTGAAAGGAATTAGGATAAACTTGGCTTTTTCATTAAAAAACAAGAAATCATTGCTGTTGTGTACTTATATTTGATGGAGAATTGCTTATAAATTAGATTATGAGTTGGACAATGCACAATGTTTTAATTGCACATATGCATTTTTATCTGAAAGATAAAATAAAGATTACTATTGACGAATGGAAGTCAATAGTTAGAAGTAATTGTCCATTCGTCAATTAAATGTTAAGTAAATGAATGCAAATATTAATAATCACTTTCAGAATTATTAATATTTGCATTCATCATAAATACTTAATATACTTTTTATTATTTTTGTAATTGATTAAAGTTAGTTGTACAATTTTCTGCACAAAGTATATTTTATCCTTCACTTGTCTTCAGTGATATTAATTTAAAGTTATTTATTTCATTATTGCTAAAGTTGTTAGCATTTACAAAAAGCATTTAATCAAAATCTGATCTTTCGACTATGAAAACTTGAATGTATTGGATTTTGCTTATGATTTTTAGTGGTTAAAATAAAAAGCTAAGCTACTAGTCGATTTAAGAGGGAAACTCCCGATTTCTGGCCTTTACCCTATGAATCAACATTTTTATCTCTTTTTTCCCGATTTTCTGTTATTTAAAAAATTTTCTCCCATTTTTTTTTATATCTTAGCACAAAATGTGGTTAATTGGAAGAAACATCATATCAATTATTTTTTTCACAAATTCCTTACAAATGATAAACTTGTGATTCTTCTTAATCAGTGATGAGTTACATTCACAGTAAATTGGAAACTTAAAGAAAATTACAAATTCGGAAGGGATTGACAATGAAATTTGATTGAAAGTTTTTATGGAAATGATAGTGAACTGGCAAAGTTAATTCATTCTGGCAATTCCACACAGTAATGCAGAGTGTGAAAGGGATATTTAATCTTATTTTTAAAACAAGGAGTAAATTTAGAACCGTTGCTAGAGACCACAAGATGTGAGAAAATCTTTTATTTGTCCAAAGCAAGTCTTTTTGACAGTTATTATAAACAAACCTTCATTTATAAGCAAAATCTACCACTACTATTAGTGCAAAATCAAACTTAAATTTGTATTCTAAAATTGTGAATGAATTTTTAAGCATTTTTTTTTAATACTGTATCAATTAGAAGTTTAATATTTTGTATTATTTATGTATTAGGCATTGGTGATAAGCATATTTGAAGTCATGCACTATTATTAATACATGTATTTTTTGAAATTTTTTTTACAATATAAGTGTTTCAGATCTCTGCCATTTTTTGCCCATCTCTGTATCATTTTTTGTGTAAAATTTTGAATAATTTTTAAATAGTAGATATTTTTTTACATTTAAATATTTTGTAGTTTTAAGTGTCTGTGATTTTGTGAAGTGCTATTAAAAATTATTCTTTACTTTAAAAAAAAAAAAATTCATTTTTAATGTAAGTATCTCAGCATAATTGAAAAATCCTCTTGATTTTTGAAAAAAAAAATGATTTTTTTTTGAGAGATTAGCTACTTTATGATAGTATTCTAAATAGCAGTATTACTCAATGTTATATTAATATTACCTTTTGTACAAATTTCAATCCTGGTATGATTGTGCTCCGAAATTTCAAAAAATTCCAAAAATTTGATGCTATTTATTATTGGTTGTTTCCCAGTCTCGAAAATTTCATGCTACATGTGAAAATATGCCTATCTTTGTAGAAAGATGTTTCTTCTTCGTCTGAGAAATAGAAGTATTTTAAAAATTAATCTGATTTCAGTAGGCAGTGGTAAAAATGTTGTATTTTTACTTAATGAACCATGCAGTATTTCTTCTAAATTTTGTATTGCAATTTTTCTAAATAATGTAAGGGAGGATCAATTTCTATTTCAAGCACTTGTAATCATTTATTCAATTCCTTCTATTAGCTCACACTCTCCCTATATATATCTTGTTCAAATTTTCAATTTTTCATAAAATACTTTTTATTCATCCACTCAAGTTCAAATACATTTTTTTTTTTGAACTTGTAGTGGATGACACTTGATGTGAATACAGTTTTTTCACCCGATAAACTTAAAAAAATGAATGAAAATTATTTATAAAGGACTTTCTGCAATATAGTGAAAAAAAAGTAGGAATTGACTTTAAAATTTTTTTTTATATTACTTGTTTTATAGGTAGGTCTATTTAGTGTTAACATTTAGACTGCAATACCAATTAATATTTTGTTTTTATTTTATCTTATTGTAGAGGAAATCAAAATACAGGGTTTTTTACAAAAGAATACTCCTACTTTTTAAAGGACTGCAATTACAAAACTAAAGAAGATGCAGTCTCTTTGTGCAAATCAAACCAATTCGTCATTTTATAGTTTAAATTTTAAATGCTCAATGTGACCACTTTCAGAAATGCGAACGATATCCACTCAATAGGAGAACTCTTTCCATACTTTTTTCAGCATTCCTGGTGTTACAATTTGGATGGCTGTAGTTATTTGTGTTTTCAGTTTGTTAATGTTCTCTGGTAGTGGTGGAAACATGCTTTATCTTTTGTGAAGCCCTAAAGAGGGGGGAGGGGTGAATCATGTCTACTTGGAAAGAGCAAAGAAATCATTTGTTGTGCAACCAACCCATGGTTAAAGCAATTTTTTATTTAATTATCCATGAGCACAATCTCCTGCCAAATTATATAAAAAATTATGGACTTCTAATTAATTATGATTCAAATATATATTTTTTGCCTACACCCAGGAAAAGTCCAAATACCCGAGTTTCCTTCTAGCAGCCCAATACAGATCAGCACGGCTTAAAAAATTGTCCACAGTAAAGTGCTTGTCATGAAGAGCAGAACATGACAAATGATGATTAAAATCTATAAAGTTTCCCTCTGGACACAGAGGGCAGTCGGGAGAAGGGGAAATACCAATGTGGTATAAATGACCCTTTAAATAGTTTTTTGAAGTCAGTCTAAAATTGGCAGTAGCCACATGTCTAGGAAATTTGCCCGGGAGGGGATTAGTCAAAAGTACACTTGATGTCTTTCCTGTGGGCCGAGCCTCATAATAGTTCTTAATTGCATTGTTGATCTTCCACATTATATTCAAACATTTGTGTGTTTACTTGTTTGGTTAAGGAGAAGTAGCCCTTTAAAGCTGGGGAATTCTTTTGTAAGCACCTTGTATTATTGTACACATTATATGTTTCACGTAAATTAAAGCACATGATGATTTGTAAAAATCAAACTATCTATAAATGTTCTAAAATAGCCATGAATATTTAATTGAAAAATAATGTATTATTGGTTGGGATTCTTATTTTCTAATATAATATTGCTGTTAACCTAATTTAAGTTAGAGAAAACAGAAATACCTTCTTCAATGTGATTAAAATTAAATCATAAATTTAAAAAAAAATTATCAGACTTTTGAAAATTTTCAGGAGACAAAAAAATGAATTTCATTCAAAACAATTTGTGAGAAAAAAATTTCATGTGTCTGAAGCTACTTATTGCATTATAGCATAACAAACTGAAATGTTTTCTTTAAGTGAATGTGGGCCAAACAACTGTTTCAAGTTTTCTGAAATAGGTCCTTTATTAAATTCATCTATGGGTTTAGGTGGTTTTAGTAATAAAGTAGCATTATTAAAGGATGCTAATCATAAGAGGATATTTTTATTATATCATTGTTTTCTTTTGTATTTTGCAAAATTTATATTGGAAAAAAATAGCATGAAAAGTTTTTATTATTATTTATTTATTGATCTTGTGAATTTTTTGGTTGTACTATGCTATAGTACAACCAAAATCAAAAGTGGAAAGTCTGTGTCATCATTGGAAATGAGTGGCCTGTTTGTAGTATCAGCCTAAAAAAACAATATTAATGTTTTGATAGGCTGATATTGCTAATAGAAATTGCTGAATTGTAATTGTTGCACAAAGACTTTCTCAGTAAAACCTTTCAACACAATATTCAACATTTGTTTCATATTGTGTAACATAATCTTCTGAGAGTGAACATTATCAAGCAAAGAACCTCACTCATTGACATATGTGATTTGCCAGGCTACATGTGCAAGTGTCTTGAATATACTTAAAAAAATTGCATTTCAAAAATATTTTCACAATTTATTTCAAAAAGATATTGATCCCCACTCCCCTATGTAAAATATATATGAGTCCTTCATGCTCTTAAAGTGCTGGACATGTAAAAAAGAAAAAAAGGTGTTTTTGTAAAATTTCCAAGATCAGGCCTTTTTGAAATCAGGAATTTAATTATAAAATTTTTTTTTATGAAAGTACAATTCTTTTGTAAAAAAAAAAAAAAAAAAAATGCTATTAATTTAAATTTAAAAATATTACCTTTTCTTTCCTTGGTAATATTTCAAGCTAAATGAAAATTATTTTCAAACTCCTTTGAAAGTGGCTAATTTGCTTGTTTTTGATTTTCTCTTTTTGTTTTAAACTGATGATTTTGTAAAATACCTGTTGTGAAAGTCGATAAAAAGTTCTAGAACAGCTTTTAAATTATCTTTTTAACCCTTTGTTTGTAATATTAACATTAGTAAAAGCAATGTACAGTGCATACAAGAATTATTTTTACTTATTCGTAGTTTGGTAACTATATCTCTTACTGTCAAATTCCTCCATTTTCTTATTTTGAATGATTGTTGTTAAAATTTTACTTATTATTTGAGTTAATAAGTTAAAATTATATTCATTTTTAAGTTTAAATTATTATTGTAGTATATCCTTTTATTTATTTATTTTTTCAAAGTGCACAGCATAATGAGGAGTTTACAGCATTATCAATTTAAAACAAATAGATATATAATTTAATATAAATTTTATTTTTTGATCGAAAGAAATTTAAAAATATGTTTTGAAAGAAATTCATTCTGCTCAGCACATGAAATATTCATACATGTTTGCTTATAGTTAATGCAGTCTTCTGTATGCAAGTCAAACAAAGGGAGATATTTTTTATGTACTTTAATTTTAAGTATAAAAATTTAATACAAATGCATGAAACAAAAACAAGAATAATTTTTTTTTAAATACATGTAATGTTTTTGATATATCAGGCATTATTATAATTCTCAGTCAAATTCCTTAGCTTTTAAAATTAAAGCATGTTTTTAATGAAGATATTCATTTTTTTTTTTTTTTTTTCTTTCAAAAAAGTGTTTAATACAATTGGACTCCATTAGAAATTGTTTCAATTGTTAGAAAATATCTGCATTTAAAAGTATGTATTTTTATAATTCAAATGCTGTTATGTACTAAAAATTGTTTTGTATCCATTAATCATCTTCATTATAAATTATAGTAAAAGAAATTGCAAGTTAAAATAATGTCTTTGTGTAACTTTTTTCCTTTTGTATATGATGAGATTAAGATTAATATTTTCAACTGTGTGGAAAATATCTCACTTTCATTGCATTTTTTGGTTTTGTTATACAGATACAATATTTAAACATCTGAACATTTAAAACATTTAAAAAGTGCGTAAAGTTGAATTATTATGGCTCAATTAAGGAAACAATGAAATTTATAATGCAATAATTGAGAAAAAAATAATGAAACTTTTAAATATAGGATAATTTGTTTTTATTGTATTTTGCGAGAAGACCATCAAAAAAGAAAAAGAAATTAAATAATTTTAATTCGATACATTACATTTTGTTTTTATTTCCAATTCCCCCCCCATATATTTTGTTCAATTTGATCTTGATAATAAAAGTCAAAACGAGACTAATTTTTGTTATTCAAAAATTTTGCATTATGTGTGCTGTACATGCACGTTATTGCATATATAAAAAAAAGGTGTGATTTTAACAACGAAAATTGAATAATACTTAAAAACAAAGAAATTAAATTAAAACATTTAATATTGTTTTTATAAATTACAAAAAAAAAAAAAAAAAGATAACTGAAATTTTTTAAAACTAATTGGTTTTGATGATTGTTGTATAGTTCTTTTTTAATATTTAAGCTCAAATTTGGATATTACACCTCTTTTTTCATTCAGCTATTTTCATTTGATTTTTTAAAACATTACAAATTTTTTTCCAATCAATTTCTGCTAGCAATTTTATAGTTTACATATATGTAATTTTAAATAATTTTTATGATACATTATCATTTTTTTTTTTTTAAATATTTGAAAATTTTGTTAAATTTTTTTGTATAAACTATTATGCAAGTAAATTAGTAATGATTAAAATAATAACATCCAATTATATACCACCCAAACTTTGCAGATCTATGATTTGAATGGATTTTCAATAGTTTTTGAACTTAATGATAAAAGTACCTTTTTAAAATATTTAGAATCCCTTTAATAATAACCTCTTAGTGAAAACAAAGTTAACATTTTTTTTTTATTAACACTATCATTGCTTATGGTTGGTAAGATTCCTGTTTTCCTGAACTGTACATTTTTATTATAACTAAAATTTTATATTGACCCTTTGTACCCTTAAAATTTTACAGTAAAAATTATTAAATTTTTTTTGTACGAAATTAAATCTTTCATAATGGATTATATGTAAGCTTAACTTATTGATTGAGAGAACTAAACTGTGCTTCCAGAATAACAAACTTAAAAACATCGAACAACTTTAACATGCCAATTTGCATACAGAGTATATATATAATAAAATTATAGAAAATTAAAAAGTCAAAAGTAGTAAAAGCACCACTTTTCTGTTATCTAGAATATCTGTGAATGAAATTGTGGTATAAATTAGATTATTGAATTATTTTTTGTTAGCAGTAGTTATGAATATACTTTGATATATATGTATGTAAACAATTTTGTTTTAATCATAATTAATATAATTTTTTTTTAACTGGAAGGGAATGCAAAGAATTGTAAATAAAATTTTCATGGATATCTTGTCAATTTTTTGCAACACACATGTGAAGTTTCAAAGTACTTCACATTTTTAAATTGTAAACAATTTGAAAATGTAATGCACTTGATTTAGATACAATTTTTTACTAGTTTTATTAATATTATTAGAAAAAGATGTATATTAATTGTTAAAAAATTTTCAATTGATTCCGCTTTTTAAAATTAGCGTTCCCATCAGTGTAGTATATTTCATGATTATTTCTTTTTTAGGAGGATTCAAAATTTTTATCAGAATTATTTGCTCAGTTGACTGATAAGTCTACAAGTGATCAGAAGAGGAAAGAACTTATAATGTTTCTCAAAGAATATTGTATGTTTTCTCAAACATTGCAGCCTCAAAGCAGGGAGTCATTTTTTAAGGTTTGATTGATTTAAAAGTTTGTTCTCATTGAAATAAGTGTTTAAATTAACATTTTTTTATATACATTTATACCTTTTACTAATTTTATCACTTAGGTTTCGGAAATTAATTTTAGTGAAAATTATATTTTGCTTCCATGGTGTTATTGGTTTCTGGGCTTATAAATGAATAAATTTTATGTTCAAGTTTTTAATTTCTCTTGCTGAAGTGTATGGTAATTGTTTACTTTCTTTATTTGATTGATTTCTTATAAAAAAAGATTGAGCAGAATTTATTTTATTTTCATGTGTTATCTATTTTAAGTATGCCACTGTGGTGTTTATTTTATATTTTTTAATGTATATATTTTTTCCTGTATGAAATAGTACTTTTTTTTTTTTTTTTAAATTTATTTATTTATTTATTTATTTATCCCTCCAAATGATTTATCTGTTTGTTTCTCAAATAATATTTAAAATAAACATTTATTATTTTGTTGCGCATGAAGAAAGTTAAAAATTGGGAGATTTTTTTTTAATATGCTATTTCTTTTTATGAGAGTAATTGAAATTATGTTTTTAAATTTTAATTATAAGGTAACAAATTTATCTTGGAAGTGTTCATATTTTATATTTTTAATACTTAACTGCAATTATGGCATGAAATATTTTTAGCTTAACGATTTAGAGGTTCAAATAAAAAAAATAATAAATGGAAATGTTGATATTTTTTTTATAAAGCAATAAATATGTATAAAAATATACAGGAATATGCTTTTGATTCATAATTATTTTTAAGAATTTTAAATGATCCCTAATTTTTAATTTGTATACTATTAAGAGGATGTATGCTATTTAAATTGCTCCTTGCCTTGTTATTAAATTAAAAATGTCCTAAAAATTTGCATATTATATACCACAGAACAAAAACTTTTTATTATCTTGATATCATTCTGCTTCTAATCTTTTCTGTTGGCTTCTCTAATTTTTTGTGCGACCATTTTAAAATAGAACCCCTTCCTTTTTTAGTAACCTTATATAAATTAATGCTTTTTCATAACACAAAACATTAGTAATTTAATTAGAATAATTATCCACACAATTTAAACTGCTTTCTCACCTGCATGCATGCAGAACAGTTTTCAACAAGATTGGTGGCTGAAGGATACAATATAATATGTTTTATAACATTTATGATACTCTTGCACATAAAAGCACAATGTAGTATGCATATGTATATGTAGTATGCATATCTTTTGTTAAAAAAATAATTATTCAGTTTCTTTTTTAAATGAGACTAACATAATAAGAACATTCTGTTACAAATTATCTTTTTATAAAGTAATTTTATTCAACTACATGTTAAAAAAAAAAATGCTATTACATTATTATTTATTTATGTATGTGAAAAAATTCTTTTTTTCTTTCAGACATTATCTTCGCTTGGTGTTTTGCAAGCTTTAGAAATAACTCTGGTAAGGTTCACTGAATATATAAATGCACATTATTTTTCATTCCACATTGAATAATTTACTCATAATTATATTTTGTATATTCTAGAGTATGAATGACCCATCTATCAAATCAGCATCAACAGATATACTATCTTATATAGTGGATTTCAATCCGTCCATGGTCCGTGAATATGCTTTACAGCAATCGATCAAACTGGAGAAACTTGATGAAGTATGTTAATATGTAAAAATGTTATTTTTTTATATTATGAAGTGTCAAATAACTTTCCTGCACAACTAAAAAGTGTTCATTTATACTTTAATATTATCTGAAAATCTATCTAGTTTTAAGAATTTATTTGTTTTTTCAGAGTAGCCCATCAAAAAAGGCAAATACAAGACAAGTTACATGGCAACAACCCACACAGTCAGCAAAAGACTCGGTAAGGTTTTTTTTCTTTTTCTTTCAAAATGATATTTTTTAGTTATACTTTTATCAATTTATTATTGCATTTCTTTTCAAATGTTTTCATATACTCAAATCTTCCACTTTTACTAATTTCTGAGATTTATGCCTACCTATTGGCTGCTTTATTTTAAATTGTTGGTGGAACAATTATTGTCTTCCTCTATGTGAAATCTGTAATGTAAATAAAACTGGCATCTCACTAACATTGCATATTGTATACTGATCATGTTTAATTTATTTTTATTTCCAAAAATTACCAAATATTTGTGTGCTTTTGTTGAATCAGAAATTAAGATGAATATCCCTGTTGATGTTACACATGCCAATGTTATTTCCATATATAAACCAAAAACTTTTAGAATTTTTTCTGAAGCTGAATGGTGGTAGGGTTGACTTCTATACAGATCCACTCATCTCTCAATTATATTAGTAAAACATGCTAAAATCTGCATCTTTGGCAATGATTAACATTCTTCTTCTTTTTCTTTGTTTGTTTATAGAAAAAGTGACTACTTGTTAATTTCCCCCCTTTTTTACATTACAAAATTTATCTCATTATAAGCAAAATAAAGATGAAAAAAAAAAAAAAAAAAAAAAAAAAAAAAAAAAGGTTCAGTGTTAATTGAATAATTTATCATTATATTGAAATAATGTAAACAGTATATTTTTAAGCCAAGTTATTGAGAGTAAATAAAAATTTGAATTCCTAACACTGCTTTATAAAAATTAGTAAATGTCATTAAAAAATGAAACTGTGGAAAATTAGATTATTCATTATTTTTCTCTGTTCTGATTTCTGCTATATTTCTTACATTTATTTATGCATGAATAGACCTAATACCTTATATATATATATATATATATATATTAGTATCAAATAATATATAGCATTTTGTGGCTGTATAACTTCCAAATTTGTTAAGTATTATTGTACTCCAGTGACATTTTTAGAACATTTTCCTTTTTTTAATTCTTGCATTTATCATCTGCATTAATAATGCTCCTTTACTCATAAGTAAAGAACTTTTTATCTTCTTTATAAGTTTTGAGAGTTCTTTCTACCTATATTAATTTTGAAGTATTTACAATTTATTTTTAGGAACATTTTCTGGTAAATGTTATAATTGAACAGATGATTTGTGATACAGATCCAGGTAAGAAATTTGTTGCTTATAAATTTTTACAATGAAATTGAAAAAATATAAAAATTTGAAAAAACATAAAAAAACATTTCTGGATAACATACATAAAAAATTGATTTTTCATTTTAGAAATGGGCGGAGCTGTTCAACTTTGTGGTATATTAAAAATTTTACTAGATCCTGAAAACATGTTGGCAACTGTAAATGTAAGTTTCCATTGATATTTTTGTTTTCTCCGAAATAAATGAACAGCAACTGGATTATTTTGTACTAGTATTGAATACTGTTTAATAAAATGTTAAAAAGAACTTTCTAAATTAATTTTTGAAATTTGTATAAAGTAAAATAAGTTCAAATATTACTTTGTTTTACAACTATTGGTTTAAAAATCATTGATAAATTTACCTATTTTAGCATTTAGTTTTAGAAATAATAGTAATAAAAAGTTGTAAATTGGGAGCTCCGTGGCCACAGAAATGGTATATTTTTGTTTTAGTTGTCGCTAATTTTTGCTGACTTTTTTTTTTTTAATAAATGAATTTCAGGCAAGCGTATTCATGTCTATTTCTAGTCGATAACTAGAATTTGTATTTTTAATATTCAGATTTAATAATTTTTTATTAAAAAGAAAACGATATTGAGAAATATGATTTTCACTTCATGAACTCTTTTTTTTATTTTTTATCCAGAATACAAGATTTGACAGATTTTTTGGCTTAAAAATATATGCCTAGATACATTTTTATTTGACATAGAATTTGAATGCAAATCTGATAAATTTAAATTTAAATTATTTTGTTGAAGTAGGTGTCAAATACTAAAGTTTTTAATGGAAAATGTGCAAAGTTATTAAGTTTTTATTCTTATTTAAATAATTCATTGAATTTATTGCTGGTTATCTAAAGTGAAACTACAAAAATCGCATGTAAATGTCTCAGAATCACATACTTCAAAATAAATAAATTAGTTTTGAATGAAATATATGATTATTAATAATCTACATCTAAATATATGATGTTAAATCATCTACACCATATTATTTTTTTTTAAAATTATTTTTAGTTACAAATGATTTTTTTAAGAAACAAGTATTATATAAAAAAAATTTTAAGTCAATTCCTTTTTTTCCACTAAATTGCAGAAAGTCCCTTATAAATAATTTTCATTCATTTAATTTGATTTAAATTCAGTGTCATCCACTACGAATTAAAAAAAATGTATTTGAAACAAGATATCTGGGGAGAGTGTGAGCTAATAGAATTGGGGGAAAAGAAAGGAACATCTCGAATTACAGCAAAAAATAATAAAAGAAAATAAATATGATAAAAATAATAAAAGAAAATATATTATGCTATATTTCAAATTTAATTAAAAACTTTTTGATCATTTAAAATTAAAAAATATAGAACACATTAACAAGAATGCTCAAACATGATCGTTTCACATTTCAAATGTAAAAAATTAAGAATAGTAATATCCAGAAAAATAAGCTAAATTAAAATAAGACGATTTTTTATATTATTGCCAATTTGTAGTTACATTATTTTAAAAATCAAACAATATATATTAAATGAATAATAAAAATATTTGATAACATAAAAATGATTAATAATTAAATGAATAAATTAAAATTGTACGATTTTTTATATTTCCAATTTGTAGTTACATTATTTTATAAATTGAATAATATATATTAAATGAATAATAAAAATAGTTAATTGAATGAATAAAATAATTAATGATGAGCAAATGAGAAGAAAGAGCAGCATGAATATATGAATATTTCTCCCATATAAAACTACAATTAATTAATTAAATTTAATAAATGAATTAATATTTGAAAAAACTGTATTAACATCCAGTGTCATGCACTACAAGTTTAAAAAAATGTATTCGAACTTGAGTGGATGAATAAAAAGTATTTTATGAACAATTGAAAATTTGAACAAGATATATATAGGGAGAGTGTGAGGTAATAGAAGGAATTTAATAAAATGGCGTAGATGATTTAATATATTTTAAAAAGGAAAATAACAATTTGAAGTGCCATTCAGTTAAGTAAGTCAATGTATTCTCAATTGTTATTGTAATTATAAGCAGAACTGTGAAGGAATATGTTAGGCAACGCTAAACAAATCTCAGCCAAACTTTTTAGAAGATTTAGCTGAGAATTCTGCCTGATCAGTCAAGGCTATGCAATATTTTTATATATATGCAAACTTCTAATTTCTTTTGATGGATTGGTCTTATAAATTATAAAATAATCCATCTAATATTTTTTATTATTTTTGTATCCATCTTGCTGTGTATTAAAATGCCTTTATTCTTTATCTTTTTAGAAATCTGATTTCCTCTCCTATTTCTATAATTACTGTATACATATTCTGCTTGCACCAGTTATAGCAATTACAACTGAGGGCAAGCTCAGTAAAGGTTAGTTTTTAAAAATCTTGTTATATTAATTAAGTACTTTTACATAAGTACCTCAGATAAATTAAAATTACATATTTCTTAAGTGATATATTGTTTAGTATATTTTTATCCCTGTTACGATAAATTTATTTTATAATAATTTCTATTAAAATATTAATAGTTTTACTGTAAGGAAAAGTAAATAAGGACTTTTTTTTTATTCATTAATTAATGTACAAATGAACATTGTAAATTACTTATATATTTATTTTTTAATGAGTGCAATTGAGCATAGTGGGCACAGTGACTCAACATAGAATCTTAAATGATTTGAGATTTTTATTAAAATTTATAAGATTTATTTATTTTATATAAATACTATTCTACATTATTATATTTTGTTATATTTTTTTTTTCCTGAGATATTTCTTATTTCAGAATTAAAACTTGTTGACCTGCTGAGTTATTAAAAAAGATATCTAGGATTGAAAATTAAATTAAAGATTATTAAACTGCTACATTTTTTCTCAGTTGCTATAGTGGACATTGTTAGTTCTATGTGTTTTTCTTTAATAGTTGGCATTGTATATTTCATTTGTATTGCAAGATAATTTTCTCATTCATAAAGATGTCATTATTGACACCTCTTTTTGACATTATCATATTTGAAAGAAACTTTAAAAAAAAAAAATTCTATCTTGGTTTTTGATTTTTCATATTTGATATAAAAACCATAAAAATACATTTAAATTTTAGTAACTGTTGGTTTTATATTGCAATTTTTTCTCCATCTTGTGTGTTTTAAATAAAATTTCATTTTTACAGAAGACAACCAAACTGCACAGCTAATGGGCTTAATATTGGAATTGCTATCATTCTGTGTAGAGCATCACACATTTCACAGTAAAAATTATATAATTAATAAAGATATAGTAGACAGAGTATTAGTATTGATGAAATCCAAGCATACATTCCTTGCTTTATGTAAGTTGACCTTTCTTTTCTTTTCTTAAATTGTATTAAATATTATACAAAAATACAGTTATACAAGATATTGTATTCTATTATTTCAGGTGCTCTTAGATTCTTCCGCAAAATAATAGGTATGAAAGACGAATATTACAATCGCTACTTAACTGGTCGCAACCATTTTCAACCAATTGTAGATGCTTTTAAACGGAACAATGGTAGATATAATCTTCTGGATTCTGCCATAATAGAGTTGTTTGAGTTCATTAAAGTGGTAAGTTAGTGTATGAAATATTTATTATTAAAAATATTAACCTGAAATGTAAAGAATATTTTTTGTTTTTGAACTTTTTGTTTGAGACTAGATAAATTTGCTGTCATCAAGTAGGATTGCTGTAATAGTTAGGATATAAAATATTAGCATACATCCTTCACCTGGTATACCCACATACAACAAAATAAAGTTTCATTTGGCATTAGCTGTATTATTATTATTATTAAATATTTATTGATCTATAAATAAAATATTTGATGAAAGGTCTGTTTGAATTATTCTAACTGATAAGTTATGGGGAAAGAAATGTTTTTCAAATTAAATTTCTTATTAGAGTTATATTGACTACCTTAGGATTTAATTTTTTGTTTAAAAAATCATTTATTTAGTTCTTTGAAACTAAACAATTAAATTGGAATTTTCATTTTTTTTGTTTTCTCTATAAATATGGCTAATAACTTGTATGAATCGAAAAAAAAAAAAATAAACATAGAAAATAAAGAACCATCAGTATCTGAAAAAGGCTAGGAGATCAGAATCTTTATTGGCATGCCTGATGATCCACATGGACCTAGATCAGTGTCAGCATATTGTTTCCCCAATTTACAAATTTCCAAAACTATGAAAGCTTGTTTCAGACATGTAATGATAAAAAGGCGTTTGCTTTATTTCTTGCCATAAACAAAAATATTTTTTAACATACCATTTAAATAAAAATGATGCTCATAAGGAAAATTTTCATTTTATTTATATAACTTACAGGTTTAAATTTTGTGTTTTTCATATGCTAATATCACAGGTCCACTACGCTGAGCTTGTGACAACTGTTATTTTTGTATATTTTATTATATTCCATGCTTTAAAATCCTTATTTTATTAAAACAAATTGTTGGCAATTATAATAAGTGATGAAGTGTTGGCATAAGTGATAAAGTTATTAGTTGAAACTCTGTTCATCCATAACCTCCTTCTTTCTGAGTAGGATATAATTCAAACATGCAGAAAATTTTGAAATTAAGTTATCATAATCTTTTTTGTGTGTGTGTCTTGAATTATGTTGTCCTGATGTATAATAAAATTTGAAATTATTTTCTTATTTCAATTATTCAAATTATTTGGCCCAAATGGAAAACTTGAAAAAAAGATTGGAAATTATTATGATATGCATTTACTTAGGTGTAACAATAGATATCTTATATTATAGAACTTTTATTAGCTCTCAGTAACTTATGTCTTTCAATTGCTGTCTGAAATGTTACTGAGAAAGTTAAAAATTTAGGTACTTGTGTTCCAAATCATTGCTTAATAATTACCATAATAACCATTTTGTGACAGTCATCAATATACCATTAAGTGTTCTCTCTACCATTTAACCTAGGAGGATATAAAGTCATTATGCAGCCACGTGGTAGAAAAGTATGGAAAAATTCTTGACAAAGTTGACTATGTACAGACATTTAAATCCCTGAGGTTGCGGTATGAACAATATCTTGATAGGAAAGACAGGTCTTCTGTTGATAAGTGAGTGTTGCAATTGATAACTTTCTGTTTAAAAAATTATCGACATAAAACTCAAAAGTAAGTCAATTTTTCATAATTTCAGTGTTTCTCTAATAATGAGGAATAGTAGATACCGACGAGATCCCCGTCAACTGGACGAGGATGAAGAAATGTGGTTTAACAATGAAGATGAGATTGAAGATGATGATTCAGTGGATGAACATAAAGATCTAGATGATGAATTCGACCAAATAGGACTTGGAAAAATACTTGACAAAAGAGGTAATATTTTTCTCTTTTAAATTCTGTTAAGTTTGACTTAATAACTTTCTTTTATAGTTAATGAGACGGCTTTTTATTATGCAACAATTTTGTTTGTTTTAAATTTTTCAAAGTGATATAATTTCTAATTGATATTCTTTCGAAGAGATTTTTCTATGTATTATAATGGAATTCATTCCTGTTTTATAAATAGTAGTGCATGAAATTCTTTATTGAACTTAAATTTGAAATTAAAAAATATATTGGGGTTTTTAAACAAAAAAAATTTTTTTTTAAAGTGAACTGTCTTGTTTTAATAAATAGAACTGTTAGTACAAATTTTTACTTGCATCTTAAGCCATCTATACCTGAGCCTCAGAATTTATAATTTACTTCAATTTTCTATACAAGTTTAATGTTATTTTTTCATTTTAAAACGATAAATCATTATTATAAAGCAGAGTGACATATATACTTTGTTCTTGTTCCGTGCATTCAGATCATTTGTCATAATTTTCTATGTTTGAAACAGTCACAAAATGTGTCTTATAAAATCTCTGTAAATTTTAATTTAAAGTATTATGTAACAGCAAATTTGTTGCAATTTCATAAAATCAGTGTACTGAATTGATAAAGGTCTGAGTATTCTGAAAATTAAAACTTAATTAGTTTAAAATTTTAAAAAAATTATATTAATAATGGTTCTTAAACTTTTCTTTGGGGGGGTATAAAATATGGATAAAAGTAATCTTTTATTGATTATTTGTTGGGTGTATTTTAAAACAAAATTATTGTTCTTATTGCAATTCTCTCAAAATAAATTTTCTCCTTAATATAATTGGGTACTTCGTATTAACGCCACCGCAGTTACAGATTTGGCGGTTTTTAAGTGGCGCCAATCTACACGTAAAAATTTTTGTAACAAATCATAAAATATATAAAACACTTTATTTCAAATCAAAACACTGTATTTAAAAACAAAGTAGTCAATCGGATTTCGGTAGAAAATAGGCCAATATAAAGTTTAACATAGATTCAAAACAGTCTCTATTTTGGCGCATTGGCAGCTCTTGATTGGAGCATTAGCGTAACTTCTGCTGCGGTGGCGTTAATACGTAAGTACCGATAATTGTAATAATAATAATTCATGTGTTGTAAACTATGTCATATAATTCTAAATACTTCTTAAGTGTGAAGCTATAACTTTTCTTTGTTTTTAAGCTGGGGGGTATTAAATATGGATAAAAGTAATCTTTTATTGATTATTTGTTGGGTGTATTTTAAAACAAAATTATTGTTCTTATTGCAATTCTCCTGAAAAAATTTTTCTCCTTGACATAATTGTAATAATAATAATAATTATTATTATAAACATTAAAAAATAAGAATTCATGTATTGTAAGCTATGTCATATAATTCTAAATACTTTTTAAGTGTGAAAGTAAGTCTTCATTAAGTATTAAATAAAAGTAGAAATTTTTTTGTTTATTTTTCTATGTACTTGTGTAAATGAATGAAATAAATAAAATGCATCTTGCTTCAGCTCGGGATTCGGAAGGTAAAGAGAATGTCAAGATAGTTCCATTGCGGCCATTTTCACCTGTAATGAACAACAGGCGGAGTAACAGCCCATCCACCATAACACCACCTTCGAGTCCAACGGTGGAGGTCAAGTCGCCACAGCTAACAAGAAAGGTAAACTTCACAGTGCTCTGGTGTGAACAAAACATAATGCATGAAACTGTAGAATTCTATTAAGCGATGTGCATGTATTGTGGGGATTTTAGGTCATTTATTTATTATTATTAATTCATTTTGTCTTACTTCGTCGGAGAATAGAAAAACAATCTTTTTTTTTTTTTTTTTCTTTTATCATAGATCATTTAGAACTTTGCACACTTATATTAAATCAATATTTTTTTCCCCCTAGTTGAATAGAAACATTAAAAATTTTTTTATTTTGAATGTTGTATATTTATTATAAGCACCCTTAATTTATAGTTAATTGTCTAATATTATATTGAGAAGCTAAAGAATATATATACAGTTCATTATTGATTTGTTTCACTTTATTTTGTGTAATACATATCTACTATAGTTCTTAACTTCTTTTGTAATGAATTGATTAAAATTTTTTTTTTTAATTCAAGTTAAATTAATAAGCTAAATTATTTAATTTTTAAGCAGCTAGTTATGCATTTATTTGTAAATAAATTTTTTCTATTTAATCAACTATTCATTTCATTGAAAACTTTTTTTATTTCATGAATGGATTTATCTGTGTTTATAATTGTCAAGCAATTAATGTTACAAATTTCATTCTCATTACTTTGCTGATATTTTTTTTCTTTTATTATATGCAAAATATTTTCTTGTCTTATGAGGGAATATTCTTAATTTTTATTTTGGAAACTAAAAAGAACTTTAAAAAAAAAAAAAAAAAAAAAAAATTCGATCATTGAGTAATAAGAAGATTCCCTATTGCAACAACCCTTCTTTATATATGTTTATTATTGTAGCAACCCTTTTTATGAATGTAGTATATAACCAAGAACTACATTCCAGGTTTAGTGTTAGTTCAAAATTTTTAAGTTATAAGTCAAAATTTTAAAATAAAATATATACTTTTTAAAAAATAAAAAAATATATGTTAACAATAAAAACTAAAAACTGACTTGAACTAGATTTTGTATGTTTAATTAAATGCGTGAATTTCCTGAATATATAATAAATAAGGAACAATAATATAATATAAAGAATATATATTAAAGAAGGCTAAATTAACCATCCTCAGGGGCATTGACACATACACTTGTCAGAAAAAGTCTGCGTATAAGCACATATTGAAAATTGAAAAAAAATCATGTTTTAATAATGATATTAATTTTATGTTGTATTTAATTTATTCTTTACACAATTCATTAGCATTTAATAACAATTAAAGAAATACAACACAATTTGTGTTTAAAAAATAACAAATAAAATAAGGAATATTAGAAATAGCTGCCAGAAAAAGTGTGCGTACAGATGAAAAAAAGCATTAAAAAATACTTTCCATTGGCTTTCAACTAAACTTTAATAGGTGGTTGGATAACCCTTACGTCTGAGAACCTCTGTTAATCGTTTGGGCATAGAATGGACGAGTTTGGAGGTCTCCTCAGAAGAAATGTTATTCCATTCTGTGATTATCACTCTCTTTAACATTTCTTTTGAGGTAATCTTGTGCTCAATGGGGTTTAAGTCCGGCGATTGTGGCATTGATTTTTGATATTGTACAGAAGCCAGAGCTTAACATTATGGGCAGTGTGCTTCGGATCATTGTCCTGTTGAAACCAAAAGTCATCTCCTAGGTTTAAGTCCTGTGCGCTGTGTTCCAAATTTTCTTTTAAAATGTTGATATATCACATATGGTTCAATGTCAACTCTATAAAGGTTAGACGACCTACGCCGTTGGCAGCCATGCACCCCCAGAGCATTATACCACCTCCACCATGCTTAACTGTAGGAACAAGATTCTGCTTCTCAAAAGCCGTACCTTGTTTTCTCCACACCAGCTTATGTCCTTTTATGCCAAATATGCAAAACTTGCTCTCATCAGAGAATAGTACTTTTTCCGCAAATTGTGGAGACTTATTTACATACTCATTTGCAAAATGTAAACGCTTTTGCCTATTCACAGCTGATATGTGTGGCTTCCTGCAAGCAACACGGCCATGATACCCAGCCTTTTTCAAAAATTTTCTTATGGTGTCTTCATGAGTTTTTTTAAATCTCTCTCTAATGTCATTTGCAATCTGAAAGGCACTTATACGTGGATTTAAACGTACAGACTTGAAGACATATCTCTTTTCACGGGCAGTCAGCTTAGATGGACGTCTATAATGTGGCTTTTAAGATTATAGATTTCGATGAAGTGTAACTATTGATCACTCTTTGGATAAAGGAATGAGTTCTTCCAACAATCTTGCCAATTTTCCGAAGAGTTATTCCTAAGTTTTATGATGATCTTCCTTTCTTCAGGAGTAATCTCCTTTCCTTTTAAATCCATTGTGATTTACTTGCCACAAATCTTGAAAACTTAATATTTTAACTACTATCTAATAAAACTGAGCAAGTGGTTAAAGTTAATTGAAGTTTGATTTGCACATTTCATTATATTTATTTTTGTATGCAAACTTTTACTGGTAGGAATTTGTGTTATTTTTTATTTCAATTGTTATTTCTTAAACACAACATGTGTTATATTTCATAAATTATTATGAAAAGTTAATGAATTGTGTAAGGAATAAAATAAATACAATATGAAATTATTATCATTTTCAAAATATAATTTTTTTCTTTCTTGAATATTTGCTATGTGCTTGTACACAGATTTTTTCTGGCAAGTGTATGTATTACGTTTTTTTTTTATTATTAGTTATTGACGATGGAAAAAATGCAAGCTTTGTTGAACTGTTCACTATAAAATCTTTAAATAATAATAAGAAAGTTGAATATTCATAAAAATGTTTTGCTTATATTGTGCCATAGGCAGGACTGGATTTTCCTATAGGCTAACTAGGCTTCAGCCTAGGACCGACATTCAATTTGTTAGCAAAATTAAAATTACACTATTCTGAAAACAGTAAACACTAAAACACTGAATCGAAAATAAGGAGAAATTCTACACATGTGACTCATAAACAAACATAAAAATGTATTGGTTAAGGTCAACGCGTTCAGCTTATTGGGTCTGTTCGTTTGTGTAGACTGAATTGCACCAAAGTATTGTTCATACGTTCACCGATTGCTGTGGCAAATATGGACGTGCCTTATACTACTGAGCTCTTGTTTGTTCTTGCATAAATAAAGTGCAGATTGGTGTAGATTGGAACTTTAAATGCAAATTATTATGAAGTAACTTTATCTGAATTGAATTTGCTTTAATCTTCAATGTATTGAATATATTTAATTTAATGTGGCTCTTGATTTGAGCTCAAATAAAGTGTAGATTGGAACTTTAAATGCAAATTATTATGAAACTAGAAGACCCAGCCACGCGTTGCTGTGGCTTTCTTGTATTTCGTTCAATTATTAGATACTATAATTTGTATTAAGGAAGTGATTGGTAAAGAATGGTGAAAAGATGAAATTAAGCTTCAGCGAATAGAAAATGTTTAATTTTTATTAATTTAATGAATGAGGCAGATAATGTTGATTTTTAACACTGTTTTATAATTATTTTACGTAATTTAATTTTTAATGATCATTACTTTCATTTAACTAAGAACTAAGCGATGAACAATATATTTCTTGTTAGTCTGTCTTTCGTCAAAATAAATAAATTCGAGGGTTTTCCAACACGTGAGCATGCAACATACAGCTGTCCATGGGAGAAACAGGAATTCTCCAAATCCAAGCCACAAATAGCCATTGTCTGCCCTTGCGACTTATTTATTGTCATCGCAAGATATTACTTTTAAAAATGTTGTAAATATATTAAAATGACATTGAATCATCAAGTTCATAGTCTTATTTATTAAAAAATATAGTTTTATTTTTCCTTAAAGCTCTAACTATTTTCTGAGCTTTGTTTTGAAAAAGTTAAAATTTGCTCGACAAAATTTTTTTTTTACAACTTCCTCCTATTTGCAAAGGCTTTTTAATATGAAATGACCTGGATTTAAAATATTTAGCCTTTTTGCAAGTGTTTTGATTAAATATATTCAAAACCTTTGAATTTCACATAAAAATATCAACTTCAATTATTTTTTATACAATTTATTCTTTAAAATATGGATAAACATTTCCAAAAATGCGATATTGTTGCAAAACTTGATAATTCAAAAATAAATAAAACATGAATAGTTTTTTCCTTTGCAAGTATTTTTATGCTGGGAATATCCTTATGTAGGTAATATACTGTTTTCAAATTTATATCTTAATTATTTATACATTTTTGTATGCTTAAAGTTTGTCGACACAAACTTTTTTTTACAAATTTACAAAAATTCTTAGCTTAAAAACTGAAATAAAAATAATTTATCAATTTAGGTTAATTTCCATGTGCTATTCCTTTCATACATTTAAAGAAAACTTTTCCATTAAGTTTCAAAGCATTTAGAACAGAAATATTAGTATAATGGTGTTTTGAATGAATACAAAATGCATAAAAATTCAAATAAGAAATAATTCAAACCAACTTTTAAATGTAAATAAAAACAAATGTACATACATAAAAATGTTATTGAGCTTTAAATTCTCCTTTATTTTAATATAAACACTTATTTAGTTGTTATGTTTTCTTTAAATAACTTAGTGTTTTTTCTTCTTCACAAATTTTTTTATTATTTTATGATGAAAGAAATCACAAAACAAATGGAAAAGTTAATGAGCTTTAAATTCTCCTTTATTAATATAAACACTTATTTAGTTGTTTTGTTTTCTTTAAATAACTTCCAACTTAAAAGTACCATTTATCAATTTTTCTTCGACAATATTTAAATCGCTCAAATTTATAACTCAAATTCTTTGTTTTCCAAATAACAAAAGTTTTTAAAATAAAATATCCTTGATTTTCAACTTGCAACTATTATAATACCTTTTATAAAATTTTAATGTTATCATTATATCAAATAATTGCAGAGTTTACTTCAATTTCACACTTTTCAAAATATCCTTAAAATTCATCATCTTTCTTTAAAATTATATTGTCTATATTATATTATCTTGTAGATCACATTTTATTTTAGAATTCTTAATCAAATACAACACACGTTGACAAACTTTAGGCATAGAAAAGTTCAATTTTTTGATTCACAACTTTTCATTCCATATATTTTATTCCAATTCAAATTCAAATTTAGAAAATAAAAAAAAATATTGAGAATCAAATCAGGTAATACATTTGATTTATTTCTCATAGAAATAATATAAATTTCATACAATATAATTTTCACAAAATTTAAAGTAGTTCATAAAACAATAATATTCAGAACATGAGAATTTTACGGTTATGTAGTACAGGCATCGAGACACGGCGCCATCTAAAAATAGTCATTATATTGTTCGAAAAATGAAGCAACGAATTCCTCTAATTGCAGTATTGCAACCCTAAAGAAATTGGCGAAAATTCAGGGTTGCAAGATTGGCGCCTTTCTCAATGCTAGATTTTAACCGATTTTGCATTTAAATACAAAAAAAATCTGAATAAAAACTATCCTATTTCTCAAGTTGGAACAAAACACACATTTAAAAAAAAAAAAGTTAAAATCGGATGGTTAGTTTCTGAGTTCATCGCGGACAAACATCGTGACACGGGAATTATATATAATAGATAAATTTACCGGAATTGAATTTGCTTTAATCTTCAATGTTTTGAATATATTTCATATAATTTGGATCTTGTTTTTGAGCTTGTCTTGATTTGGGCTACTGAGCTCTTGTTTGTTCTTGCATAAATAAAGTGCAGATTGGTGTAGATTGGAACTTTAAATGCAAATTATTATGAAGTAAATTTATCTGAATTGAATTTGCTTTAATCTTCAATGTATTGAATATATTTTAATTTAATTTGATAGAAAATAGGATAATTTTTATTGCCTATTTTATTTTCATGGGCAAAGATTTTTATTATTTGAATTTTGTGTCTTGGTAAATGTTGTGCGTTTTGTTTGATGAGTTATTGTTACGAGTACTCTATAGGGTGCCGAGAATAAATGTCCAAATAAGTGTTCTCGACTTTTTTTTATTTATTATCCATGCCACATTTTTTATAAAGATGAGTACCCATCACAACATTTTTCCTTTAACATATTGATATGTATTACAGTAATGAATGCATTTTATTATCTGTCATGTAATTTACAAATTTAAAAATTTGACGAGAAAGGGCCTCATAAGTGGAATAGCCTAGGGCCTCTTTTCATCTAAATCGGGCCCTAGCCATAGGTACAAAAACAGAACTTGATTAATATATAGCTGGGTCTTAACAACTCAAGAGAAGAGGAGTAAATGGACCACTACTAAGAATTTGATTTTTATTTTTCTTGCTGAAAAATTATTGTTAATTACAGGTGGGAAATCAGGGTAATTGGAAATTCAGATTTCTTTTTCAGAGCATTTCTGTTGATTTTTTATGTGTGTCTAAAACAATTTAAATTTTATATATTTTGAAAATTCCTATGAACCCTTTTTCTATTAAATAAAAACTTAATTTTTTTTTGTCATTTAAATTGCACATTAAAACTGTTTAATTGAGCTATTTACATAGTAATCGGTAAAAGAGCTGCCCGCTTTTTTTTAATAAGAATTTTTGAGTGTGTTTATGTTGAGAACTTGAAAGCTTTAATCTATGTATTTGATAATCTTTTTGTTCCTCACAGGGAGGATTAGTAGACTATCCAGACGAAGACTCTGAAGAGGATGAGGACGATGAAGAAACAAACAGCGCACCACCATCAAAACGTCTACGAGTATCATCATAGCATATTTTTTAACAAAAAGAAAGAAAAAAAATCATCTCACTGACGGCGCTGTACAAAAGGGATTTCGATTTTATCACCGTGATTCTTCAGTCTCCACTCCACTGCCCTTTTTATTCGTGGTCAGCCACCATCTTGTGCCTGTCAGTCCACTGACATTTTTCATGGGTCAGTTTTTTTCTCTGGAACAATTGGACAAAGGAAAAAAAAAAGCATTTTATGTTTCTGTTTTAAAAACAACAACAATTTGTTTTGATTCTTTTTTTGTTTGACAAAAACTTAAAATAAGTTCTTATTTTTAAAACTAAGCCATTTAAATATTTCTGCAAAAAAAGTGGGTGTTTTTTTTTTTGTTAAGTAAGATTTTTTTGTAATATAAAAATCAATAGTTGAGTTTTAAATGAGTTGCATTTTTTTTTTTTTTTAATCATTGCATTGTCTCTTTTTTTTTTTTTTTTTTTTTTTTTTTTTTTCTTTAAATCTCCCTTCAGCTGACTCTTGACTGATGTAAATGTATATCTTGTTTATAAAAAAAAAGACATGGCAGTGCAATGATGGAGAGTTGTATTTAAAATAAAATAATTTCATTGGGTTTAAATAAAGAGAACAGTTATTTAATGTATAATTTTTATAATAGCTTCTAAATTGTGTAATGAGTGATTTTATTTCAATTACTTGAACCCGCATGAGGAGAAAGCTACCTCTTTTGACAGCTCAGTGTAAAAGAAAATACATAATTAAATAAGCCCTCATGTCCAGCAAGATATTTTTATACACTTCTGCTAACCATCATCATGTCACACTACTGCATTATTCACACTTGTAGAATCTATGCGCATATAAATGCGTTTTCTCAGTAAAGTTTAATAAAAAGCAATGCTGATGTATGGAGGGACGATCGAGTTGTTCAATATCATTTACTTTTCTCATTGCAATGAGATTGTACAGTGCTTCATCTGCTGACGATACATTTGTAAAATAAAACAGCTCTTCTCATAGATGGTAGAATATCATCAGACACTGATAACATGTACATAGACTCTTATGTATGATGTTTTTATTAACATGGTCATTAGAAAATGTGTGTGAAGACAGTGCCATGCATTGAATAGTGCATGTTGTATATGTGTGTTCTTCCATTATTATTGTCCTGTTATATATATAAATATGTAAAATTTAAGCTATATATATATATATGTAATTAGTTTCATCGGACGTAACTTTTCAAAGGTACCAGGAATTATGTGTAGTCTTTAAAGATATATGAATAAATTTAATTTTCCAAAAGGGAACTTTAAAAATAAAAAAAAAGACAATCATTGTGATTGGAAGATTTTATGAGCAGCATTTTATTTTTCGAATTCCTTTGAATGAAAAATATTTTACAAAAATCTTGAAGTAAATTATGTTTTCCATATACATTTTTGGGTCGTATCTTTTTTCTTTATCTTTGAAAACGTTTATGAAAGAGAAAGAAAAAAAAATATTTTATAAAACAGTGCATTGGTTTTAATAAATAATTGCAAAACTATTATATGTTTTTAAGGAGGAAGAAATTACAATTCTTGTTAGTATAGCTTTGGCTAAAAATAGGAAGCACCCTGTGAAATTTTTTTTATAAAGTTCTTGAAATAAATATGATTTTGAAGTTTTAATATTTGCAGTGCAAAACTTTAAATTTTCTTTTCTAGTCCATTTTAAGAGAAATTTATATTTGTTTTTAAATATTAGGGGTTTTTTTGTAGGGAGTAAACTTTGCTTTGAAATATTCCAATAGTACAGTATTGAGCTCTTTCCGTTGTGCAAAGAAAATATTGAGTTAATACTGCAGGAAAAAAAAACTAAAATGTTTGTATTTGGATTCTTATTTATGATATCAGATATTTGTTATCAACATGGATAACCTCGAGTTTCAACATGAGAATGAACATGTTGTGTATCATTGGCTTTAATCAGTGAACTCAGAATAACAATATTTAATTTTTTATATTGGTCTCCAGACTGCATCCAATTTAAAATTTAATATAATTTTTTTCAAATATTTTTTTGGGGGCTAGTGCTTGGTGCCACAGGTTTCAGGTTTGAGTACCAGCAGTGCCATGGGTGTTTGTAGTGGTTCGGAATCCACTTTAAACTGTAAGTCCCGATTTGTTTAGCCCTTGTGTGCACAAAATGACCGTAGAACGACACACCGATCCAAACATTTTGTAAGCATAAAATGAAGTTTGTATACTTGTGGAACAAAGCTATAAATTATTATTTATGACCCAAGTGGTAAATAGTGTTGCCACTGATATCATAGAATAACAAAACTCGGTATTATTATCTGCTTTAGTTAGATTTGTTTTAATTTAAAAAAAAAAAAAATTTTAATGGGTGCCCATACTTTTTGCCAAAGTGAGAAATAATGTATAAATATTGAGAAGTAAGAAAATTAACTCCTCATTTACTAATACGAAATCAAGTGGTTCTCACAAAATTATTTTGATTTAAGTTCAATCAATCGTCCCTTTTTTTTTTTATCCCTCTACAAAATTATAGAGCTTTTTTGCAAGGAGGATTTTTTTTTTAAACTTAAATCTATTTTTATTTATTTGAAAAGTATGATATGAGCTTGACAAAAAAAAGTTTTTGAACCGTTTGAAAAATATTGACAAAACAGGAATCAAAATAATTTATCACGACAATTATTTGTAAAGTTAATTTGAATTAGGCTAATCATAATCCCCCCCCTCTCCTCCTTTTTATTTTCTTGTTTAAGGGAGTGGGCTTTAAGGTATACTTCTGTATTTCTTTTCATAAAATGCAGTACAGTGAAAATGTTTTGATGTTTTGTGTGATTTAGCATTTTACTTTGTGCTATATATAATGTGTACAAATTAAATCAAACTTTTTTTAATGAACATTAAAATTTATTCAAGCATTTAGTGTTTGTCAGTAACTGTTCATACAAATACCTAATGTACAATTGTAAACTAAACGAAAAACCCTTAAAGAAATTTTTATTCATTGAATATAATATGCGTAATTCATATTTGAAATAATTTTCATTCATTTTTTTTTTTTATGTTTATATTTAGATATTTTTTAATATATATATAAAAAAAAAGATTAAAACTCAAAAGAAGTTAACTTGAATAATGTTGTAAATGTTTTTGTTTTTTAAAATGAAATCCATCCAGTTAATTGTAAAATGAAAATAAATCACTCAAGAATTTTTTTTAAATCATGAAATTATTCAAGCTTTATTTATATTTAATTAACATTTTAATGAATACTGACATAATAAGCTTGGATTAAAAAGAAAAGAGGAAAAAATGTAAAAGCTAATCAATATTTTGCAAGCATTTTATATATTTACTGTGAGCTTTGAAATTATGTTCCTTATAATGAATGATGCATGCATTAGAAACACCCAAATTTATTGAGGTGTAGATTTTCTGATTCGTGCACAGCTGTCCAAGTGGGTCTGCTTCAACTGCAGGGCAATCGGCACCATCTCTTGATTCTTATTCGTAGGGCAGTAAGCCCTGGTGTGAGCTCGCGGTCCAGTGGCACCACACAATTCACAGACATGCTTCTGCAGCACAGGACATAGAACGTTTCCTCGGGCATCCTTCAAGCGATGTTGCATGCAGTCTGTCTTCGATGATCCGTTTCCATTTTGAAAACACAGGGAACAATAGCGTGCTTTTGGACTGGTTGCAGCAGCATAACTCTTGGAGGATGGTTTGTTATGCATCGGCTGATTAGTTGGTCGGGAAAAGTAACGATCTCGTTGCTGAAAATCTGGAAGAAAAAAAATATCAAATAATTTCATGAAAATGACGATTACGAGGATATTGTATTCCAAATAGTTTAAACAAATTCTATCACTTAATTAAAAATAAAATTCTTTCCCAGGTGTTCAGAAATATTCAAACAAACTAAATATCCAGAGCAGTTCAACCTTATTTCTTAAATATTCTATTTTCTCCCAAATACTTTAATTATGAGTTTTAGAGGGCAAACCACACATTCAATTGATTTTATAGACTTTGTACAAAATTTCGTGCAACTATATATATATATATATGTTCAAAATTGAGCAAGTTCATCTATGAATTTTAAAATGTGATGTATATTTGTAGAGTAGACATTTTATGATGTCTACAAAAAATGCATAGATAAGAGATTTGTTATTATTTAAAGCAGATTGAATCTGTCATACCTGAAGAAACCTTTGTTTAAAATAAGCAATCATTTGCAGCATAATGTTTAATTAGCATCATTTTGTGTATATTTTCCCTCCGTAACTCTAAAAAAAAAAAATTTGGACCTTTGTATCTCGAACATTAGCAGTGTTTGATTTTACAACTCAAACATTTGAAAATAATTACCTCTATAGCTTGAAGAAAAATAAGTTACCCACTTTAAGGATTAGCCGACAATGCACGTCATTATTTCTTAGAAAACAATGTATGAGTATACATTAAGTAGAGTAACCAATTCTCTGAAATATTCTTATTATTGCTATTGATTTCATTTGAACTCGTAACAAATAAGCATGTTCATTACCTCTGTAACTTGAATTTTTATTTATTTTAACTCTCTCAACTCAAAATGAGTTAGAAAGAATCTAAACCTCTACAAGTGGAATATTTCCTTACAAAATCCACGCTACTCGAAATCCTCCATAACTTGAATTATTAGGCGTCTCCCTTGAAGTTCGAATTACAGAGGTTCTACTTTATAAGCAAAGATTCCTTAATTTTATGCTGTGATTTCTGCTCTCTATATTTTTTACAATGAAACAACATGCTTCATAACATTTAACAATCCGCCAACTTTTAAAGTACAAGGAGGGGAGCTTTAAATATAGATAATCTTAATTTGTTTTCTCCTTTTTTTCCTTTCTGAAAAAGCTCACAAGTAATTATCATCACATTTCCCTTCAAATTTACTAGATTGTTGTCAACAAATGCACCTCATTATTCAGCATTAAGTGATTTCTTATATATTTTACAATGCAATATGCATATCAAATAGAGATAATTTGTTTTGAAAACTAATTTTCTGTTGGAAGCAACAAAATAAAAGGTAAAGTAAACTGAAATGATTTGTAATTTATACTAGAAAATAATCACTAAAACAATTTTTTTTTTTTTAAATTTATGGGGAGGATAATCAAGAGGGCTTAGAGCAGGGGTGGCAAGCCTCATTTGCAGCATGATGTTTAATTGGCATCATTAAAATGTATATTGAAATACGTTGCTATAAAAAACAAATGATTTAGCACTCTAAAGTTGCATGCTCACTATTTAATTTTAAATTGTCTCTGCCTTTCAAGATATAAAAAGAGATTGTTTTGAAACAGCGTTTAAGGATTGTTTAGGTTAATTTAACCCTGTTGATGTAGTAAGTGACATATAATAATAATATGTTGGTATCTCCCTAGAAGTTCGACTTACAGAGGTTCTACTGTATAAGCAAAAGCAGATAAACATTCCTTAATTTTATGCAGTGATTTCTATTTTTTACATACTTCATAACATTTAACAATCCGCCAACTTTTAAAGTACAAGGAGGGGGCTTTAAATATAGATAATCTCAATTTGTTTCCTCCTTTTCCTTTCTGAAAAGCTCACAAGTAATTATCACCCTTCAAATTTACTAGATTGTTGTCAACAAATGCACCTCATTATTCAGCATTAAGTGATTTCTTATATCTTTTACAATACAATATGCATATCAAATGGAGATAATTTGTTTTGAAAACTAATTTTCTGTTGGAAGCAATAAAATAAAAGGTAAAGTAAACTGAAATGAATATAATTTATACTAGAAAATAATCATTGAAACATTTAAAAAAAAAGTTGAATGGGGGAATCAAGAGGGGTGGCCAACCCTCGAGCCGCCTTGAACATTTTTCCAGTCCGTGAGATTTACCACATTTTTACAATATATATATATTTATGTATAATGGCCAAAGTAGTGAAAACCAGTGTATTAAAAAAATATATTATTTGTGCATTCAATATGAGAAATCAGGCACAACAAGTTGTTAGAGCTTTAGGTTCAACTTACACCTGCGGATCATTTTTTTCTAAAATGAAATGGACCCAACACAAAACACGCTCAAACATAACGGATGCTAACCTGCAACACACATTACGATGTGCAAATACCCAAATGGAGACGAATTTGCAAGAGCTAAGTGAAGGAGTGGAGAAACAAATATAGCACTAGTCAAGAAAATATTTTTTAATGATTTCATTTTTTTTTTATTTCGTTTATATTCATATATTTCATTTTTAGTGTTATGTATTTCTTTACAATGTACGTTTAATATCTTTATTATTATATTATCTATGTTGACATGTAAGAATAATAGTGAACACAAAAATAATAACTCATTATGTTTCCATTTTTCACTCCAAAAATTGTTAGAGTGGGTCTCAATCTAATACAGGATACATAATTTTATATGCGGCCCTCGGAGTTGGGATGTATTTGCAAAGTGGCCTGGGTACTTACGTACTAACGGTACCTTGGCGACAATTAGTGAAAACGCGCCAACCGCCGCTACAGATTTGGCGGTTTTTAAGTGGCGCCAATCCACACTTAAAAAACAATCAAAACGCTTTCAAAATATTTCTATTCAAAACAATAAAATACATAAAACACTTCATTTAAAATCAAAACGATTTCAAAATGCCGACCACAACGACTTTTACGATGCAATCTGGTCCACCTACCTTTTTTTTTGGTTTATTCACCATATCCAAGACACATAATTCACGCATGTAGTTGTTCCAATCTATAACAGTTTTATCCGATATATCCAGTTGCTTTTCACAAAATTTAATCGACGTCAACTCCTCGCACCAGCAGTATATGAATCTCAAAGCTGTACGAAATGGAATTCTGCTTCCTTCAAACCAGTTGTCTTTTCGGAATCTCACACGATGAGCACACTGACTGAAATTGCATTTCCAAAACTTACGTTCACCAAAATAA
Organism: Caerostris darwini; assembly: GCA_021605075.1. Classification (NCBI taxonomy): domain Eukaryota; kingdom Metazoa; phylum Arthropoda; class Arachnida; order Araneae; family Araneidae; genus Caerostris; species Caerostris darwini. The sequence goes on along the minus strand of BPLQ01012873.1, from coordinate 144,120 downwards.
AGTTTCATGTCATGGGAATTGGGACATTTTCGTTGTTTTGGTAAAATATTTCGCTCCTGGAAAAATAAAATTGCATCGTGCTCCGTTTCTGGCAAATCCCAAATACACATTTTCGTATCACAACAATATGGCGTCGAAACTCAGCAAATCTACAGCCGTTAAGATTGCCGTCACTCAAAAAGCGCCAAATCTGCAGGGGTTCTATTGGCGACACTTAAAAACGCCAAGTCTGTCGTCAAGGTACCGTTAGTACGTAAGTACCGTGGCCTGCAAGATCATTTGAGTTGGTCACCCCTGACTTAGACAGTTGTCTTTTATGCCATAAGCAAGAGCTACACCGACGTTACTCACTTAGCATTACCTAGGAGGTGCGTATAGCTTGAATATAAGCTACGGACGCCGAGTAACACTACCACCGCAACGCTCTACGATTATGTTAGACCGGGATCTATGGTTTAAAGTGGATTCCGAAACCACTACAAATATCCATGGCACTACCGGGATGACTAGAATCCGAAACTTGTGGTACCGAGGAGGTATCACCGCTCAGGAGGTCGGCCGCCAAATTCTGATCGCCAAGAAAGCGATAAATGAATATCATGGTTCATGATAATAACCCTAAAGTTTGACAGAGAAATGGCAAAGAATGCTTAAAAACTACTATTTTATAATCTACGATTCAAAAACTAATTAAATATTCAAAGATTTAAATCGGTACGGTATCGATTTAAGAAATTTCAACATCGTCCAGCCATATACTAAAACAAAAACTGATTTCGAAACTGAAACTACTTACTTGGAAAAGCAGGACTTCTCATCCACATTCCACGGTCATATCCTTGGTGGCTACTTCTATGAAACGTTCCATCACTTCGGAGATTCGAATTCCAAGGGCGATAGAATTCCATTCCCTGCTTGTAGACTTGTTCCTGTCTCCAGCCATCGGGACGACTCGGCAAGGAAGACCATCCTGAAGCCTGCTCCGAATACCGAGTTTCCTCAGATTGGAACCTGGTAAGCTTCAATAAATTATTAACATGGTTGGGATCCATAAATTCGTAATTGTTGAACATGATTTGCAAAGATTCAATGATTCACTTGAAGTGAACAGCAAGCAAGCACACTCAGCACTGTCGAAAATGGCCGTTGCAAATTGACTTGCGCAATCAACGATTACGTTCGGCACCTGCCGTCAAGTACTTGAGGGGTGGAAGGATTCATATCATGGGTGAAGAAAAAAAAATGATGTTCCTTTTCATTCGAGAATGTTCTTTCTTTCTTTTTTTTATATATATATTTTCTCTAGTTTGTTCTTGTTTTGGATTTCAACAGCCAATCACCATCGCGGAGAAAAGGTTTGGCGTTTCGATGCTAATTGGTATGCAAGAAAAATAAACATACTGTCAGTTTTTGCTGATGCAGCGGAATAAAATATGTGTTATGGTGTTTCTTTGCAGTCGGTTTTTTTTAAATCCCAGTATGATTCATATTTGGATTGGCTCGAGGATAATAAAGTTTCACATACGGTTTTTAGCCAACGGCCGTACCATGCTGAATATACCGGTTCTCGTTAGATCACCGAAGTTAAGCATCATTGGGCGCGGTCAGTACTTGGGTGGGTGACCACCTGGGAACACTGCGTGCCGTTGGCAAATTTGGGACCTGAATGGCCGAGTGTCTAGCGCTCGGTGCCACAGGTTTCGGGTTCGAATCCCGGCGGTGCCATGGATGTTTGTAGTGGTTCGGAATCCACTTTAAGCCGTAGGTCCCGGTCTTCTATGACTGTAAGAGCATCACGGAGCAAAAGTCAGGCTTCTACCTACGGGTGCTCCATCACAACAGAAGCTGCTTCCTTCCCCTTCAATCATGAGTCCATATGGGCTCGTGGGCTTGGCCAGCCAAGTGGGATAAGAAACAACAAACAACAACATCTTTTCGTAAAAGAAGCCACGGATGGATATTTTTGACTTCTTATTTTCTCACAAGAATGGAATATTCGTATAAAAGAAAATGAATAATTTTCAAATTACAGATTAGTAGATCCTTATTACTCGAAATATATTTCCATCTTAAAATTGCGATAAATAAAATGGACAAATGTGTTGCTAAAGAATAGATTAAAATGCACAAGCCTGTTATGAAACTGTTGCTGATGAGTAAAAGCAGCACAGATTTTTTTTTTTTTTTAAATTTCCAATGGCAGATTATGAACAGTTACAGCAAAAACATACAACAACAAAACATACTGAAACAGAGTTCATTAATCTAACAATAATGCCAAGTTGCAGATCTTTTAGCCACTCAAAAGTGTGACCAGGTGCACCACGGGGAGGTAGAACTTCTGCGCACCCAGATCTAAACATTTACAATATTAAAAACAATTTTATTTTAAAAATTCACCCTACTTGATTAATTAGATTAAAATAATAATAATACATGGTTATACCATTGTAACCAAGCATGCAGCGTGTCAGTAGTTCTCCTGCATTTTTATGTTTCATCCAAACTGATGGTCAATATGGCTGCTCTTCTAGACTTTGGTACCACAGGTTTGAGATTCGAATCCTGGCGGTGGCATGGATGTTTATTAATGGTTCGGAATCCACTTTAAACCGTAGGTACCGGTCTCATATGACTGTTTTCACCCACATCATTCCCAAACTGTAAAAGGGCAACTCAGCTTCAGGCACAATGATGTGATGTGGTGTAGTAGTAGTGATTCGGAATTCACATTAAGCTGTAGGTCCCGATCTAATTAGCCTAAAGCAGGGGTCTCCAAACTACGGCCTGTCAGTGTCATCTATCCGGCCCGCGACAGCGAATAGCTTATTGTTGATGTAATAAGTTGGATAAAAAAACACAGAATGATGATAACTTGGCTTTATTGACTTGCTAGATAAAGCTTCATGACAAGCATAATGCGCGGAAAATGTAACTTAAGCATAACAACTAACACATAATTGAAATGAATCGCACTAACATTATAAACTAGTGAATACCCCGCGGTTACCCTCGGTAGTTATGTTGGGGTAAAGAGTATCGCATATGTATGTATATCGATGTTTGGAATGTATATATCCTGAATCGAGCATATGATTTTTATCCAGAAAATCCCTCAGGAACGGAAAATCTAAATTAACAGCGGGGTTATCCACTTGCAAAAAAAATACTAATGAGGTTTGTATAGTAGTGATTTTTCATTGACACTAGTTTGTAGTTAGCAAGCGTATGCTCGCTCAGAGCGCGTACTCGGCGACTGGTCTAGAAATTGTAGATAATGGCAGAAAAATTAAAACGGTTTTGGCCCTTAGTACTTACTGGAGTAAAGAGTATGGCCCTAAGGCTGGAAAGTTTGGAGACCCCTGGCCTAAAGTGTTCAAAAAATGACTGTACAGCGACCAAGCAAACCAAACGGATGTTTTTATGCACAACACGACTTGCATAATTCATACAAGCTGATGGTTAGCATCCAACACTGAAATCCCGTTAATTCGGGAAGGCCAGTGGCGTCCAAACTGATGGTTATAATGCACAGCTTATGATCCAGTACGGCACCTGTGCACATTGGGTATGAGGACGATCGAAATATTCTACAAACAATACAACAATCGGTTATCGTTCCAACTCAGACAAACCATTACTTAATCAGGAAAATTTTGCTCAATGCGTATTGAAAGTTCTTTATTAATAAAAGTTTTGTTAAGCAATTATCCAAATTGTCTTTAGAATTTATGTGAAGGATTTTAGTAATTTATCATTAACCGTATTTTGAAGGAAGTCATATCAATATGCTTGAATAAAAAAATTTTTGGAACTTTTCTTTTATATTATGAATTTAAAATTTTAACTGCATTAAAATTAATAATGCAATCAAATAAATAATTTATTTTTTTAATTAAAATATTTAAATTAATTTTGTCTGTAAAATATTATTATATTTTTATTTGCATTACAATATCTCAGAAAATGCCTTCTCCCCTAACATCTACTATATTCGAACACTTGCCAAAAGCTGGTCGAACTAAATGATACGACAGTTCCTATGACGTCAGCGCTAACGGTTTGAAATCAAGGTCAGCAAGATATCAAACCTGCTGGAGGTAAAACAACGGTTTCCCATGTAGTACAGTGGCTCTCTAACTTTTTGAAGTTATTCTACAAATAATACATTCAAAATTCTACAAATAATTGTAGGGAGCACTACATGCAAATTTCTGAGAAATGTGTGATAACAGATGAATCAAATATTAAAAAAAAAAAAAAAATGGAACGCAATTTTATTTATTCTTGTGTTTTTGACAAACATGAGTTTGAGGTATCCTAACGGTTTTTCAATGCTTGGGCATATATTTGAAAGGCTAACTCTCATTTCCACGTATAAAGTTTCGGCCTATATTAGACCTTTAACGGTTTCAAGAAGAGTGTCATTTTCAGGTTCATGGGAACACTATTACTTTTATTTACAAGCACTATATATATAAATAATGAACTCTGGGTTATTATACAAATTAATGAAATTTGATCACAAGTGCATGATTAAATTATAAGTACAATTCACTGCAAGGGAGGAGATTTTTCACAGTTATCGAGTCTACGTCGAACCACAAGCGGTTCACTTTGAAAAACAGGCGGAAACTCGTGTCTATTCAGTTACTTCAGAGAAAAAGAAAGTGTTCAGAAGTGTTGTTTTTCTTATGGTCGACTCGTCGCCGAACTCTCTCTCTTTTCTTCTCCAAAAACCTCCTTTAAGAAAATCCGTCAAGAGGGCGGTCAGCTTCCCTCACTTCTCTTTGAAGTAGACATTTCTTAGATCATGGTCGATCACCCATTACGATGGAACAACTCATGATGTAGTCGCCATGAGTTGTATAATGTATCTGACACATCATAAAATAATGGTAAAAAAAAATTGTAAAAGTGTGATAAATCTCACGGGCCGCAAAAATATTCAAGGCGGGCCGCGCGTTGGCCACCCCTAGTCTAAAATACGGATGACCAACCCACAAGCCAGAGTGTGACACGGCGGAGTTTTAACAGTAACACGCAAAGATTTATTGAAAAATAAAAAATAATAATAATATTGTCGTCTTCAGGAACATTGTCAAAGTCCGTAAAAACCTAATCATACACTATTGAATACAACGGCGCCGTAAAGTGGCACTGCTTGAAACCTGTACAACGATGATGTAAGGCAGCTGACCATAAGACAAGCCTAACTTTGGCGCCGATGTGTCTTTCTACAGTAGTCCGTTACTATGGCTGTCCGTTCTCGAGCGAGTACGAATACCTGGCTTTCTGGATGAAATCATTTTAAATTCCGAGCAAGATGTTAAGTGTTTTTTAAGTTCTTTTTAGATATTGCCATCGAGCGTAGTTGTTCTAAAATTTATTTTCACTATGCTCATGTGCAAGCCGTCGACATCAAAAAAGGAAATAGGAAGAGGATATTTCAGTCTGTGATTTTAGAACTGTCTGGGAAGAACAAGATTTGTTTACATATCGAAATACTCCCCCGTCTGTTTGTTTGATAAGTGGAAGGTGTGTAGCAGTGCCAAAAATACTTAACCTGGACGGACATTTCAAACAACTGCGTAATGGTTTCAATAGCAAATATCCTGCCGGATCACATTTACGAACGAATTTATCAATAGAAAAAAAAAAAAAGAAATCTAGTTGGACAACTATCCTCGTTCCAGAAGAGAAATGACAAAATGGAAAACTATGGTGGCCGAGTGGCTAGCGCTCTGACGCTCGATGCCACAGGTTCGAGTCCCTCTGGTGCCATGGGTGTTTGTAGTGGTTCGGAATCCACTTTAAACCGTAAGTCCCGGTCTAACAGGATCGTAGAGCGTTGTCAGGGGTAGTGTTACTCGCGTCCGTAGTCTATCTTCAAGCTACACGTGCCGGGGAGTGCTAAGTGACTAAAGTCGGTGGAGCCCTTGCTTACGGCATCCAAGACAACTGTCTAAGCGTTTGCCAGCTGCATCAGAAAAAAATGGTGGGGGCTTCTTGTGAACTTTCTCTGTTGTTAGCCGCAAGAAAAGACTTTATTATGTCGTAGAGGAGATAATAAAAAAAATAACCATTCAATATTTGCCCGAAATGTCGAGTGACATAAACGTTCGATAAAATAGCTTTGTCTACAAATATCGTCATATATGTAGATGACATGGGCCAGGATGTTGCCATACAAATTGTCTCTGTATTTAGTGACGCAACTGTACCACCATCACTCCCATTAAGACATTTTCTATTACTAGACATGTTATTATCTCCTCTGTACAACCAACTAATTAACTTTACGGCTGATCGTGGATCCGATGAAACAGATGATAGTGACGCAGGGAAAATCCGCGAAACAAGGGACTTCCCCTCTTTCTGGAAGTCCCTGACTCGCGATTCTCACTTCTTATTTTGTAAGTACCTATTCACGAACCAGAAATCGAGGATGTCCCTAGCAAGGGAATTATGTTTCTATGACTATTACTAAGAGATGCGACAGATTTTTCATAGAAATGAATACGCTCAAAATTTTGATACACATTTTTTGAATTTATAACTTTAGTAATTTAAATCTGTTTAAGACACAAATAATTAATTTTACTTCATTTGGTAATAATAAATGTCTTCTGTACTCATAGCCTCTCTTCTCGGGCTGAGGCCCATTTTGCTACCCTATTGTTTCACCGTTGTTTGGACTACAAATACGTTTCATTAACTTTGGATGAAAGTTGTGACATCACAGACAACGAGCAGTCAAGCATATTTATGCGTTACACCAGGGGTCTCCAAACTTTCCAGCCTTAGGGCCATACTGTTTACTCCAGTAAGTACCAAGGGCCAGAACCGTTTTAATTTTTCTGACATTATCTATCATTTCTAGACTAGTCGCCGAGTACGAACTTCAAACTATTGTCAGTGAAAAATCACAATTACAGAAATCTCATTAGTATTTTTTAACAAGTGGATACCCCGCGGTTTCATTAGCGTTCATTTAGCTTTTCCGTTCCTGAGGGATTTTCAGGATAAAAATAATAGGTTTGATTCAGGATATACATACATTCCAAACATCGACATACATACATATGCGATACTCTTTACCCCAACATAACTACCGAGGGTAACCGCGGGATGTTCACTAGTTTATAATGTTAGTGGGATTCATTTCAATTACTTGTTAGTTGTTATGCTTGTTACGTCGAAATTCAGGTTCCCCTGCATAGGGGAGGTCAACGCCCTATGTCCAGAAAAACATCCTGTCTGTGGGGGTGTCTGGCAGGGGGTGAGATGACGGGAGAGATAGAAAGAATGTAAGTAAAGGAGTTGAACAACGGCGACCAAAGAGAATGGTCGTGTGGCAGTACATCTTCGAGTTTGATGGCTGCATAAATAAATGAGTTGAACTTCTGTAACCAACGAGAAAGGTTGCGTGTGGCAGTCCATCTTCGAGCTTGATGGCTGCCTAAATAAAGAAATTAATTTATACAGTCCACATCAGGTGTTCCTTATTTCAGTTTATTTTTATGTGTCCGAGCTATCGAACAATGCTTAAGTTAAATTTTTTGCGCATTATGCTTGTCCTTAAGCTATACCTAGCAAGTCAATAAAACCGAGTTATTATCATTCTGTGTTTTTTTATCCAACTTACTACAGCAACAATAGGCTATTCGCTGTCGCGGGCCATAGTTTGGAGACCCCTCCGTTACACGAACAATAATGTTGATACAGTGAAAGAACTTGATTTGCGCCAACTAGTTTCAACTATAGGTGAGGATATTTTTAAAGAACTTAAAATGTAATTGAAGTTAACGAAGTAAAATGGACAAAATTAGGTAGTGTTTGCACAGATGGAGCGCCTTGCATGGTTGACAGGATGAAAGGTCTTGTTGCATTGCTTGAAAATTATTTGGGAAGAGAACTTTTTAAGTGTCATTGTGTTATCCGTCAAGAAGTTCTTTGTGCCAAAGACTTAAATCTTTCTGTTGCTGAAAATTCAACAGAAAGATTGGTAACTACAGGTCAATTTGGCTTTTCGTCATATGAAAAATATCCATATCCTAGGACGTTAGGCCAACTTCTTAGCTGAGTCGTCAAACATATCGAAAGAGTTAGGAAGGTTAGTAGTGAGGATACTGCCTGTATTTGGGGATGAGGCTTGTGAGGTGCTGACGGGAGGAAGGCCGGGCATGGCTTTCCTGGTCCGATGTTTCGGTTTGGTTTGTCGCTATACGGTAATTTTTTTTTTGCACACTCTAGGCTAATTAGATCGGACCTACAGTTTAAAGTGGATTCCGAACCTCTCACAAACATTCATGCCAAGTCAGGATTCGAGCCTGAAGCCTGTGGTTCCAGCAAGAACACTAGCTACTTGGCCATCAGGCCACTAGGTCAGATCAGATATCTCGTGGGTGTTCTGAAGAAATCGGCATCATGATTTGGTTACTGATTTCACCCCTCAGCTTCCTTTTGTGTTGGAGTTTTGGGGATCCTGACAGAAAACAGGAATGTGGGCGGTAACTTAAGATGAAAAACTTCCAAGGTTTATTCAAGACGTTACATTTTAGAGCGAAAATATATATGTATACAGAGTGATTATAATTAAAGTGCCACTTTCAAAATGCTGTCAAAAAAGAACCACGTGTCACAATGAATTCAAATTTGAATTGAAGATGCTAGAAGGAGGTGGAAACAATATGGCATAAAAAAAAAGTTCCACCGATTTTTTCCATCCAATTAGGTATGGCCTTGCCGTGATGGATGGGCTTTCTACTAACAGTGCCACAACTGTTGAAGGACTTGAAAGTTATTTTTTTTACGTCAAAAAAAAAAAAAAAAAAACGAAACAGTCAATCACACTGAACATTACAGTTGGTTTAATGTGCAACTCATGCCAAATACGTTGCCATTTCGATTAAAACTATCACTGGCAGCCGAATTCACTTTCTTTAGGCCGCTTACGGCGCCCTCTATTAATACACGAACTGTTTTTGATGCCGTACGGTTTCCCCCTTCTTCAAGTATCTTCAGTTCAAATTTGCATTTACAGCATTTAGGAAGTGGAACTTTAACTATAATCACCTAGTATATTAGATTTCAAGTATTTTGTGGTATTTCAGAACAAACAAGAACATTTGCCAGTGTTTTTTATACATGTTTTTATTTTTCTACAATACTGAGATGCATTCACTTAAATAAATAACAAACAAATAAACGATATATCACATGCATTTATTGACTGAAACACAAGCTCCCACTGCACTGAGTGAGGAGGAAGCAAATTTTAAGGAACAGTGAGTATTGAGTACTGTAAAGATCAACAGCAAACAGTTTGCAAAAATATACATATAATTATTGAAATGTATAGACGGACATATTTCGATTTTTCAGTTTTCTTGTCAAACAAAGTTATACAATTATATACGGTTATACAGTTACATATTATTATAAGTACAACAAAGCATTATGTCATTGTCAGCTGAAAGTAGCAGCGGTGATCTAGTAAGGGTTCAAACAAGTCATTTTATTTGTTCGGCAGTTGGCTTGAAGTTGGATTTTCCATTCTTTATGTTATTTCATATCTGTAAAAGAAAGAAAATATTTGAGAGATTATTTATAAATGTGTAAATGACAGTTTATTTTTAGTTTAAAAATATATTATTTATTATTTGATTTAATTTATCGCAAAAAAATGGGTTTTTTTGTGTTACGAAAATGTGTACTCAGTAAATCTAAAAGCAACATCAATTAGGCAACTAACAAAGACAAATTTGATTGGTGATAGTTGGCTTGGTATTTCACGATGAGTTTTTAAAAAAAAATAATATGTGGAAATACAGAGACAGTAAATCTTTAGGCCTTAAGCAAGGGCTGAACCGCTGTTACTCATTTATCACTACCCAGGGGGCACGCGTAGCTTGAAGATAGGCTACGGATGCGAGTCCCACTATCCCCCACAACGTTCTACAATTTTATTAGACCGGGACCTACCTTTTAAAGTGGATTCTGAATCATTGCAATTATCTATGGCACAGCCAGGATTCGAAGCCTGTAGTACCTAGTGCCAGAGCGCTAGCCACTTATACATAAGTGTATACGTGCGTATACTCGGTCTTCCAATACATAATTGTACACGCTTGTGTGAATGGGTTTCAGAAGAGCGCATGACAATTTACACGAAAAGAAGCGGTAGATCCTAGCGACAAAGGAGCGTACCATAAAACGAAGGAATGCAGTCACTCGAATTAAAGTGATACTGATGACATATATTAACTAGTTTATATAACAGGAGCGATAAATGCTGAAGCTTTGAGGTTGCCTTTTTATACAACATAATTTCAACGAGTTATATCTAATTCATACTACACATTTCCCATATTATAAAACCTAGGACAGAACAAATGTAACCAAGTTGTGCAGGAGATACAAATGAAGTAGATTCAAACTTGATAAAGACTTAACTAGACCTACATTAAGACTTAACTAGACTAATTAGATTAAGACTTAACTAGATTAGACTTTAGACTAATTAGATTAAGACTTAACTAGATTAGACTTTAGACTAATTAGATTAAGACTTAACTTGATAAAGACTTAACTAGACTAATTAGATTAAGACTTCACTAGACCAACTAGATTAAGGCTTAACTAGACTAGATAAGACTTAACTTGATGGCTTAACTAGGCTAACTTGATTCAGACTTAAGGGGATTCTGTCGGACTTAAGAGTGCCATTTGTATACTTTGTCTCCTTTCGCCATCGCCAAAAGCGCCAAGTTGGCTACGAAAGAGTAAGCACCTATGAGAACTGACCTATGACTTCGGCCTTGAGCCTGGCGGCCAGCGAGTTCCTGAAGGCCTGCACGTTGGGATCGGGGTTGGTCCTCTCCTCTTGCACCGCCCTCTGCGCCGCCCTGGCGGACTTGGGGCGGCTCGAGGAGCTCTCCTCGTACTTCTGCAGCAGCTTCTCGCGCTCCTGCTTCTTCAGGGCCAGCAGCTTCTCGCGCTGCTGGCGGAGGTACTCCTGGCGACGACGGATCTCCTCGGGCGACACCTGCGCAGAAGAAAGAAAAAAAGAGTTCTAGTTTGGCACGGTTTTCGGTTAAATTGGCGCCAAATTAAAACCCAAAGACGCAAGTTGTTCATTATAAATGAATTCAAATTGTTTAATGAATTTACTCTGCAAGGCTAAGAATTGCAGGTTTACCAAGTATTTTCCACTTCTTGCAGATTTGTATGATATTTATAGACTTTTTAAAGTAATATTAATATTTTTCACCACTTTCTTCATTCAAAAGTATCCTGAAAAAACATCAATATTCAGTTGCCAAGGATTGACTAGATCAGGCGTGACCAACACAAACGATCTTGCGAGCCACTTCGGAAATGCATCCTAACTCCGCGGGCCGCTTACAAAATTATATTATTGATTAGATTAGATTTAGACCCACTATAGACATTTTTTGGGAGTAAAAAATGGAAACAGGATGAGTTATTATTTTAACTGTATTACTATTATTCTTACATGGGAAAATAGATAATATAATAATAATGATGGTACTAAACGCACATTGTGAAGAAATATAGAACACTCAAAATGAAATATAAAAAATATATGAATAGAAATGAAAAAAAAATGAAGCCATTAAAAAATATTTATTTTACTCGTGGAATATGTGTTTCTCCACTCTTTCACTTAGATTTTGCAAATCGATGTCCATTTGGGTATTGGCACATCTTAATGGGTTTAGCAGGTGAGCGTCCGTTATGTTCGAGCGTGTTTTGTGTTGGGTCAAGTTCATTTCCAAAAAAAACTATTCACAGGTGTCAGTTGAACCAAAAGCGGTGACAACTTCAACAAAGAGTCTGGTTTGTTTTGCTATCTACAATCGACTGTGTGTATCTAAGGACGGCCACTGAGGTCACTTAAAGTGAAACATAGAACCTGTTATATTAGATGTTCCAAGAGGCGCGCATCAACAGTTCGCAGAATCTAATTTAATTATTCTGCGAACTCATCCATAAAAAGGCAATATTTGTCACATATTCGCAAGAATATTATTTTAAAATCAAAGTTTATTTTTTTCTCATCCTTTCGACAGTTCATTTTTGAATATGCGGATCCACGCATAATGCATTTTTTTAATACATTGGGTTTTCACTACTTTGGCAATACAATAAATATATTTTGTAAAAGTATGATAAATCTCAGAAGACCGGAAAAACATTCAATGCGGCCCGCGGGTTGCCCCCCCCTGGACTAGATGTTGGACAAGAGTAAAAATTTCAGATATATATAGTACTAGTGGGAAGGGGCGTTGCGATATAGTTGTTCCATACGAAAATGTTCCCAAGATACGCTTTGGTTTTGACAAAATTGGATACTGGAGATGCACTCTCAAAAATGATATTTCGTAGGTATACAGAAAAAAAAAAATAGATATATAGTATCATATTGTTTTCGTACCGATTTGTGGTTTGGTGTGAAATGTGTTCTTTCTTATCCCACTTGGTAGACATTTAGCCCAAGATCACAAACTCGTGTGGTCTAATAGTTGAAGGGGAAGAGGGCATCTTTTGTTGTGATGGAGCACCCGTAGGTAGAACTCTGACAGGGTTCCGTGACGTTAACTTTTTCTGGGTAGGTTGTCTGCCCTATGCTCAACAGTCATATTGGGACTACAGCTTAAAATGGATTCTGAATCACTACAGATATTCAAGGCACCGCCGGGACTCGAACCCGAAATCTGTGGCACTGACTATACTCGCTATACTGACGTTCGCCACGCCATTCAGGCCCAGTGTGAAATGTTGTCATTGGTATTTCCATTTTGTTGAATTTCTATGCATCTAGAATTGGGGTGGGTCAAGCACTAAATTCAGATTTATTTAGATTTGAGTTCTTTGAAATAATAATAATAATAATAAAACGACTTATATGAGGGATTAATTGAAATGTGGGAGGAGATTCCATTATTTTTTTTACGTGGATCTTGTTTTTTTTTTATACCATTGTAAGTACAATTTTATTTTTTTTTACAATTGAAAAAGTCAGCTTTATTATTAATTCATCATCAGTGGCACAACAACCTCATGGTGGGCCAAGATCGTCTGCCTATTCGCAGATTTAGAGACAGTAGATGCTTCCTTTTTATGGGGTAGGGTTGTCAGTCCTTTAAAGGAATTGGGTGCCTGGTGGCCGAGTGTCTGGCGCTCGGTCCCACAATATCGGGTTCGAGCCCCGGCGGTGCCATGGATGTTTACAGTGGTTTGAAATCCACTTTAAGCCGTAGGTCCCGGACTTTTATAACTGTAACAGCGCTACAGAGCCCAATCAGACTTCTTCTCACTCACATCATTCTCAAAATGTAAAAGGGCAAATCAGCAAAAGGCACAGTGATATGGTGTGGCGTAGTAATCCTATTAAATGTACTATTAGTCCGGTTTAAAGTAAATTCCGAACCACTACAGACATCCATGGCACCACCGGGACTCGAACCTAGCGGCACCGAGTGCCAGATCGCCAGTCACTCGGCCGTCAGACCCCTTATTGTTAATTGAGTAAGGTAATAGAGTTAATTTTCCCTTACCTCAGTCATCTTGGTGATCTCCAGAGGCACCGTGGCTTCGGTGATGGGTGAGGAGTTGAGAGAACTTTCCATGGCCTGGAAAAAAAAAATGAACATAGTAAGAAAATATTTTTATGCAGAAAACAGAACTTGATTTTCATAGGATTGATTTGTAAAGAGAATTTGATTTGGTACTTCTGAGAATAGGGGCCGAGTGGCTAGCGCTCGGTACCATAGATTTCGGGTTCGAGTCCCGGCGGTGCCATGGATGTTTGTATTGGTTCGGAATCCACTTTAAACCGTAGGTCCCGGTCCTAATAGGATCGTAGAGCGTTGCGGGGACATTGTGACTCCGCGTCCGTGGCTTATCTTCAAAGTTACACGCGCCCCCTGGGTAATGCAAAGTGAGTAACGTCTGTGCAGCTCTTGTCTTAAGGCATCTAAGACCAAGCTGTCTAAGTGTTTGCCAACTGCCTTAGAAAGAAAAAAAACCCTTTGAGAATAGGGGCGAATCGCCCGTGGGTTATACGATGCAGTGCATTATGCGATATATAATTTTTCCGATCAGAAATTACTATCATGGATTATATGCCGTTGCGAGTTGTGCGAGGTCTATTTTTTTTGGATAAAAAATTACGCGCTTGGAGTATACGCAGCTGAGGATTTCACGAGATCTAGTATTTTTTTCCTAGACAAAAATGACACCCCCGAATTATATGTCGTTGAGGATCATAGGCACTACATTACGATAGCTGAAAGTAGAGTTGCAATATCAAAAATTTAGACGGATTTAAATGTTTTTTCTTACCTACACTTTTTTTAAAATTAAATAACCTGAAATAGTTTATCTGTTAAAAATTGATTCCATTACTTACCGTTTATTATTCTACATTCGAAGTCAATCTTTAACGTGGGTGTAAAAAAACCTGCCATACTTTATGCGGCTAGAGAAATGAAATTTTTAAGCACCGATCTTATCACGATACATTATCAATTTAACATTTATGCGTTTTTAACTTTAATTCCAGGTCTCCTTTTCCAGCATTGGTCTGAATAGAGGCATCTGTCCTTTATCCTGAGCTTTTGTAAAAACTGGTATTGAAATCCCGTTTATTCCCCTTTTTGAGGGAAAAAAAAGCGCTTTTCCAGTTCCTTCCATTAGCTCACACTCTCTCTCTATATATATATCTTGTTCACATTTTCAGTCGCTCATGAAACACTTTTTATTCATCCACTCCAGTTCAGATACATTTCTTTTGAACTTGTGGTGGATGAGATACTTGGTGTTAATACAGTTTTTTCCAAATATTAATTCATTCATTAAATTTAATGAATAAATAGTAACAAAAATAATAGTCCAACACCCTATGTAAAAAGGAAAAAGCAAGCAAATTGCAAAGAAATTCGCACTTAATAGTGTGATTCTGTCATATGTATATACTTATTTATGTTAATTGTAATTATTTAGTAAAAAGTAACTAAAATAAAATTTTTCTTTGTTGACCTAAGTGGGAATTAACTTAATTTTTTTGTATTACTTGTTTTTAAAGAAGTGTAACTGATTTGGCATATTTTCAGAGGCATTTGGCATATTTTTTTTAACTGATTTAACAACAGCCTCTGCCTAATGGCAGATTTCGAGACAGGAGATGGTTTGTTTCTAAGGGGTAGCGTTGTCAATCCTAAGCCTAATAGTCCTATTAAACCAGTATGCACGGTTTAAAATGGAATTCCGAACCACTACAGACATCCATGTCACCGCCGGGACTCGAACCCGAAGCACCGAGCTCCAGAACGCTAGTCTAGTAAGTCAGCTGTCATTCCATCGAATCCTAGCATAGGATGCTTGTAGTGGTTCTACTACTACCACCACCACCACCACACCACGCCACACTACATCACTGTGCTTAGAGCTGAAATACCTCTATACGGTTTGAGAATCATGTGGGTGAGAGCCTCACCTTCTCCATGCGCTTGATCTCCCTCTGCCTCTCCTCCTCCAGCTGGGCCTTGGTGGCCTGGATGATCTCTTTCTGCTCGCTCTGCTCCTCCGCCACACTCGGCTCCGCCGCCTCCTCCAGGTACTTCCTGCACAACAAACATTCACTTCATTCATTCATCACTGAAAATAGCATTCATTATCATGAAAACATTCGGCGCAATTATAGCATAATAGATCAAGCCAATTAAGGTCCCACCTGATTGAAAGAATGACTCAAATTTTATTGTACAAGATTCTCATAAGACCAGTATTAGCATATGCATCTGCCCGATGATTTTTTCCATTGAAGCATAAAAATCAAAATCATAAACTTTTCTTCGCGACCTAATGACCCATCGGCTAGCGCTCTGGCCTTTCATACCACAGGCTTCAGGTCCGAATCTTGGCCGTGGCATGGGCATTTATGAGTAGTTCGGAATCCACATTAAGCTGTAGGTCCCGGTCTAATGAATCCAAAGAAAAAAAATGACCGTAGAATAAACTAAACTAGACTTTCCTACGCATAATTTATAATGAGTAAACCGTAATGTATTGGAATCAGGTTTTGCTTGCGGTTGAAAGCAAAATTTAATAATTTTGGTTCCAATGGACATATAATTTTATGGAGACGAAAAAATCACAATATTAATAACAAGGATATAATTAGAACAGTATAGCATGATGGTGGGTTGTTCTTGTTCATGCCAGCATCAGCACTGACTAATTTGGTATGCAGGGATGGTATAATCCAGTATTAAGATATGCATCTGAAACAGGGTCGCTGACAGCAAGAGAAGAGAAAATGTCGGCGATCTTCGAAAGGAAAGTGCTACGAACCGTTTTTTGGTGGTATCCATGACAATGGAAATGGGCGAAGAAGACACAATTTTGAACTTTTCAGAGATATTGACATTCTGAAATGTGGTGAACTGAACAGAATGAGATCATCACATGAGGAAAGAAAGTGACAGAGCTGCTTTGAAGGTTTTCAGTGCAATCTCTTTTGGACAGCGACCCAGGGGAAGACCGAAAAAGAGATGTTTAGGCTCTGGTTTGAATGTTATCAAGATAAAAAACCGGAGGTCCACGGCCAAGACGAGAACAGCCTGACTAGATCTTTTAAAGAAGGCCCACAACGGGCTGTCGAGCCACTCATGATGATGAATATAATAGATCGCGCATTGGGGTTGTCAATTTGCGGCAAACATAATCCTCATGTGAATTTGTAGTTTAACATATGAAATGATAGCTTGGCGATTTTTGGCAACGATCCTTATTTTACTTGATAGCAATTATAAAGGCCAACATACTGCAAGTTTAACTTGAAATTATAGAGTAGTAATATAATAGAGGGCGCATCAGGGTTGCCAGTTTGGGCCCAATATAATCAACACGTGACTTTACAGTTTAACATAATGAGATGATAGAGTGGCGATTTTTGGCGACATTCCTTACTGTTAATTATTACTATTCTGCACTGCTTGAGCGAAGGTCTGCTATCATACAACGATTTTCAAAAGAAATGGTCCACTGTTTTAGTTGTATTCATTTTTCTGAACATAATATATTTACATTTTATTAAAAAGCTATCTTCTAATATAAATAAAAAATAAAATGTTCATTTATTTAAACTTTTTGTAATGTTTTATTTTATTTCATACAAACTGATCACTAGAGATATTTTATTTACAAGAATTATTTCGTTTATAATACAAAATAAGTCTTCTTGTATCTATTTATATTATTTATTATAAATAATTAAAAAAATTTTTTTTCAAAATTAAATAAAAAATAATTGCTACAAGAAACGTGTTAAAAAAACCCTTCTTGATGATTATGTAAAATACATTTTCTAAAAATCGACGAATTTTGCCTCCGTGGAGCAATTGCTGTTAACTGAAAGGTTTCTTGTTCGAGGCCACCTGGGGGGTGTTCATTTATTTTGGGGCCTGACGGCCGAGTGATTAGCGCTCTGCCACCACAGGTTTCGGGTTCGAGTCCCGGATGGGCCATGGATGTTTGTGAGTAGTTCGGAATCCACTTTAAACCTTAGGTCCCGGTCTAATACGGCCTTAGAGTGTTGGGCGTAGAGTTGACAACTCTACACGTAAAAAGAAATCATCTCCTGTCTCGGAATATGCCTCCTCGTAGTGCAATAAATGCATAAATCAAAAAAAAAAAAAAAAAAAAAAAAAAAAAAAAAAAAAATGTTTCAAATATCCAGAATGTTCAGAATCGCCCTGTAACATGTTTAGGTTTTCTAAATAAATACGCACAAGGAAAAAAACGGCGATACAGCGCCAACTCTAGAGCTTGAGATGCTTACATCGATTTTCTGTTCCTTTAGAATGGAGAAACGCTTTCTATTTGATTACTACTCTATGCTTGAAATACGTCAAACTCAAACCAGATAGTTATTAATACTTAAAAAGTATCAATTACAGTGACAGTTATATATCGCACAAGACCGGTGCGGCATGTTGGACTTCCGAATCAAAGGGTTCTCGGTTGGAAGCCTAACAAATGATACCAAACTGAGAGATCTCATGTCTGTACCGGCAAGGGGTGTGAGAAATCAATGGGTCAGTAAGTTTTACCGTTTGGATCCAGGAGCAGAGTGGGAGGGGACGAATTTTACAGACGACAATCTGAACCACTCGTCACAATGAGTTCCCGTTTGAACAGAAGGTACTTGAAGAAGGGGGAAACGGTACGGCATAAAAAAAAAGTTCCAAAGTGTGTTAATAAATGGGCTGTTAGCGGCCTAAAGAAAGTGAATTCGGCCGCCAGTGATAATTTGAATCGAAATGACAGCGTATTTGGCAAGAGTTGAACATATAACCAACTGTAGTGTTCAATGTGCTTGGTTGTTTTGGGTTTTTTGACGGAAAAGATGACTTCCTAGTTATTCAGCAGTTGTGACAGTGTGAGTGGAAAGCCCATCCACCAAGGTAAGGTCATACCAAATTGGATGGGAAAAATCGGTGGACATTTTTTTTGATGCCATATCGTTTCCCAATTCCTTGAGTATCTTCAGTTCAAATTTGGACTCATTGTGACGAGTGGTTCTTTTTTTTACAGCATTTTGAAAGTGGGACTTTAATTATAATCACCCTGCATATACAGGGCGATTGTAAAAAGAAAATTCTCTGTATATGAATCCCTAGCTATCATACCATTTACAGAAATTTATTAAAATTTGGATTTAAAGTATTTTCAAGTATGCACTCAAGAATCACATGGAAAAAACAATTAAATTCGAACAGTGACAAGATTTCGAAAATTTCAAATGGCATCACCTATATATATATATATATTTAATAGAGTGCAATTCCCAATAGTGAAGAAACATAAATAGTGTTAGGACGGTAACTGTAACACAAAAAAAATCACCGGCCCTAGACAGACTACGAAAAAAAAAAATGAAAACAACCACTAAAGAGAGAGATTGGCGTATTACCACTTTTTATTTCGCCTTTTAAAGTTTTTGGATTTGTTTTAGCTTAGATTCAGTCATGTAGCCGTGGTCATCTCGGATAGTAACTCCTGAGGGTACGTATTCCTTGACAAAGTTATCTTAAGGATATTATAATTGTTTTCTTAGAGATTTTGAGATAATTTGTTTCTTAGTCTTTCTTTGCATAGTTTACTTGTGTGTACAGTTTTTTTTTTTTTTAATCTGTTCCTGATTTTTTTTTGACGCTCTATTTTTATTGTTTGTCTAAACAAGTCGCCATCTAGCTTAATGTCGAGTAGAATGAAGGGAGGAAACTCGGAAAACTCCCAGCAAGCAGCCTCAAATACGATGTGAAACTTTTTATTCAAAGCGTCACAATCGTCATTCAATCGAGGTTTGGTTTTTTTGTCGCTGTACGGTCATTTGGTGCACACTTCAGGCTAATTAGACCGGGACCTACAGTTGAACGTGGATTCCGAACCACTCGCAAACATCCATGCCATATCCAGGATACGAGCCAGAAGCCGGTGATACTACCACTACACCACACCACACCACACCACAGTGCTTAGAGCTGAGTTGACCAAATACAGTTTGGGAATGATGTGGGTGAAATTGAATAAATGCATGATGAAGGAGACAATGCTCTACGATCCTATTAGACCAGGACCTTCGGTTTAAGGTGGATTCCGAACCACTGCAAACATCCATGCCACCGCCAGGATTCGATTCTGAAGCCTGTAGTACCAAAGACCACTGCGCTAGTTAATTTTCTATCAGGCCACCATTCAATCGAAGTTTGGTTTGTCATTCTACGGTCATCTTGTGCACACGAGGGCTAAACAGACCATAACCTACAGTTTAAAGTGGATTCCGAACCACTCACAAACATCCACTCCACCGAGAGGATTTAAACCTGGAGCCTGTGGTATTCAATCGAGGAAAAAAAATTCTGAAAACAGGGACTGCAATGCACGCCTCCAACGGTATCGAACCTTATCTATTCTGCATGTGCGGGGCCGTGTTAGCCGAGTGTCTATAACCTCTGGTGCTCAGTACCACAGGCTTCAGGTTCGAGTACCGGCGGTACCATGGATATTTGTAGTCGTTCGGAATCCACTATAAAACTTTTTCCCCAGTCTAATATGATCGTAGAGCGTTGTCTCCCCTGTCATGCGTCTATTCAGATTCACCCACATCATTCCCAAACTGAATAGGGGTAACTCAGCACTAGGCACAGTGATGTGGTGTGGTATGGAGTAGTACTAATAATAGTGGTACTACAGGCTTCAGGTTCTAATCCTGGTGGTGGCGTGGATGTTTGTGACTTTTTCAGAATCCACTTTAAGCCGTATGTCCCCGTCTAATATGATTCTCTCTCCCATCATGCGTCTATTCTATTTCACCCACATCATTCTCAAACTGTATAGGGGCAACTCAGTAGGCACAGTGATATGGCGTGGTGTTGTAGTAGTAGCTGCGCACCACGAAGCTCTAATTGTATATTATTTACCACTGGATCATGATTTTGACCTATTTACTACATTTAAAGTCAATAAAGTCATTCTACTTCTATCTAGTTTTTTTTACATAATTTGTTAAATTAATAACATAAAAATAATTATTAATTATATAATTAATATACACTGTGATTATAATTAAGTCCCACTTTCAAAATGCTGTCAAAAAAGAACCACTCGTCACAATGAGTTCACATTTGAACTGAAGATACTTGAAGAAGCGGGAAACGGTACGGCATCAGAAAAAAGTTCCATCTATTTTCCCCATCCAATTTTTTATGACCTTGTCGTGGTGGATGGGCTTTCCAATAACAGTTCAACTGTTGAATGACTTGGGAGTCATTTTTTTTTTCCGTAAAAAAATCGAAACAATCCAGCACATTGAACACTACAGTTGGTTCAATGTGCAACTCATGCCAAAGACGTTGTCATTTCGATTCAAACTATCACTGGCAGCCGAATTCACTTTCTCTATGCCACTTACAGCCAGCGCCGGATTTAGATGAAAAGAGGCCCTAGGCTATTCCACTTATGAGGCCCTTTCACCTCCCATTTTTAAGTTTGTAAGTTACATGAGAGATAAAATACATCATTACTGTGATATATATCAATATGTTAAATGTAACGTGTTGTGATGGCTATTAATCTTTATAAAAAATGTGGCGCAGATGAACGGATAATATGGGCCCCTAGACTGAAGCCTAGTTAACCTATAGGAAAATCCGGCCCTGCTTACAGCGCCCTCTATTAATACATTTTGGAACCTTTTTTGAAATGTCGTACCGTTTTCTCCTTCTTCAAGTATCTTCAGTTCAAATGTGAACGCATTGTGACGAGTGGTTCTTTTTTACAGCATTTTGAAAGCGGGACTTTAATTATAATCACCCTGTATATTAATTGTATAATTATATAATATTATTAATTATATAATTTACATAATTATTTTATTTTAAAAGTTTGCATTTTCCGCTCGTGACTTGAGAAGTTTTAATAAATCATGACGACTTATTTCTATTTTTTATCAGACATACTGAAAATGCGACCATTTTCCGATACATTTTTCTACGAATATCTGTTTTTTAACCACCCGAGTGAAAATCGGTAGGCTCTTGTGTTCCCGGCCGTTGCCATGGAAACTGTTCCAGCTCCTTTTCATAAATGGAGACAAAATCGTCATTTGATTTGTAACCGTAACTGTACTTTCATTTGAAAATGTCAAAGCAGAATGACAATTCGGCAAATGGGTTTTGCTTCGCTATTGCAGCTTTTGATGTGTTTGAACTGTATGGTGCCACTATGGACTAAGACCGCGCCATAATGTAACACAGTGTGCTGTTTTAATTTTAAAATCAAAAAAAATATTTAAACATATTTTGCTTCTTCTTAATCATTTGTCGCTAAAAGTTGTGCTGTGGCTCTTTCTCTTACAGATGACCTACAGTAATTTCCGTCCTATTTACATCCCAACGATCTCAGTACTATTTTTTGTGGGCCTGAATGGTCGAGTGAATAGCGTTCGGTGCCGCATGTTTCGGGTTCGAGCCCCGACGGTGGCATGAATGTTTGTAGTGGTTCGGAATCCGCTTTAAACCGTAGGTCCTGGTCTAATAAGACTGTAGAGATTTGGGCGTAGGCCTGACAAACCCTACTCTGTAAAAAAGTCAGCGTTACGGACTTCTACTTACGGTCCGTGCTGGATCCTAACTCGTAACTAGCCGTTTTACCTGCGGTCCGTGCTATCTAAATCCGTCACGGACTTCTACCTACGGATCTGCTCCATCACAACAGAAGCTGCTCCCCTTTTTCGTTGAAGCATTAGTTCATACGGGTTCGTGGGCTTGGTCTACAAACTACGTCCCGCGGGCCAAATCCGGTCCGCCAGTGTCATCCATCCGGCCCGCGACAGCGAATAGCTCATTGTTGCTGTAATAAGTTGGATAAAAAAACCCAGAATGATAATAGCTCGGTTTTATTGGCTTGCTAGGAAAATCTTAATGAAAAGCATGATACGCAGAAAATTTGACTTAAGCATAACAACTAACAAGTAATTGAAATGAATCCCACTAACGTTATAAACTAGTGAACATTCCGCGGTTACCCTCGGTAGTTCTACCTACCTATTTCCGCTTTTAACCACTAGATGTCGTCAAGTGTCACGGAAGTATCGATACACACAATAGTAATTGTAGTAATTGAACCAGCGAATTTAGCAAGCGTATGCTTGCTCAGAGCGCGTACTCGGCGACTAGTCTAGGAATTACAGATAATGGCAGAAAAATTAAAACGGTGTTGGCCCTTGGTACTTACTGGAGTAAACAGTATGGCCCTAAGGCTGGAAAGTTTAGAGACCCCTGGTCTAGATGTTTACCAAATAAGGATAAGAAATAACTATTTTTGTGTAAAATCTAGAAGTGGAAACCTTAACTTTCGTCTTCAATAATGGATTCAAAATTTTAAGGGCAAAAGCTCATTTTTTACGATTGTAAAAAAACTAACCCTATTACATCCGATTGCATGAGAAGATCTCTCTAGTATCAACGGGACTTAAAAAAAAGCTTCTTTAAACTCAATTCATACATATTTTTCTTTTAAGTTCATTTCCGCTTCAAAGTTATCTCATGGTATTATTGGCGTAAACATTAATCTTTTTACTTTAACTATTGTTTGATGTTTTTCAGTGAAAATAAAATTAAAGTGGGATTGTAAAAATCCATCTGACTTCTTCGAATTGTCTCACATTATATATTTGAATTATATTTCGAGACTATGGTCTTCTTGATTTCAAAGTAACTTAAAAAAACCTAAAAAACAACTTTTTTAAATGCCAAGTTTTTAGCTCAATATACAAAAAAAAAAAAAAAAAAAAAACCTTCTCAATCTAAAAGAAATTATATTAAAGTCAACTCTTGGACGTTAGCGCAACCAAACAACTATGGTACATTTATTCGCTTCGTTGAATTTCGCAATCTCATGTAGTTGTCAACTGGATTGCCACCAGCATGATTCAATATCCCTGTGAATTCTGTTCAGTACCCCTGTAAGCTAACCGTGTTACACATGGTGTTTATTCTGGATATTAACAGGTGGTCACTTAAATGGGACTCGACTCTTACTTGACGACAATCTCCATGATGTTCTTCTCCTCGGCGGAGGGCTCGTAGTCGTCTCCGGGCAGGAATGCCTGTGGCAGCATGCCGTACTGGTGGGCGAGCAGGTCCAGCGCCTGCAGCTGCAGCTCCAGGTTCTTCTGGGTCATCATGCGCTTGAAGATCTCGTAGTCGTTGGCCGCCCACAATTGCTCGAACAGGCTCTATAGGGTGGACGAAAAAACAACAACATGGTAGCGACACAGAATTCATTGAGCATGCGTAAGTAACTGATTACTTAATTAATTAGTCGAATTTTTAAAGATCATTATCTTTTTTGGACATGATAGTGCTGTGGTATGAGATCCGTGTCGTGGACAGAAGTGCACAGAATGCAACAGAGCAAATAGAACCGAGTTGTATAAATTAGAACAAGTGAATGCTGTAGAAGAGAACTTAATTAATATGGTTAACATCGTCATTTTAATGAACGATTGTATTAATGGAAATTAATGATGAATAACGTATTTAACATCGCCATTTTAATGAACGATTGTATTAATAGGAATTAATGATGATGATTAATGTGGTTAACATCGCCATTTTAATTAAGTACTGTATTAATGATGATGAATGTGGTTAATGTTGATTAATGTGGTTATCATCGCCATTTTAATGAACGATTGCATTATTGATGTGCCAATCGAACGTGTTCGAATTTTCGTAATACAGAATATTGCTTCAAGAATTGGAGGATTATTGAATACTAGCCATGTATTATTCAGCTTGGTTAAAGTGCTTGTAATATATAGACAATTTCTTTCCGTGGTTTACATTTGTTAATTAAACATTCGCATATTCCTGAACCTATATTGAATCTGGTTAATGTATTTGTGATTTGTAGTTGGGATCCATTCAGCGGTTGCAATGGCAACATCATTCGAATGGTCACTAGCTTTCCTAAAATTCTTCTTTCGATCATATGTCTTCGGATCAAACACCTTTGTCATCGAGACACCTTTAAAGGTGTCAAGAATGTTTTGGGTACATGTATCTGTCTCACTTCAAGTGGTTTATTTTTCTAAACTCTATAATGCTAAAAAAAGGACCATATTTAAGAAAATTAACGATTGAAAACTATAAGTCGTCAAGACATATCCGACATCTAGAAATAAAAAAGAAATTAATGCATAAATAAACTTTTATCTTAATGGCTATTTTCTCTGTCGACCACTCGCATTACGTCCAGCCGCAGTTTTTGCTCCAAAAGGCCAGTGCGACCTTCTCTGCATAGGTAACGTGGACTTTAGCAGTCAATTTTCAAATGCAGTAACTATTTGTGTCTTTAGATAACTTTTGTGTCTTTAGAATGGAAGACTATTTGCGTCTTTAGAAAACATAAGCTACTATATTTCTTTTAGTCTTTGAGAAAAAAAAGTTAAAATGATAAAATTCATAATCAAATTTTGATTTTTTATTAACTTTAAATTATTTTACTTATTAGGTAAAGAGCTCTTATTTTGGAAAAGAAAACCATTTGTGCTCTGTATAGAGAAAATATATTTATAATATCGCCAATTTGGCGATTATAACGATATATTTCGAAAGGTAGTTGGAAATGGATCTTCTGAAAGTGCTGGTCTCAGCGTTAGGTGTTGGAATTTGTATACTTTAGCTCGCTTCGCCCAGCGTCGCGTGGTAGTCCTTTAAAAACCGGTTGGAACCGATTCACAGTTGCGCTGTCGCCTTGGAGATGAGCTGTTGCCGTGGAGACGAGCTGTTTTATTCCGAAATGAGCTTTTGTCTTCCAGTTAATCTTTTGATCTTTGAGATGTTACCATCCATTTTTGTTTTATATGTTCCCATCAATCCTGTATATCTTTGTAAATAAATGGAGATTCCATAAATGTCTGAATGGACGGATCCATACTTCTCGGACCACCGGAAAGCTGCGGCTAAGAAGAGAAAAATAGAACCACAGAACGAAAGAAACAAGACAGTCGTAGGGACATTAAGATCAAAATCTTTTTGGGAAGGATAAGGTGTAACTAGACGGTTCAGAACCACACAGCAACACAGGGTTGGAAATGAAACGTGGTGCGTCAAACAGCAACAACAGAGATACCATAAAGCATTGTATAAAAAAATGAAGATTTGAAGAAAAATGAAGATGTGAGTCCACCTTTCTGAACTGCGAGTGGATGTTCCTCTCGGTCTCGCTGCACGCCTTCTGGAAATCCTCGGGCGAGATGCCCAGGTCCTCCATGTGGCTGCTCAGCATCGTGTCCACCTGCACACATAAAAATAACATAAGAGGAACAGAAAGGAAAGTCGAGATAAGTGGGTTACGACATTTTTTCGATTCCTCCTATTAGCTCACACTCTCCCTATATATATATCTTGTTCCAATTTTCAATCGTTCATAAAATACTTTTTTATTCACCCACTCGAGTTTAAATACATTTTTTTTTTTTTTTTGAACTTGTAGTGGATGACACTGGGTGTTGATACAATTTTCTCAATTTCTTAGTTCAGTAATTAAATTTAATTCATTCATTTTAGTATTTTTTTTTAGATTTAAGTTGCATATATCCACCAATAGAGGGCGCCCGATAAACTTTAAAAAAATGAATGAACATTATTTCTAAAGGACTTTCTGCAATAGAGTGAACAAAAAGTAGGAATTGACTTTAAACATTTTTTTTTATATTACTTGTTTGCTCTAATGCACTTGGAAAACACTTGAACAACTGTCTTGGATGCCTTAAGTCAAGCGTTGCACCGACGTTACTCACTTAGCACTGCCCAGGGGGTGCATGTAGTTTGAAGAATAGGCTACGGGCGCGGAGTAACAACTATCCCCAACAACGCTCTACGATCCTATGAGACCGGGACCTACGGTTTAAAGGGGATTCCCCAAACTACTACATGGCACCGCCGGGACTCGAACTCGGAACCTGTGGTACCGAGCGCCAGAGCCACTCGGCCATTCAGGCATGGGTTACAACATTTATTATGATGCATTTTCTCACGGTTACGTTTAGAATGGCATATTTTGTCAAGTTAATAAACACGTGTTCAAAATGAAGAGATTTTGCATAGTTCTTTGAAAAATTTAAGTAAAACTCACACTTCCAAACATATAAGCGAATCTCTAGTTCCGAATATGTAAGAGTACTTTCATTTAGAGGAACATATCTTATAAAAAAACATGACAGCTTTGTTCGCTCACATATCTCAATGAGCTTCATGGCCAGGGCCTAAATAGACAAGTGTCTAGCGCTTTGGCGGTCGGAGCCACAAATTTTGCCATGGACGCAAAATATGAAGGGGAAAAAATTCTCAAAAAATTGATATTAAATAAGGAAATTTTGTTTTTAAATCATGTACATTCTATAATGGTTCTGGGCCTTAATGGCCGAGTGTCTAGCACTCTGTGCCATAGGGTTCGGGTTCGAGTCCCGGCGGTGCCATGGATGTTTGCAGTGGTTCTTAATCCACTTTAAACTATAGATCCCGGTCTAATAAGAGCGTTGTCTTGAGGTTGAGTCAGTCTTCAGCCCTCCTGGTTCCTCGCTAAAAGTGAAGCCGCATAGGACTAATCGTCTGCGACGGGGTCTTCTGGACCTAGTGTAGGCTTTCCTGCACCAGGAGGATTAGTAACAACAACAACATAAGTGTTCTCAATATATTTTTCTTTATATATATATATGTATAAAGTGTAGGATTTGCTAATCCAATTAGCAGATGGCTTCACTGAACGGTATGTGTCGACGGACAGTTTTCCCCAGGTGTAGGAGTCATGAACTCTGAACTTTGACCCCTGGTGAAGGGGACAGGACCCCTAAGAAGAAGGTTGGCGGTCGTTAGACAGCTGCTTGGCGCAGCGAGAGAATGGAGATGGCGACACACCCAGATTTATTAGTTATTTAAAATATATTTTAAATAATCCGGTTTCATAGTTTGTTTTCAAATTACTCCTATTTAAATTTATAACACCATAATGACACCAGAGCCCTATATAAATTTATTTTGAAATAAAAAAAATAGTTACACACAAAATTAAGACATTAAAGAGTAACCTCCTTAAAATAAAACTCCTTTAAATATCCACCTTAAACTGTAGGCCAAGGCCTGTTTAGCCCTCGTGTGCACAAGACGACCGTAGAGCGACAAACCAACAAACCAGACTTTTAAATGCCTTTTAATTGTTGGCGCCATTTTCAATGGAAGCGCGCCAAATGCAGCCAGAAACACATTCAACGGTACTTACGTATTAACGCCAACTGCAGCTACAGATTTGGCGATTTTTAAGTGGTGCCAATCTACACTTAAAATTTATGTGACATTTTTGAAATTTTGTGTTTATTATGTAAGTTACATTCAACATAAAATATTTATGAATAAATCATAAAATAAAATTTTAAATCTAAAATAACTGTTAATAATAATAATTATTAATTTTTAGCAATAATCTAAAATAGATACTTACGTATTAACGCCACCTTAGCTACAGATTTGGCGGTTTTTCAGTGGCGCCAATCAAACAGCTACAATGAAGTGTAGATTGGCGCCACTTAAAAAACCGCCAAATCTGTAGATGCGGTTGGCGTTCAAAAGATAACTGCGTGCGCGTGCGAACAACAAGATTGCTCTTTATTGGCGCAATTGTAGCTAAGGTGGCGTTAATACGTAAGTACCCAATCAACTTATTCTAAAGTAGGGATTGGAGAGCCTATAACCTCTTCAAACATCAACAAATTAAAAAAAAAAAAATCCAATTTAAAGTTCATCCAAACAGGAAGAAAAAAAAAAGGGTAATAAATCATCTGAATCGCAACTCAGATGGATGAATAGAAATAAGCATTGCTAAGTGCTATGGCATGGATGCTTATAGAAAGGTACAGATTGTGTAATCAGCAACCAGGATGGACTCGCCTGTAAGATTAGACTTCGATGTTTATGTATTATTTGTATGATTATGTCATTCCGTTGAAGTAGAAACGGTTTGGCAGGTAGTGTTTTTTTTTTTTTAATGAGAACTCAACATATTCGAATGTCGTATATATATATGTAGATTTTAGCCACTTGCAAAAGATGCATCCCAGCCGAAACCCCAATTTCTGTAAGGTTACACCGGTTTCAACGGGTTCATCCCGGCCGAACCTACAGTTTTCTTAGACTTCTCTAACAATGGCTAGACTTTTGCAGTGGGTGTCTAGGGGATTTGACAGACACAATAAAAGCCCTGCGTTTCTTTAAATGAAGCCATTTAATTGGTTCTATAGTTTACAATAATATTTACATTGGTCATTAATCAAGCGCTAAACTTATGCATCTCGCTCCTCTCTCGTTGTTCGTCCGCCTCCTGCCATGTCAGCTAGCTCTTCTTTCTTCAGCTACGGGGATCTTGCCCCTTCTCGTGGGGTCAGAGTTCAAAGTTGAATACTCCCCCACATTGTAAACAGGCTCTGTCAAAGACAAGCGTCCGTGAAGTGTTGCTATATGGTGATTTCGACACCAACAAATCCTACATATATATATATAAAGAGGATTTGAACTGATTTGAACCAAAATGATATTGACTTGCAAAACAAGTCAATATGTATTTGGAAATGGACGCGGTTAACACTTCCGCTGCCTGGTCCGTGAGAATGTGTTGATAGTTATGGCTCCATCGTAGAAATGGGTTTTTCCCAGAAGGCGACTTATTTTATTTAATTAATTAATAATTATATTAACTTATTAATTATTATAATTACTTTTATTTATGTTTTATGACCCTTTTTCAATCCTATTTGTTATAAAAGGATTGAAATAAAACATAATTGTGCGTATCATTTTAACAACGCGCCAGTACGTAATAGGCAATAGAGATAAAATTATTTCCTTAAATGTCAACATTACGCGCTGGAGCGTGGTGTGTAAAAAGGAAACAAAATAATGAAGAAAGTGACAAAATGCATTATTTCTTGTATAATACTTTATCACTTGCAAAATACCTCATATACATGAATTATTATAAGTTAGCTACAATGATATTATGACTGCAAATAATATATTTAAGCATTTCATTTATGTCGCATCGCGGAGTGCTCGTCCAACACATTTACAATTTCAACATATGTTAGAGGTTCGATTGCAATTTTTTTAAGGGTATGTGTGTGAAAAACCCTGCAGAACTGTCATCTCTGTAACTGATATTTCAAAAATTTTTTTAATAACTCGTGAAACCATATTCAAAACCACGGTACTTGCGTATTAACGGTACCTTGGCGACAGACTTGGCGGTTTTTAAGTGTCGCCAATCTAACAGCTACTAAGGTTAGCAAACCAATAGAATAGATCGGTGCCACTTAAAAACCGCCAAATCTGTAACTGCGGTTGGTGCGTGTGCCCTTTATTGGCGCAACTGTCGTCAAGGTACCGTTAATACGTAAGTACCAAACCACATATCTTTATAAGTAGCTTCTAACACCAACAGACACATGTAGCATACATTAACGATTGAAACGGAGTATACATTTTAAGCCACAACTGGTCCCGTGCGAACGAGTGATAGGCTAAGACATCATTCAACACAACTTGTTGGCCTGCGCGTGACTGGCGTTTCAGCGTTAACACCACGTCACGTGAGAGATTGCCAGCGAAAGTGAATAAAAGAGAACATGATACACGACAATGTCCTCTTTGAACAGAGTTTGGTTTGTCGCTCTACGATCATTTTGTGCACACTTTAAGCTAATTAGACTGGGATCTACAGTTTAATGGGAATTTCGAACCACTCACACACATCCATAACACCATCAGGATTCGAACCCGAGGCCGAAGGCCAGAGAACAAGCCCTTGGTCATCAGGCCGCCTTTTTTGAACAGGAAAAAACCTGCTGTATAATGTGAAGCAAATCATAAACTATTTGTACATCCTTCGATAAGAAATCATATCCCAACCACATTTTTATCCAGACATTGTTCCTTCTAGTGGTCACGTGTTTCTATCAGTAACGCAGGGTTGTCTGAGCGTAACTTTCACTTTTTTGTGGAATTGATATGAGCTTTAGAAGATGAGTCGTTCAGTTCAACGAGAAATTCGTTCTTTTCCAAAGATATTTTAAGAGCCATGGACACTACATTGACCGATGTTATGAAGTAATTTTGTTTAATGAAATACGTGCATTTTTTCGTTAAAAAATTAAATTTAATACGTAATATTTTACGATGTTTCAAAGATAGGTAAAAATGTTGTGGATACGAGCTTCCCCGTAAAATTTTCTTTTAATAATACCGCGAAAAATTCATTTGTATTAACAAAATGATTTTGCAAAAGACAAAAAAAAAAAAAAAAAAAAAAAAACGAAATTTGAGTAAGAATTTTATGTTATTTTAGTGGATTTTAATAATTTAAAACTTTCGGTCTAAAATAATTTTAAAAACATGTATAGTAAATTATAAAAAGAAGTTTGACTGCAATAAAAAAAAACTTACAATAACATAAAAAGGTGTTTAAATAATTATTTCAAATTCATTCAAGTCGCAAGAGAACTGCTTGAATGAGTAGTATTTAGTGTGTTGATTATTTAATAGTTACATCAATATTTTTCAATATAATTCAAAATGTGTAATTTTGCGGTAGATACTTACTAAATTTTTGTATTCTTCGAATATTTTTTTGTATTCTTCCTCATCACCATCCACTGGATCGAACACTGTAAAGAAATTAATATAGTATACATAAAAAATTTTGTACAAAAAGGATTCTTTAGAAAAACAACCTCACAAAACCATAAGTTTGGGAAATAGTATAAGTATTATTAGTTAAGTTTCATTTTTTGATATACTTCTTAATATCTGTATTTTAATTCTTAAGGATCTTTTTGTTGAAATAGTAATTGAACATTTTTAATTAAAAATAAAATAGCATTTCTTGTATGCATTTTTAAATCTTATTAAAAGATTCACAACAAAAACAATGCGCAAAATTTTTTAAATTTATTTCATCATGGGGAAAAAAAAAATTGTAAACAGAAATAAAAAAAAAAATTCAAGAGAAAATTATTAATGGTAAACCCCTTTAATAAAACCTTTAAAATGAAAAGAGTATGTAAGTTATCGTGCTTCCTCCTACACTGTTGTTCAGGAGAACTGGTCAAAGGCCTCGAAGCTCTCATCCAAGAGGAAGTAGAGCGTAACCTACGCTTCATTTGAGAAACGTTTAGTTGATCGGCTCTCCAAGAGAAAATATATTTTGCGCATCCCGGCTCAGTAGTTGGCATACGGATTCTCACAAGGAGAGGAAGTATATTTCGCGCACCCTGCGCTTGGCCGAGTTTCGGGTTTTCTGCTTAGAAAGGAAGTCCTTCCACGAATCAATAAATATCTGTCGTTAAACGTGTTAAATATTGCACGTCTCTAATTGTACGTGCTTCTGCGTGTGTAAGCAAAGCTGTGAGTTCTTCAACCTGTGCCTCAAGTATCTCAACCCAATCACACCCAGTTATCTATATATATATATTAAAAAAATACAGATGTAAGAATTTCAAAAAAGTTAACATTTTAATTTCCAGACAATTTATAAAAATTAATAAAAAACAATTTTTGATTTGTTTCACCAAAATGTTTTACGAATTATTTAGTAAAAAATAACAATAGAAAAAATAACAAAAAATGCATTAAAAACGAATTAAAAATTCACAAATAAGAATGAGAAAGCTTAAACATTCATGACGTCATTTTCCACACATAATTCTTTTGTAGAACAATTCTTGAACTAAACAGTATGCAATCACAAATTAACTATATAAAAAAAATTAGCTATTTTAATTTTTAAAAAATGAGAATTTTTTTGTGATTTTAAGGCAATACACTAGATAAAAACTATTTAATTTAGAGAAAAATATTATACCTTTAAGTGTTATAATTTTATTTATAGAAATTTGGAAGCACACACAAAATTTCCTGCTTTATATACAGAGTTATGTATGTTAGGATATTATATATTGACTTAACAAAGAATGAGAATAGCATTTCAATCAAAAGCCATCAATAATTACTTACTTTACAAAATTAGGTTTACAAGTTGTAGTTTAAAATTTAAAATAAATCTTTTTTTTTTAAATATTAAAAAAATTCTAACTATAAATAATAATAAGAATAAGAAGTAATATAAGTTTTCTGAATAATATGAAAAGAATATTTTGAAGAATTTAATAATACATTTAATTTTCCGTATTCTTTACAATAATTCTTACTAAAAAAATAAGAATAAGAAGTAACATAAATATTATAAAGAAAATGGAAAGAATATTCTAAAAAAATAAATATACATTTTATTTTCCATATCTTTCAGAATAATTCATATTCAAAAAATAATAAGAATACGAAGAAGTTTTCTAAAGAATATGGAAAAAATATTTTAAAGTACTTAATAATATATTTAATTTTCCATATTCTTTTGAATAATTCTTACTCAAAAAATAATAAGAAGTGATATAAGTATTCTGAAGAATATGGAAAGAATATTCTAAAGTACTTAATAATATATTTAATTTTCCATTTCCTTTAGAATAATTCTTACTCAAAAAATAAGAAGAATAAGAAGTAATATGAGCAAAGAATTTAATGTTATATTTCATTTTCCATATTCTTCATAATAATTCTTACTATAAAAATAATTAAAGTATTCTAAAGAATATTAAAAGAATATAAACATTCTGAACAATATGAAAAGAATATTCTAAAGAATTTAATAATATATTTAATTTTCCATATTCTTTAGCATAATTCTTACTAAAAAAAGAATTTAGTTGAAATTAATATCGTTTTACAAATCAATCGAAATGAACCCTAATTATTTAAAAAATTTTAACTGTCCCATGGGACAAATTTATTTCATTATTCTTAAAACTTATATTTAAGTTGATCAGGATCCAGTATTTTGGAAAGAAGGTGTATAAAAGTGAAAATCATTCTTAAACTGATAAATTGTTCACTTTTTTTTTGAAAAAAAAACATTTCCTTTCAAGAAATATAATTCATTCGATTTATTATTTATCGATTATTTTTCACAGAACAATTTAAAATGCAACCTTATTATCCTAAATTAATAAACTAAAGGAATTATTTCACAAGTCTAACTTTTACTTTTAAGCCGACCAGACGGCCGCTAAAATATATGGATCTGTTTTTCTGAACGAAAATCATGTTTATTTTGGTAAAATTTTCTCCTTTTTTTTTTTTTCTCTCCTCTCTCTGAAAAAAAAAAAAAAATTTGTCGTCTTGGAAAAAAACAATGTACTGTTCAACTAACTAATCAATTGAAAACTATACCAATTACTCATCTTCATCTATGAAATATGGCGAATAATTTTTTTTCTTAAAACTATCGTTATATCCACGAGGGTCAGTACCTGATGTATCGGAATGAAAATATATTGATATTTATAAAATAAAAACAACTTTCTGGATTAATTTCTCATTTTGAAAAAAACAATTCTTGTTCGAAAAATGGAGTCGACACAATCTTCACTGATGAATCGAATTCATTATCTTAATGCAGTGCAATTATCTTACTGTTTAGCAACCTGCTATTGTATATTTTGTATAAATATTTGAGTTCTTTTTGCCTTTCCCCAACAAGAAATTTTTTTTTGTCTAACTTAAATAAATTTATGAAGAGACATGTGTTTTAGGGACCTGATGGCCGAGTGGCTAGCTCTCTGGCGCTCGATGCCACAGGTTTCGGGTTCGAGTTTCGGTAATGCCATGTATGTATGTAGCAGTTTGGAATTCACTTTAAACCGTAGTTCCCGGTCTAATATGACAGTAGAGCTAACAACCTTACCTCGTCGACCATCTCCTGTCTCGAAATATGCCAGTAGACATATTTGCAGATAGTAGGCAGATGGCCTTGGTCCACTATGAGGCTGTTGCGCCAACGAAGACACATGTTTCTGTAGCTAAATAATAAATTCCACTCCAGCATGTGTAGGTCGTAAAAAGAAGTGTGCATTTTGTTTTAAAATATGGAATACAAAACTATATACAATTACTTATATATATAATATATATATATATGTATAAGTAATTGTATATAGTGTTGTTTAATATATTCTGAGGATACTTGTTCATTAATAAAGATACCTTCAGGATGTTATGTTTTGTTCCTTTAAAAGCCTTTTGGAAACATTTTCTTTTTTCCTGGACAGTATGTTTCACATCCTGCTATTGTATATTTTGTATAAATATTTGTGATCGTTTTTTAGGCATTAACCCTTTTTATATTTATGTTTGTTTAATGGAAGACATTATATCAACAGAAAAGAACTGACAATAAATGAATTAGAAACACATTCATTTTATCGTAACGTTAATGCGTAACGTTAGATTATTTGAATCAATTTCTTTAGCATTTAGTTCAGTTTTACCCGTAACCAAGAAATAAATGTGCACTCTCAAGTGGTTTTTATTTTGCTCATATTTATTCACAAATATGTGTTGTACCCATCCTAATGCATTGTCTGGTAACAACCACAGCCATTTTATTCAACTCAACTTCAAACTGGAAAACGTTTTTGGTAAACTCATAAATACATGCAACGAATTTTGGCAACAAGTGTGTTTTGACAGCTGCAGTCTCGAGAGCCAATAGAACAGATATTCTTGCGTAAGTGTAAAAAATAAAATAAATAAATATAAATAAAAATAAATAAATAAAATAGGAAGACAAATAATGTGTATTGAAACCTTGCAAAGCGTTATTGGAAATATTATTTTCAGGTTCGCAACAAATTAAAATAATAAAACATTGTCTAAAATACATATTTTTTCTAATATTTAATGCTTTCATATTTATACGCAAATTTAGTTTCTTATTACATTAAATTAAAGTGAATTTAATTATTAATTCAATAGTTCAATAAGAAATAAATAAACTAATTAATTAATAATTTATTTTTTATTTATTTTAATAATTTATTCATTTAATTTAAAATAAATTATTTATTTTATTTTATTAATTAATTAAAACATATTTTAAACATTAAAATAAATGAAAACTGGATCAGGTTTTTTTAAAACTTTTATCAAGAATTTCTAGTTTTTATTCACACAATAAGACATATCGATTAAGACAAGAATAATAATACGAACCCTTATGCATTTCTGACAGCAGATATGACACCGTTACATTTAATTTTAAATACAAACATTTTTAATTGTGCTCAGTTTTATTCAAAAAAAAAATATCGGCGAAAAAGATTACATTAGCGTATGGCATTTTGATGATAGCTTTATCCAGTAATACATACTCTCACGGTATTATAAACCATGCTCGCTGGATGACTAGAAAAATATCCCATATAAATATATAGAGATTTTCGTATAAACAGGATTATGACTTTATATGAATTTTTGAGTATATTGGCTAGCAGTGGAAATAAATTGAAGGATTTATCCTAACCAGAGCTCTAAATCAGAGGAGCTAAATCAGAGCGGCCTGCCTTGAATATTTTTCCGGCTCTGTGAGGTTTATCACACTTTGAAAAAAAAAGTATTTATTTCTATAATGGCTAAAGGAGTGAAAACCAATCATTAAAAAATTGTATTATGCGTGCCCAATTCTATTCAAAAATGAACTGTCGAAATGATGAGAAAAAATGAACTTGGATTTTAAAATAATAGTCTTGCGAATATAGGACAGATAGTGCCAATTTCATTCACGAGTTTGCAGTTATGAGTTCTCAGAATAATTAAAATATATTTCTGCGAACTCATGATGAGCATGCATTTTGGAACATCTAACTTAACAGGTTCTATGTTAAAGTGAAACACAGAAGTTAGTTACTTCAGACGCAGTGACATCCCTTTTTTATTTCATTTATATTTCATTTTGAGTGTTCTGTATTTCTGTACAATGTGCATTTAGAATCATTATTATTATAAGTACTTACGTATTAACGGTACCTTGGCGACAATTGCGCCAATAAAGAGCACACGCGCCAACCGCAGCTACAGATTTGGCGGTTTTTAAGTGGCACCAATCTATTCTATTGATTTGCTAACCTTAGTAGCTGTTAGATTGGCGATACTTAAAAACCGTTAATACCTTATTATATTATGTACGTTCACATGTAAGAATAACAGCAAACACAAAAATAACAACTCATCATGTTTCAGTTTTTCACTCCACAAAAAATCTACAGTGTGTCTCAATCTAATAGGGGGATATAATAATGCCATATGCGGTGTTAGGATGCATTTCCAAAGTGGTTCCGCAAAGATTATTTGGGTTGGCCACCCCTGACGTAATGCATACCCTCAGGATATTGTAAACCATAATATTAGGTGACTAGAAAAATATTCTTTATATATATATTTGGTTTTTCGTATGAATAGGATTATTACTTTTTTATGAATTTTTGAGTTTATTAGCTGCCAGTGGAAATAAATTGAAGGATTTATACCAGAGATGGCCAACCTAAATGATCTGGCGGGCCACTTTGGAAATGCATCCTAACTCGGCGGGCCGCCTATAAAATTATATATCCCCGTA
Source organism: Caerostris darwini (assembly GCA_021605075.1). Classification (NCBI taxonomy): domain Eukaryota; kingdom Metazoa; phylum Arthropoda; class Arachnida; order Araneae; family Araneidae; genus Caerostris; species Caerostris darwini. The sequence continues at coordinate 106,962 of BPLQ01012873.1, read as the reverse complement.
TTAGATGTAGACTCACTATAGACATTTTTTTGGGAGTGAAAAATTGAAACACAATGAGTTATTATTATTAGTGTGTTTGCAATTATTCTTACATGTAAACATAGATAATATAATAATAATGATGATGCTAAACTCATATTGTAAAGAAGACTAAAAGTGAAATATAAAAAATATATAAATATAAAGGAAATATAAAAAAAAAATGAAATCATTCAAAATTATTTATTTCACTAGTGCGATCTGTGTTTCTCCACTCTTTCACTCAGCTTTCGCAAATCGATCTCCATTTGGGTATTGGCACATACATCGTAATGGGTGTTGCTGGTTACCCTCAGTTATGTTTGAGCGTTTTTTGTGTTGGGTCCATTTCATTCTAGAAAAAAACGATTCGCAGGTGTCAGTTGAACGAAAAGCGCTTACAACTGTAACTAAGGGTCTGGTTTATTCTGCTATTCACAAACAACTGTGCGTATCTAGGGATGATGGAATGATCACTGAGCTCACTTTTGTGAAACATGGAACCTGTTATATTATATTTTGCAAGATGCGCTCGCCTCATGAATTCGCAGTATGTAATTTAATTATTTCTGCGAACTCATAACTGTAAACTGATCCATTAAACAGGCACTGTCTGTCCTATATTCGCAAGAATGTTATTTTAAAATTAAAGTTAATTTTTTTTCATCCTTTCGACAGTTCATGTTTGAATAGAGGGATGCACATATAGTGTGTTTTTTATTACATTGGCTTTCACTACTTTGGCCATAATAAAATGAATATATTTTGTAAAAGTGTGGTAAATCTCACTGGCCAGAAAAACATTCGAGGCAGCCCGCTGATTGGCCACCCCTGTTCTAAATATTCATTTATGAAATCAAAACCACTTGTAACAAATAATTTCCTAAAATACTCCTAAATGACTAAAGCAGGTGAGCGTTCGTTATATTTCGGCGTGTTTTAATAAAAGTTATTTTTTTCTCATCATTTCTATAGTCAATTTTTGAATATAGGGATGCACACATCATGTATTTTTTTAATACATTGTTTTTCACTCCTTTGGCTATTAATATGACATAAATATATTTTGTACAAGTGTGATATATCTCACGGGTAGGAAAAATGCACAAGGCAGGCCGCGGGTGGGCCATCCCTGATTTATACCAACCAAGCTTTGAATCAAGTCCATGCACCCTCCCAAGGGGTTAGGGGAGGCCTGATACCAGGGCCGGATTTAGATGAAAAGATGCCCTAGGCTATTCCATTTATGAAGCCCTTTCACCTCCCATTTTTGAGTTTGTAAATGACTCGAGAGACAATAAAATACATCATTAATGTGATATACATCAATATGCTAAACGAAACATGTTGTGATGGGTACTCATCTTTATAAAAAATGTGGCACGGATAATAAATAAATAAATAAAAAGTCGAGAACACTTATTTGGACATTTATTCTCAGCACCCTATATAGCACTTGTAACAATAACTCATCAAACATAACACACAACATTTACAAAAAAAAAAAAAAAAAAAATTCAAATAATAAAAATCTTTGACTACGAAATTAAAATATGCAATAAAAATTATCCTATTTTCTATCAAATTAGACTAAATATATTCAATACATTGAAGATTCAACTCAGATAAATTTATTTCACAATAATTCGTATTTAAAGTTTAAGTATGAATTATTATGAATTTTAAGTTTCAAAGTAAACCAAAAATGGAACTTTATTCAAACAAAATCCAGATCACAAAAAAAAAAAGAAAGTATCAAATTGTATATCATATTAAATTTTATGTTAATAGTTATTTTATTTCAGAACTGATTCAATCCAAGTATACATTTAAAACGAAATAGTAGATTAGAAGAATTTCTTTCTAAATAGAATTCTACGTAGAATTTCTCTTGTTTATGAGTCATATGTGTAGAATGTCTCCTTATTTTCTATTAAGTGTTTTAGTGTTTACTGTTTTTAGAATAGTGTCGTTCTAATTTTGCCAAAAATTTGAATGTAGGCCCCTCTTGATCTTGAGGCCCTAGGCTGAAGCCTAGTTAGCCTACAGGAAAATCCGGCCCTGCCAAGGGGCTAATGGAGGCCTGATACATGTGATTTAGGTAATATTCGATTTAAAACGATTTAATCTTTAACGGTATGCCTTACGCCCCTTTTAGAAATCGCGTCCAACAGGTTGGGAACCACTGGCTCTATTGTATCGATAGGACAAATATCAATTATCGAAACATGCATAATTATCAAGGCCGGATTTTCCTATAGGCTAATTAGGCTTCAGCCTAGGACCTCAAGATCAAGATCTCATTCAAATTGTTAGCAAAATTAGAATGACACTATTCTAAAAACAGTAAACACTAAAACACTGAATTGAAAAAAAGGAGAAATTATGAAATAAATTTATCTGAACTGAATTTGCTTTAATCTTCAATGTATTGAATATATTTAATTTAATTTGATAGAAAATAGGATAACTTTTATTGCATATTTTATTTTTTTTGTAGTCAAAGATTTTTATTATTCGAATTTTGTTTGATTAGCTATTGTTACAAGTACGCTATAGGGTGCTGAGAATAAATGTCCAAATAAGTGTTCTCCACTTTATTTTGTGCCACATTTTTTATAAAGATGAGTACCCATCTCAATACGTTTCATTTAGCCTATCGATATATATCGCAGTCATGATGCATTATTATCTCTCATGTAATTTACAAACTTAAAAATGGGAGGTGAAAGGGCCTCATAAGCCTAGGGCCTCTTTTCATCTAAATCCGGCCCTGATCTCAACCAATACATTTTTATGTTTGTTTATGAGTCCTATGTGTAGAATTTCTTCTTATTTTCGATTCGGTGTTTTTAGAATAGTGTAAATCTAATTTCGCAAGCGATTTGAATGTAAGCCCCTCTTGATCTTGAGGCGCTAGGCTGTTGCCTAGTTAGCCTATAGGGAAATCCGCCCCTGCCTGATACATGTGATTTAAGTAATATTCGATTTAGAACGATTTAATCTTTAACGGTATGCCTTACGCCCCTTTTAGAAGTCGCGTCCCACAGTTTGGGAACCACTGTCTCTATTGTATCGATGGGACGATGGGATTATCGAAACATGCAGGGCCAGATTTTCCTATAGGCTAACTAGGCTTCAGCCTAGGACCCCAAGATCAAGAGGGGCCTACATTCAAATTGTTAGCAAAATTTAGAATTGCACTATTCTAAAAACAGTGAACACTGAATCGAAAATAAGTAGAAATTCTACACATATGATTCATAAACAAACATAATAAGTAATTTACGAACTTAAAAATGGGAGGTGAAATAAGTGGAATAGCCTAGGGCCTCTTTTCATCTAAATTCGACCCTGGGTTAGGGGAGGCCTGATACATGTGATTTAAGTAATATTCGATTTAAAACATTTAATTTTTTTTCCAGTATGAAATATGTCACACCCCGTTTAGGAGTCGATCCCTAAAGTTAGGGAACCACTGGTTCTAATGTATCGGTGGGACAAATATCGGTACTTACGTATTAACGGTACCTTGGCGGTTTTTAAGTATCGCCAATCTAACAGCTACTAAGGTTACCAAACCAATAGAATAGATTGGTGCCACTTAAAAACCGCCAAATCTGTAGGTGCGATTGGCGCGTGTGCTTTTTATTGGCGCAATTGTCGCTAAGGTACCGTTAATACGTAAGTACCCAAATATCGATTATCGATACTTGCATGATAATAATAATTATAATAATTAAAATTCTCACCCACGGACTTCCTTTCGATGAAGGTGAGGACGGCCGCCTCCCACACGGGGCCCTTGAGGAACCCCACCAGAGATTCGAACACCCACGAAAAATTCTCCTCGTCCGCCATTTCGGGATCGTCTGGCGTTCGACGGGGACCGCACTGCCCGGACGTCAACAAACTGTGACGCGTTCCCATGGTTACCCGATACAACACTGCCACGCGACACCCGCCACCTCAATGGTTACGGTTGGCATCTGCCCGCCGAAACAAGGAGCAAACGATTTCCTTCCACCCCCTCCGCCCACCCCACCCCTCGCGGAAAAAACAAACAAGGAACGTTTTTGTTCGATGTCTGTGTTCCTTTCTATTGACGCTAGGCGAGATAAGAGAGAAAAATGGTGTTGTTTTTAAATGCTAGTCACTCAGATTATTCTGGTGGCCTGATGGCCAATTCTGGCCTTTGGGGTCACAGACTTCAGGTTCGAATCCTGGCGGTGGCATGGATGTTTGTGAGGGGGTCGGAATCCACGCTAAATGTAGGTCCCGGTCTGTTTAGCCTAAACGGCTATACAAAATGACCGTAGATTGACACTCCAAACCTAAAAACCATGTTAAACTGTAGGTCCCGGTCTGATTAACCCAAAGTGTGCCAAAATGACTCATAAAACCAAATGAGATCATTCTGCACTACAAAGGCAGACTGACAGCAAATTCAGCGTTATTTAGAAAGACAGCAGATGGACAGCAAATAATTCAGACAACAGTAGCAGATACATTTGAGAAATTTGAATACAATTAAAAGAAATGCTAAAACAGATATTTTATTTGTCATAAAAGAGCAATCCATAATTAAAGAGAGAGAAATACCGCCAATTTGGAGGACTCTTTTAATATTTTTGTTATATATTAAGTTTTCATTTCTTAAAGTGCCCGACGGCATAGTGATAGCACTCTGGAGCTCGGAGCCACAGGTTTCGGGTTCCAGTCCCGGCTGTGCCATGGATACTTGTAGTGGTTTGGAATCCACTTTAAGCCTTGGGTTCCGGTCTAACCTGACTGTAGAGTGTTGAGCGTAGGGCTGACAATCCTTCCTCGTAAAAAGTCAGCTTCACGAAGCCAAGTCAGACATCTACCTACGGGAGCTCCCCCTCCTTTTCCTCCTTCCATGAGTACACACGGGTTCTTGGACTGAGTCTAGATGTTGCTGTCTACTAAGTGGGATGAGAAACAACAACAACAACATATTTCTTAAATATTTCGTTTTCGCCTTTAGATTTCATATTTCTGTTACTTGTGAATAATTTTCTTAATAGAAAAATTATTTTATTTTTATAAATAAAAGTACGTAAGCCATTTATTTTAAATGCATCCGTCAATCAATAGTTGAGAATATAAAAAGTTTTTGTCACTCCTTGTTAAAAGAATTGTGATAAAAATGAGAAATATGTTTATGCCTCACTGGTAATGTGGCATACGGAAGGGCTCACATTCAAATCTTTTAGCGGCATCCGTTGCAGTTACTGCTTTCAGTAACGAGTAGACTCGACGGCGATTGTGGCAACGAGTGTAAAATCGTCTCGCATCGATAGTCAGACTGCTCGGTGGAATTTTTCAGTTTGCTTGCATACGATACACTGATGCGTGACTGTTACCTCTAAAATCCTATTATGAAATGCACATCTATCTTTATCATCTGTGGTTTGGCAGTTTGTGATTTTGATATGTGAAATACGAGGCCGTACTTAACGACCTTCAAAAACAACAACAAATTAATTAAACTATAATTAATAAATGGGGCCTGATGGCCGAGTGACTAGTGCTCTGGCACTCAGGGCCATGGATGTTTGTAGTGGTTTGGAATCCACTTAAATCGCAGGTCCCGATCTAATAAGACTGTAGAGCGTTGGGCGTAGTGCTGACAATTCTACTCCGTTAAAAGAAAACATCTTACGCCTCGAAATCTTCCAGTAGGCAGACGGCCTGGGCCCACCCATGGGGCTGTTAGCGCCGCTGATGACGTAATTACTAATAATTAGTAATGAAATCAAATAAGAGTGTTGAACTTATCACTAAAATTTTTAATATTTGTGCACTTCATAGAAGTCAGATAAATGTGCTGCTTTTGAAATTTTAATCTTATAATTAATATTTCTTGAATTTCTTAATGTTTCTTTAATGTTCAACAGATCCATTTTATTTATTGTTATTATTATTAATTTTATTTATTTATTTTTTTGATAAATCCTCACCTGTCATAAAATCATAATATCGTGCATCTCAAAACCAACCGAAATGACAAAACAATTGTTTTTAAATGTATTGAAAATAATAAAATAACATGCATGAAATGTTGCCTTGCCACTGGAAAAAAAAAAAAAAAAAAAAAAAAAAAAAACACATGCATGAGATGAAAAACAATAAAAAATAATAATAACAATAATAATATATGATATTATTAATAACTCAAACCAGAAGTAACTCATAGAAATCACAGAAAAATATTATATCGATGATATAAAAGGTGCTATGAAAATAAATCTAAACGGCAGGCCTGACAAATCGCAATTTTAAGGAATTTTAAAAATCATCGATTTCTTTTGATCGCCAAATGAGCGATAACACGACAAATATGGTTCCTTTGTTTCCACGCTAACCCTAATTCGTTTTTCCCATTAATTCGTGTTTATGTAATGTATAATGTAAATAAAAAATGCATGCAAATTTTTTTTTCGGCTGAAATTTATGTGTAGTTTGATTTCATTTTATGATATAAACAATCTTTTTATAGGAGAATAAATTTTCATGGTACTATACATTATTTGTGCACTCAGTCAATCACAAGCGAGGGTTGATATAATTTTAATGCTATGTTTTTTTTTATATCGATAATTTTTTTTAAATAATCGTCAACTTTGCTGATTTTTCATTTTATTTCTTCGGCAAGATGAGGGTAAAAAAATCATTATTATTGTTTTACGTAAATATTTTTTTAATACTTCATTTAAGCTGACAACGAAACACAGTCGATCAGATTTCACTTCTAGCGCTATTCACTTTAAACGAATTGTAGACAAAATTCACGCCTAAAAAGGAATCATTGATTTCTATATATTACTGACAAAATGAAAATAAAATATTTACTTTATTAATGGTTTGATTGTTTTTGTGAAAGTATGCTCTCGCAACTTTTTAAAGTTTGGAATTTGAATAATAATAATAATAAAAATTGCAGTAGTAAGAAAAAAATATATGTCTACATTCAACTCAGCGGGCCGCATATAAAATTATATATCACCACATTGGATTTAGACCCACTGTAGACATTTTTTTGGAGTGAAAAATTGAAACAGAGTGAATGAAATTTATAAATATAAATGAAATAAAAAAAATAAAATGAAACCTTTAAAAAATATTTATTTGACGAGTGCGATATGTGTTTCGCCACTCTATCACTTAGCTTTTGTAAATTCGTCTCCATTTGGGTATTTGCAGATCGTGATGGGTGTTGCAAGTAAGCGTCCGTTATGTTTGACCGTGTTTTGAGTTGGGTCCATTTCATTTTTGAAAAAAAAAAAAAAAAAAACGGTTCCTAGGTGTAAGTTGAACCAAAAGATCTAACAACTTTTTGTGCCAGATTTCTCAAAACTTAAACATAGACCCTGTTATATCAGATGTTCTATGATGAGCGCGCATCATGAGTTAGCATGCATAGAATTCAATTATTCGGCGACCTCATAACTGTAAACTCATCCATAAAACAGGCACCATCTGTCCTCTATTCGCAAGAATATTATTTCAAAATGAAAGTTAATTTTTTCTCACAATTTCGACATTTCATTTTTGAATAGATGGATTCACACATAATGTATTTTTTTAACGCATTGATTTTCACTCCTTTGGCCATTATAAAATAAATGTATTTTGTAAAAGTGTGATACATCTCACGGACCGGAAAAAGGTTCAAGGCAGGCGGCGGGTTGGCCACCCAACTCTTACAACAATAACTCATACCTAGAAAGAACACACTAAACCGCCTCTCCAAAACACTAAGAATTCCGCAATGAACCATTTAGTAATACATCTAAAAATCTTCAATACCTCACAATAAACCTACAGGTTCGAATGCCTTCAGAGATTTATACAGGATGGATAAGGAAACACATACATACGAAATGAATAAAAAAAAAATTGCTTCCACCACAACACAGCAATTACGGAATAATTACAAACAATTTTACCTTAATACAAAAAATATTTTTGAATACATATTGACACCCACATAGACACAACAGAATTGAAGTTAAATTAATGAAATTTTTCCAAATGTATTTGTCTTAAAGACTCTTTTATCAGAACACTAAGTTTCATTTTTTATACTCATGTTTGTGAAGAGCCTGAGGATGAGCATTCCATATTGTTTGAATGCGCACCCAAAGTTCGTCTGCAGAAGCAATAGGACGAGGATCACGAGCGAGACTCCGACCAACGAAATCCCACACATGTTCAATCGGCGACATATCCGGGGAATACGCAGGCCAAGGAAGAGGCTGTACCTGCCGCGTTGCAAAGAAGGATTGAACAGTCCTAGCGATATGAGGGCGGGCATTGTCCTGTTGAAATACAGCGCCTGGCAAGCTTTGAAGGAACGGCACTGATGTACCGGTTGCTGTTCAGATTGCCCACAATTCTTAGCAATTGAGATCGTCCATGATATGCTATGGCACCTCAGACCATAACTCCGGGTGTTCGTCCACTGTGGCGTTCGATAATGCACTCCGGAAGGTGGCGTTCACCGGCATAGCGTCTGACACGAATGCGGCCATCATGGTACCACAAATTAAAGCGGGATTCGTCAGAAAACACGACATGCTGCCAATCAGCACGCCAGTCTCTATGCTGAGCGGCCCATTGTAGCCGCAGGCGGCGATGATTTAGCGTGAGAAGGATCCTGTATAAAGGAGTCCTTGCGCGCAGTCCACGCTGCAGCAGACGTCTACGAATTGATGAACCACACACCTGTAGCTATTGACCACTGTGCTGCCAATTGTCTACAGGAAGCTGTACGGTCCGTCAGCGCCATGCGGACCAGGTGTCTATCATCGCGAGCTGACGTCACATTTCGGGGTCCACTCCCGGATTTCCGAGTTGTCCGACACTCGTCCGTCCACTGCTTCCAAAGACGCATCACTGTGCTGCTGTTACGCTGCACACGAGCGGCTACTGCACGATAAGACAATCTAGCTTCACGAAGGCCGATGATTCTCCCCCGTTCAAACTCTGTAAGGTGTTCAAATCTCGCTCTCTTTCGTCGAAGAGGCATAAGTAACGATTGAGCTAACGTTTACCACTAGCAGATAACCTCCGATAACCATACACGCCTCGCTACAGCCGTCTATTTATTTGGATCCATCCGTCGTTCAGATGGCGCTGCTCAGCATACGCATGCGCTACGGATTTGAAATTCTAATCATTTGCATATCATGCGCTAATTTACATTTCCTGAAAATTTCAGCTCACTCGCGTAAGTCCTTCATGGTGTTGCAATTTTCGCAAACATGATTTTACATAAGGTCCTATCCCTTCAGATGCATTTAGAAAATTGGATTCTATTTCGATTATACGTATGAAATAAAATAAATGTTAATTTTAAAATTAATTTCATTAATTTTGTTGTACAATAATAATAATAATAATAATAATTAATTCCGAATTAGCGATCCAATACGAAATTACACTTATAAATTCACCCTTTTTAAAAGAAAGAGATTACCTCTTTCTTTATAGGATAGAGGAAAGAGGTAATTGCTGAAAAGATATAATGCTTATCATGAAAAAATTGTTTATCAATTAAAAAAAATTATACAAATTTTTGATCTAAATAAAATAAAAAAAAGTTGTTGTGCTTTCTTATCCCACTTGGTAGACATCTAGACCAAGCCCACGAACCCGTATGGACTCATGGTCGAAGGGAAAAGGGGTAGCTTTGTTGGGATGGAGCACCCGTAAGTAGAAGTCTGACTGGGCTCCGTGACGCTCTACAGTCATAGTATACCAGGACCTACGGCTTAAAGTGGATTCCTAACCACTGCGAACTTGAAACCTGAGCCACCGAGCGCTAGGCACTCGGCCATTAAACCAATAAAAAAAGTGAATAGATGGACGGGACTAATATATCATTTTTTTCTGTTCGTGCTAATGATTAAAAAAAACGTGTTAATTTATTTAATAATACATTTTTTATATTACGAACTCCATTAAACGTTCTGTTTCTGGATTTCGTCTCATTTTCGGTATTCAAAATTCAAGCAATTGTGAAATCAAAGTAATTACGAACTCTCCGTACACTTTATTAGAATTATATCGTTCGCGATATCACGAAGAAAGTTGCATTTATCGAACTGCGAACTTCACCCAGATGGTTTTAAGGGATGTCCACCGGCGAGACGAACTCGGCGTCTCCTGGTGCTTCTTCCGGATATGTTCTCTCAGGAGTCTGTATGCGCTCCATTATTTCTGCAGGCGACGCAGTTATGGCGGAACACTTTGGCATGTGCGCACGCTGCAATGTTTCGTTAGATTAGACCAGGCGTCTCCAAACTTTCTAGCCTGTTTACTCCAGTAAGTACCAAGGGCCAAAACCGTTTTCATTTTTCTGCCATTGTCTATAGAATTACGTAAATCTCATTAGCATTTTTTTACAAGTGGATACCCCGCGGTTTCATTCGCGTTCATTTAGCTTTTCCGTTCCTGTGGGATTTTCAGAATAAAAATCATACGTTTGATTCAGGATATATACATTCCAAACATCAATGCATTCCAAACATATGCGATACTCTTTACCCCAACATAACTACCGAGGGATGTTCACTAGTTTATAATGTTGGTGGGATTCATTTCAATTACTTGTTAGTTGTTACGCTTAAATAATTTTTTGGCGTATTATGTTTGTCATTAAGTTTTACTAGCTTAGCAAGTCAATAAAACCGAGCATAAGCTATCAAGTCAATAAAGCGGAGTTATCATCATTCTGTGTTTTTTTTTATCCAACCTATTACAGCAATAATAAGCTATTCGCTGTCGAGGGCCGGATGGATGACACTGGCGGGCCGTAGTTTGGAGACCTCTAGATTAGAGGAATCGGTGGATCTGAGCTCGCGCTGTGGGCGCGGATAGAGTCAGGTGGGTGTGCACCCTCTGGTGACTCTTCAAATGAGATGCTTTGTTGAAGTCCTGTCCGCAGGCGGAGCATCGGTAAAACCTCTAATGGCTGTGCAACCTCTCACGTCGTTTTCTCACATGAGCAGGTGCCTGGGGAGACCGTCCTTCGAGGAGAATCTCTTTTCGCTTTGTTTGGGAGGCATGGGGTTTCTGTCTGGAGTGGCTAAGCAGATGCCAGTGGAGATGTCTCGTGTGGGCAGTGAAGTAGGAGCACTCTAGGCACTGTCAAAGTCGAGGGTGCATCTTTCAATGACATGTTTATATACACACACACACACTCTCTCTCTCTGAAAGAACAAAAAAAGGTTAAACATAAGCTGCAACAGCGAAATTGAAAATCATTTCATTAAGGTTGAACAGACAAAATAGCATTTAGCAGATAGAAAAAAAAAAAGAAACTTAAAATTTGAACAATATATACAAAAGAAAAGACGTGAAAAATGTTTACCAGGTAATCCATAAAAACCAATTTAAATTAGTGAACACATCAGAAATAAATTATATAATATGTTGATATGGGATGATAGCAGATTTTTTATGAAATAAAACTGCAAATTCATTGACACAAAACATTTATGCTTTCAAAATGCCACACATCATAATATTTAATATAAGACGGAATGACTGAACTTGGATACCAATTTCCAATTTGCTTAAGTATGAATAAAGTATCTATTAACATATTGCAAACACATTCATCTCCTTCAATAGCCGGCGAATAGGCTAACTTTGAAGATGATACTGAATATCAAGTAAGGGAAAATGATAAAAAAAAAAAAATTTAATATTTAAATAATTTTTGAAATAAAATATTTCGATAAATGCTAAATGAAAAATTGCGAATATAATGAGCTCAGCCTAAAATGATGACGCAGCAAACGATAACCTTGACACTTTCGAGAACCGAAACTGAGCTGAACGAATTCTAAACACAGACCAGAATCGCACCCTAATTAGTGCGATTTTTAATAACAGTGAAGGACTGTGTACTTTGTACGATAACTGTATTTCGCAAAAATTCTTTTATTGACATTTTCCTTCGTGTGAAATTCTTCATCCATTATTTGATTTGCATTCATTAAGCAAAAACAGTTCTTTTCAGAACGTTTTTGCATCTTTTATATGCTATTTTTTTTATTTGTACGCTATCATTTAAAGCAGGGGTGGCCAACCCGCTGAACATATTCCCGGCTCGTGAGATTGATCATACTTTTACAAACTATATTTATTTCATAATGGCCAAAGGAGTGAAAAACAATGTATTCAAAAAAACACATTGTGTGTGCTACCGTATATTCAAAAATCAACTGTCGAAAGGATGAGACAAAATCAACTTTGATTTTAATAAAATATTCTTGCGAATATAGGACAGATATTGCCCGTTTTATGGATGAGTTTACAGTCGTGAGTTTGCAGAGTAATTAAATTATAGTCTGCGAATTCAGTCTGCGATTCATCAATTTACAAAAGCTACGTGAAAGAGAGGAGAAACGAATATTGCACGAGTCAAATAAATATTTTTGAATGATTTCATTTTTTTTTATTTCGTTTATATTTATATATTTCATTTTTAGTGTTATAATTTTATTTACAATGTGCGTTCAGTATCATTATTATTATATTATCTATGTTTACATGTAAGAATAGTAGTGAACACAAAAATAATGACCGTTCATTCTGTTTCACTTTTTCACTCCAAAAAAATGTCTGCAGTGGGTCCATATCTGACAGGGGGAATATATAATTTTATATGATGCATTTCCAAAGTGGCTCGTAAAATCTTTTGAGTTGGCCATCCCTGATATTTAGTATATATTAAATATGGATAACATTAGAACAAAATATCCCTAGTTGATTTCCCAACCTCCCAAGAAAGCTTGGAAGGTTTCCAACTTGTCGTTTGTCGCTAAAGTTCAAAAAGTTGGCCAAATAAAAATGCTTTTGTAACCTCAACTTTTCCCCTCATTCAAAAACTATATCCCAGGTTATTCCTTTTACTCCTATGTGGACGGGTGGCATGGATGTTTGCGAGTGGTTCAGAATCCACGTTAAACTGTAGGTCCCGGTCTGTTGAACCCAAAGTGTGCAAAAAATGACAGTAGAACAACAAAAGAAACATGTGGAGGAGTGGTTAGGATAAATGGCTCTCATTCAGGCGACCAGGGTTCGATTCCCGGTATGGGTATTCCCGGTAAACCAGTGATTCAATTTCTATCACACAGGAATTTGAAACCCTTCCTTAAACAAAGTTCGAATTTCAGTGAGCCATTTTTATGGCCGCTTTGGCCTTTGGTACCACAAGCTTCAAGTTCGAATCCTGGCATTGATATGGATGTTTGTGAGTGGTTCGGAATCCACGTTCAACTGTAGGTCCCGGTCTGTTTAGTCTGAAGTGTGCACAAGATGACCACAGAGAGACATACCAAACCTCAAATGCTAACTCTACTTAAATGTACAACAGAAAAACCTGTAAGTGTGAAGAAATTACATTTTGCCTAATCTTTTTCTTATAATGCAGCTGGCAAACATTTAGACAGCTGTATTGGATGCCTTAAGGAAAGTGCCAATTTCTTGGGTTATTGAACATGGGTATACTCCCATGTGTATTCATCCAGCAAAGTGGAAAGATTATTACTTACGTATTAACGGTACCTTGGCGACAGACTTGGCGGTTTTTAAGTGTCGCCAATCTTTATTATTTGGAATGAAAATATTTTGAAAGCTTTTGGATTTTAAATGAAGTGTTTCAAATATATTTTATTATTTGGAACAAAAATTTTAAGTGTAGATTGACGCCAAATCTGTAGCTGCGGTTGGCGCGTGTGCTCTTTATTGGCGCAACTGTCGCCAAGGTACCGTTAATACGTAAGTACCGATTATAGTTTTTATAATTTTATAAAAAAATTTCTTTTATTTGAAAATCATTGAATGGTACTTACGTATTAACGGTACCTTGGCGACAGACTTGGCACTTTTTAAGTGTCGCCAATCTAACAGCTACTAAGGTTACCAAACTAATAGAATAGATTGGCGCCACTTAAAAACCGCCAAATCTGTAGCTGCGGTTGGCGCGTGTGCTCTTTATTGGCGTAACTGTCACCAAGGTACCGTTAATACGTAAGTACCCATTGAATTTATGTCAGCAATTCTTTGAAATCTATTAGTTAATAGAATCATTATCATCATCGTCAATGGCGCAACAGACTATGGTGGGCCAACGCCGTCTACCAATTAGTAGATTTCGAAACATGACATGTTTCCCTTTTACAGGATTTTAGACCTTACGTCCAACGCTCTTACAGTCAAGTTAGTCAGGGACCTACGGTTTAAAGTGGATTTCGAACCACTATAAACATCCATGGCACCGCCGGGACTTGAATCCGAAACCTGCGGCACCGAGCGCCAGTGCGTTAGTCATTGTAAAGAGGGACTAAGAGCGTTAGGCACATAAAATTAAAATTACGAAAAAGTGTCAAGTGTCTGGAGTTAGGTGTCGGTATAAAAAATATGACTCAGGAGTCGGAAATGTTTTGGCTGACTTCCCAACCCTGTTTCCAAGATCTGTCATTGAGTCACAGTTCATTAAGTTCTCATTTGCAGCATTCACTGGATATATTATAGTATATTAAATAGGGGCCTAATACCGGCAGTGTCATGGAGGTTTGGAATGGTTTGGAATCCGTTTTAAGCCGTAGGTCCCGGTGTCATATGACTGTATGTAAGAGTGTCACAGAGCCCAATCAGACTTCTCACCCACATCATTCCCAAACTGTAAAAGGGCAACTCAGTTCTAAGTACAGTGATAGGGTGTGGTGTGGTATAATAGTAGTATATTCAATCAATAATTTACATTTACCTGCTCAACTCTATTTTATTTATCATGCTTTTTTTTTTTTTTTTTTTTTTTTTTTTTTTTTTTTTTGGGGGGACTATTTTAGAAGTCATTTAAAGGTTTTTGGCTACATCAGCGCAAACATCACGTTTCGCTTTTAAAAATCTGGTAACACTATATGGACAACAAGATATCGATTATCGCACAGGTGATAGCATAGAAATATCCCATCTAAGATATTTCAGTGCCGTTTCTCAAGTCCAGGTTTCACAATCCCGAGATAAAGCTCTTATCTTGTGACGCTTGTAATCGTTGTGCGGCGCTACTCACTGTGATTATTTCATCAGTACATTTAAAAATTGAACTGATATCGATTTACACGAATTTCAATTGCCACCTTGATTTCCTATCAAAAAGAATTTCGCGTGTATATAGTGCATTGAAGAACTGGATCAATTTGGTGGATAGAAAAGATAAGTGGAGGTATAAATATAAATAGAGTATCTGCAATACACTAATATAAAAAACGGGGCTTGATAACCGAGTGGATAGAGCTCTGCCGGTCGATACCACAGGTTTTGGGTTCGAGTCTCGACGGTGCCATGGATGTTTGTAGTGGTGCGGAATCTACCTTAAACCGTAGGTCCCGGCTTAATAAGATCGCAGAACGTTATCTTGAGGTTGAGTCAATCTTCAGCCGTCGTGGTTTCTCGATAAAAGTGAAGTTGCATATTACCCTTAGTCATGGACCAGTCGCCTGTGACGGGGTCTTATGGACCTGGTGTAGGTTTCCCTGCACCAGGAGGATGTGTGACAACAACAACATGTATCATACTGCACCCTAGACAACTTTTGCCACAAGTTAGAATGAACTCTCCAAAAAATCGTATCTAGGAGTTACAAAACCCTATTTTTACTCTTTCATCCCAAAAGAAGGGATTTACGCCTCACAGTACTATAATAATTTAGAGCAAACATCCCTACTGACTGCATATGGGAGTATCACAGTTTCGGGTTTCTTTCTAAAACTCATTGATCTGGCTTACATAAATTTTTGTAGCAGGTAACTAGTTGTTATACCACAAACAGCTCCTTATGGACAAAGAGAGCAAGATATTCTCTTCCGAAAGGACTTTAAAGGGTAACTATCACATTTATGTGATCTACGGTTGAAAATCCGTAAAATTCCAACTGAAGTCTAAATACACAGTCCAGTCACATTAATGTGACCCCCCACCTACTTTCGACGTCAACGTGAAATAACCCATCACAAAAGGCAGGTGGCAGCACATTGCAGTGGAGTGTATAGTAAAGAACTCCACTTAATACCACATTCCACACTCCACTTAAAGCTAGAATATACAAGAGTGTATATTCTGGCTTTTGACAGGTGGTCGCATATATAAATATTTGATCGATGCAACTATATCGCTAAACTGAGGTGTAAGTATAGATATGAGATTCTAAATGTCTCTCAAAAAATCGATGTATCGATGAGGGATTTCTAAAGTCCCCCCCCCGAAAATCGATTCTAAAAAAGATTCCAAAATGCCTACTTAAAAAACAGTGAACGCAACATTCTTCGCCAGTGGAATCGATCCTTCGTCCTACATTAAGCCAACTTGAGATTTGATTTGATTTGTCGCTCTACGGTAATTTTTGCACACTTTGGGCTCATTAGACCTTGGCCTAGAGTTTAACGTGAATTTCGAACCACTAACAAACAGTCATTCCATCGCCATGATTCGAACCATCTGACCTGTGGTACCAAAGGACAGAGAACCAGCTAATTGGCAACATTAAAACAAGAGATTGGTTTGATTTGTCGCTCTATGGTTAGTTTTTGTACGCTTTAGGCTAATTAGATAGAGACCTACAGGTTACTTACCTACCTACAGTTTGCGAATTCCGAACCCCTAACAAACATCCCTGCCACCGCCAGAATTCGAACCTCTAGCCTGCGGTACCAATGACCAGAGAGCTATCCAATTGGTCATGAGGCTTCTACCAACTTGAGAGACATCCAATTTGGGAACGAATCTTGCCACATATTGGTATATTATTACTGACCACAACGTGCATGAGTACTTCCAGTACAGATTTCGAACTGAGATCCTTCACCTTGAAATCCCAGCTAGAGCTTTGACTTTTCTGAGCCTGCGCCGTGATGCAATCGACACTCTTCTTATCTGTCTGTTTCTCTATCAGTCAGATACCTACTCGATGCCGATAGCATTAGTCTGCATTAGCGTGCTGACACCATGTACAGACAGGTGCTGAGGACGGGAGTGCGGCGATGGACCGCGGTCCGGTGGACATGCCCGCGACCGCTGTCCAGTCACGTGGTCAACAGCCTGCTTCCGGTGCACGACGAGTTCATCTCCAGGCACATAGGACCCAGGGAGAGGGACCAGGAGGTCATGCTCAAGGAATTGGGATTCAAGGTAAGCCATCTTGGATTCACCTGGGTTTCGACATTGTTTTTATCACTTTGGATCAAATACCGTCAAGTTTGAGGATTTTTGTTGGATTTCCGGATTGAAGAAATGTATGCGATCCATCTAAAGCAGGGGTGGCCAATCCAAGGCCCGCTGGCCGTATGCGGCCCGCGGGCCTTGAACAGTTTTATGACCTCTTGAAATTTGTCACACTTTTACAAAATATATTTATTTTATAAAGGCCAAAGGAGTGAGAACCGAATGTATTAAAGAAATACATTATGTATAAATATTAATTAAAAAATATTTAATTGATTTTATGAAGTTTAATTTATTAATAATTAGCAAAATATATGCTTGTTTTAACTTATTAATTAATTTAATTATTAAACTAATTAATAATATTAATTAAAATTATTATTAATTTCAATAGTTTTATTTTAATTACTTAATTAATTAATTTTTCGAAAATTATTTCCAGTATGTTACAATGTTTGAATAAGGCTAAAAATTATTTTGGGACTTTAATTTTCTTATCCCACTTGGTACGCATCAACATCTAGACTAGGGGTGGCCAAATCGAGGCCTGAGGGCTGTATGCGGCCCGCCTTGACTGTTTTTCTGGCTCGTGAGATTTATTACACTTTTACAACATATATTTATTTCATAATGACCAAAGTAGGGAAAACCAATGTATTAAAAAAAATCTATTATGTGCGCATCTAACTATTCAAAAATGAACTGTCGAAAGGATGAGAAAAAAAAAATGAACTTTGATTTTAAACTAATAGTCTTACGAATAGAGGAAAGACAGTGCCTGTTTTATGGATGAGTTGACAATTATGAGTTCGCAGAACAATTAAATTCTGCGAACTCATGATGATTGGAGAAACAAATATAGCACTAGTCAAAATAAATATTGTTTAATGATTTCGTTTATATATTTTTTATATTTCATTTTTTAGTGTTATATATCTCTTTTCAATGTGCGTTTAGCATCATTATTATATTATCAATGATTATTATATTATACTATTATAAGAATAATAGTAAACACAAAAATAATAGCTCATTGTGTTTCCATTTTTCCCTCTAAAAAAATGTCTATAGTGGGTCTCAATCTAATGGGGGGATATATAATTTCGTATGCGGCCGCGGAATTAGAATGCATTTTCAAAGTAAGCGCGGAATTAGAATGCATTTTTAAAGCACTGGTTCCAAACTTTTGTGCAAAAGTGTCATTTTCAAAATTTTTCGGCTAAAATTACTTACAGTTTCTTTCATGGTTTGATATATGTCTATCAACGTCTTAAACACATCGTAAAGTAAGACTACTTGAAGTTTGATATTATAAAATTATTTATTAAATTTATCTGCGATAACATTCGCTTCGCACGTAGAAAATGCTGATGAATTATCGTATGAAAATAAAAATCGAGGACTTTTTTTTTAGATGTCTGAATCGGAAGTCTGTTTTTAAACCCACTCCCGACTATTTTGTAAAAAACAATAAATATACGGAGGCCATCAATAATTGAGAACCTCGTCAGTTACAAGATTCCAAGTTGTTGACCCACAACAAGAAGACTTTAGTTTGTTTTCACATTACTAGGCTTTCAATAGTGGGGCATGAATGGCCGAGTACTTCTGCCGCTCGGAACCGCAGGTTTCGGGTTCGAGTCCCAGTGGTGCCATGGGTGTTTGTAGTGATTCGGAATCCACTTTAAGCCGTAGGTCCCGGTCTCGTATGGCAGTAGAGTCACAGAGCCTAATCAGACTTCTCACCCACATCCTTCCCAAACTGTAAAGGGACAACTCAGCTTTAGGCACATACATGTGGTGTGGTGTGCTGTGGCGTCGTGTAGTAGTAGACTTTCAATAGTGTGGATTGTAATTATCCGTTGCGTCCGTTTCCCAAAATGGACAGTGGCCTAGTGTCCAGCGCTCTGGCCTTTAGTAAAACAGTTTTCACGTTTAAATCGTAGCGGCTGCATGGATGTTTGTGAGGGATTTGAAATCCAATTTAAACTGTAGGTCCCTGCCTAATAAATCTAAAGTGTGCAAACAAATGACCGTAGAGCGACAAACCAAACACAAAGTGGACAATATAACCCCCTGAGGGTAGGGGAACTATCGGGGGGCCTTGGATACATTTGAGGGGCATTTAATTTAAAATAGGTTAGTAGTGAAAACGTGAAGAAAAAACCTAACTATTCTAACATATTTCAAAGATCAACAACTCTGTCTCTAAAAGGACGTGTTTATTGCTTGTTCATTTACACAAAAACTTTTATTTACGCTTTCTTTTGTGTATGAGTGGAAGGTTTCTTGGCCCTCGGTGTCGCAGGTTTCGACAGTGCCATGGACGCTCGTAAATCACTTTACTGTTCAATTAGATCGTTGTCTGTGAGGTTGAGTCGGTCTTCAGCCCTCGTGGTTCCTCGCTAAAGTGAAGCCGCATATTACCATCAGCTGTGGTCCAATCGCCTGCGACGGAGTCTTCTGGACCTGATATAAGCTTTCCTACACCAGGGGTATTAGTAACAAGGTCACTAATCCCCCTTGTTACTAATCCAGGGGGATTAGTAACAAGGGGGATTAGTGACCAAGTTCCCTTAGACCAATCATTAGTTTGCTAAAAAAATAAATACCGACGGCAAATACTGAATCTCTGGGGTTTAAGAATTCTGTTGCATAACTAAATCCAATTATTTTCAATTCTTTGTTAATAGCTCACCTAGTTCCTCCTTCTCATCAGAATCATTTCTAGTGCTGTTCGTCATATTTTTATTTTTCATATCATTGTTCGCTGTTTTGATTTGTGTGTAATGCGAATGTTATTTCAATAATTTTATAATTTCGTATTATTTCATTTTTTGTCTTATTTATAATATTTTTTAATGTTTCAAGAAATAAGTAGATTTATAAGATGCATAAAAATTTAGAACAAATCTTTCTGTTTGCTAGCTTCAAAAAGAGTAAATATCCAGGGTTTGGTTTGTCGCTCTACGATCATTTTGTGCACACTTTAGGCTCATTATATCGGGAGTTACTGTTTAACGTGGATTTCTAACCCCTCACAAACATACATGCCAATGCCAAGATTCGAACCTGGAACACCAAAGGCCAGAGCGCCATCTAATTGACCATCAGGCCGCAGACATCCAGGGAGAACTTGAGTGCATTTTTTTTAAAACGGGGATATTATGTCGATTAGGATTTGGCAACTACTGGATTAAAATATCCAAATGTGTTTTTGTAGCATCTGCAGATTGAAGGATCAGTTTGATTCCATTTCGGATTTCCATTTAAAATGTGTTTAAGATTGTTGAATGCACCAATAATCTGTATTGAAATAAATATAGCATGCATGATTATAACTGCATGTTTTTTCTTTCTTCATTTTTGAATTGTTTACGAAGACCATGTATGCGGTTCTACCTATGCGAAATCCACCCTTGGCTAAAATTCAATTGATTTCTTGAAATATGAATAGGTTAAGAGCTCGATACCACATGTTTCGGGTTCAAGTCTCGGTGGTGCCATGGATGCTTCTACTTTTTCAGAATGCAATTTAAACCGAAGATCCCGGTCTAATAAAACTGTTGGACCTACCCCTTAAAAGAAAACATCTTCTTTCTCGAAATCTGCCAGTAGACAGGCGGCCATAGTCCAGCCTGGGGTTGTTGCTCCAATGAAGAAGAGCCTTTCTAATACTTTGTCTATATAGCAAGAAAAAGGGAAATTGTTCTATAATAATGACGATTTGTTTTTTCTTTATTTTTATTGAGGAAAAGAACCACCACTCCTATTTTAAAAAGTATTTGAGAATGCATCCTTTTGTATTCCCGCACATATAAGTGATTTTCGAGCAAACTTTATAATTTTTATTTTCTGTCAGCTGTATAATCAGATATTTGTTGTGACATTCAATCTCCGTCATGGTAGCACCTTTGTTACTACAGTCTTCAGATTCAAATCCTGTCGGTGGCATGGATGTTTGCGAGTGGTTCGGAATTCCCGTTAAACAGTAGGTCCCTTTCTAATTAGTCTAAAGTGTGCACAAAATGACCGTTGAGTGAAACACCAAACCCTGATGACGCTGTAATCACGCCAGATATATGATATAAGGATTTTACCCTGCAGAAACCAATTCGTCATATAGCCATGACCCTGTATCCAGTGATTTCATTCACCTTGTTTCCACTCTTTTGTATTTCTTCTCTATTATCTCATAATTTTATCTATGGGCCTGTTGACTGAGTGGCTAGCGGTCTGGCGCTTGGTGCCACGGGTTTCTGGTTCGAGTCCCGGTGGTGCCATGGATATTTGTAGTGCTTCGAAATCCACTTTAAACTTTGGGTCCCGGCCTGTTTAGCCCTCGTGTGCACAAGATGACCGTAAAGTGACTAACCAAACCTTAACCAAACTCTTTCACGCACATCATTCCCAAACTGTAAAGGGGCATCTGAACTCAAAGCACAGTGATGGGATGTAGTGTAGTTGTAGTTGTAGAAGGATTCCATGGAGCACCCTGCGTAACGCTGAATTTGCTACATATCTGCCTTTCTAGTGTCCATTGACATCAATCAAAGTGACCAGCATTCTTAAACTGCAACTAATAGTATTCAGTACCATTTTAGTTTTGATCTACAATTTAAAACAATAGGAAAATATTTTTAAGAAGGAATGATTTTTTTAATCAACAAAATGTTACTGCTAGTTTTGTATAAAGCTATTGTTTGATTCCAACCGGTTAGGTATAAGGTTAAACATGAAATCGTAATTAAAAAAATTAAGATTATTATTTTCTGGTTTTCTAATTCCGAATACTAACATAACAATACAAGACAGGTGATTAACATAGTTCATTTTGAATACTCTAATTTACAACTTTAGGTCCCGATCTAATATGATTGTAGAGCGTTGGGCGTAGGTCTGACAACGCTACGCAGTAGAAAGAAAACATCTCTCTTGAAATCTGCCAGTAGGCAGAGGTATTGTCCCACCATGGGGCTGTTGCGTCAATGAAAAAGAACAAGCAACAGTACGACTGACACAGCTTAAACCAATCAAATTCTGTTTTTATAACTACAACATTTAACAAAGTATTTTTCAGTTTTAACAAGCATTACTCATGACATCATTATATTTAAAAAAAATGTCGGTGTAAAAAAATTACGAATGGCGTCTGACTTGGAAAGGCGAAAATATGCGGTATTCACCAACAAGTCTTATGCAAGAGGTAGATTTATTCGATCTTTATCACTTCTGCTCAGAGAAGAGGTAATAGGCTTTTGATAATTCAAGTGTGAATTAGAAAGTCACGATTAGAACACGCGGGGTTTGATACGAAAATGAAACTTATCGTCTTCCACTTAGACTCGCCCGCTGGTGATGTGAAGGTTTGGTTTGTCGCTCTAGGGTCATATTTTTCACACTAGGGCTAATGAGACCGCGACCTTAACGTGGACTCTTAACCACTTACAAACATCCATACTACAGCCAGGATTCGAACCTGAAAGATACTCTCGAATGATACCAAAAGCCAGAGCGCTAGCCTGTTGGTCACAAGGCCGCATCTTTTTGAAGGAGTCTGTTTAAAAATACATCTTTCGACTCATTTATAAAACTTTTTATTATACCAACATCTAGAAATTATTGTTCAAATTATATGTTAAGGAGACAATTTATTTGTATGCATCGGTAATACAGCCAGCAGTGACGATTGGGACTGCTTTAGTAGCAAATCAAGTCGGTGTTCAGAGACTTTTCTCAGCACTGGGGCCTATGAAAAGCTCTGTTGGATCCACAATGAAAAAAGGTCTTCATTGGCGTAATAGCCCCATGGTGGATCAAAGCCGTTTGCCTACCGGCAGATTTCGAGGCAGGAGATGTGTTTTCTGCGGGGTAGGATTCTCAACCTTACGCCCAACGTTCTGTAATCACAATAGACCAGAACATACGGTTTAAAGTGGATTTCGAACCACTAGGACACAGGGTTTCGAACACGAAGCCTGTGGTCCTAAGCGCCACAGCAAAATAATGTCCATTTGTCTTATCCCACTGGGTCGGCAGCAGCATCCAGACCCAGTCGAAGAACCCGTGTGGTCTCATGGAAGGAGGGGGCAACTTCTGTTGGGATTGTGCACCCGTAGGTAGAAGTCTGGCTTGGCTCCGTGGCACTGAAATAGGAGGGCAGTGCCTTCCGGGAGGACTTTATGGGGGACTACCCCCTCATTTGTGTATCGTATGGGAGTAAAACCCGGAAAACTCCTCCCACCAGGTAATTCGACTCACGAGGCATGAGGTTGAACATTCCAAATGCCCTCGAGTCTCCTAGTCTTTTGAAACTGTGTCTACAACATTGCGGCCAGCGGATGGAAGCACCGCCTTCATGCTTAAGAATTGAAATTATATGCACATATATTGGAGCATGGAGAATGCAATGCATTTTTTTGTCTTTCTGGCGCGACAACATACGCCGTGTTCTTCAAATCCAGTATGAAAAAGGATCCGAAATTGTTAAATACAGCAATTGCGAAAATTTCTTTGTCGCTGTCATCGAGGGGAATGCAACCACGACAGCGCTTGATACTATTCTTCATACATTTTTGATAGGTTGAGTTAGATATGGCTTTTTATTTTCAGCCAATCAGCTAATTTTATTTTATAACCCCAGTCGGGTTAAAATACCTTCCTCGAAGTAATAATTTTAACTTTGGCAACATAAAAAAATCGCATGGTGCCATATCGGGTGAATAAAGTGCTGGATCGATGACGCTCATTGCATTTATTAAGGTGGAATCCGTAGAAAGTGAGGAAATCGTGTCTTCAGAGAGCTGCTTTCAATGCTCTTTTTGGGCAAAATTGACAAATTTGGTTTATACCAATATAATAATCATCTGAATAGTTCACTGAAGACAAATCTCTATTGGTTAATATTTTTGTTAAAAATGTCAAGATAAGCTTCAATTTTCTATTGCATAGTTATATTGAACTACCATTTTTTAAGGCACCTTGATAGAATTTACAAATTTGAAAATCCAAGAAAGAAGGGCGTATGACAAATTAAAAAGAAACAAGTAATATATAAAAAAAAATTGAAGTCAATTCCTACTTTTTTCCCACTCTATTGCAGAAAGTCCTTTATATATAACTTTCATTCATTTTTTTCAAGTTTATCGGACGCCATCTATGGGAAGATATATAAACTTAAACCTGAAAAAAAAAAAAAAATTAATGAATTAAATTTAATGAATTGATTAATGTTTGAGAAAACTGTATTCACGTCACGTGTCACCCACTACAAGTTCAAAAAAAAATGTATTCGAACGTGAGTGGATGAATGAAAAGCATTTCATGAACGACTGAAAATTTGAGCAAGATATATACAGGGAGAGTGTGAGGAACTGAATAAAAAAGATTATGTTCGTTATCCAAAATAGTACTATAAATTAAAGCGTTAAATAGTTGGTCACCTCTGATATCAATATTTACAAAGCACAATCTACTTTGTTCAATCAGTGTGATTAAGGGGCAGTGTGAACCGGTTTTCTTTTTCTCTCAACTTGGCGGGGTTACACGATTCTTGTGACTTGGAATTCTGTGCGACCCGCTCAGTCGTTGAGGGTGACCATGTACCGACGTTTTTTGGTGACCGGCGTCCAAAAGTGGGCATCCCTGCGTCCGCTGTCCAGTGGGACAGGGGTGTTGCCGGTACAGGACGAGTTCGTCAGCAGACACATAGGACCGACGGAATCGGAGCAGAGGGCCATGCTGCAAGAAATGGGATTCAAGGTAGGAAGGGGTGGCGTTCTACTCCAGTTTTTAAGGTGTGTCCAATATCTCACGTCACAAAGCATAAGTGGTCATATAACTATTGTCGGTTTAAATTAAAATTTGATATTTCACTTGCAGCAACGACGATAATTATAACTCTGCAATCCTATCCGAAGCCAGCACAATGTTTCCATTCAGTTGATGTCGTGAATGCTGTATGTGGTATCGGTGCCGGTCTTATTTCTGTGCCATTACATTTTTTCTTCAGCAGAGGTGACTAAAAATTTGGGCCTGATGACCGACTGGCTAGCGCTCGGTACCACAGGTTTCGGGTTCTGATCCCGGCAGTACCATGGATGTTTGTATTGATTCTGAATCCACTTAAAAACCATAGATCCCGATCTAATAGGATTGTAGAGCGTTGGAGGGGTAGTGTTACTGGCGTCCGCAGCATATCTTCAAGCTACATGTGCCCCCTGGATAGTGCTAAATGAGTAACAGCGATGCAGCTCTTGCTATGGCATAAAGATTCACTGCCTGTGTATTGCCAGCTGCATTTAAAAAAACTTGTAGCTTTACGAAACATCTGTTTTACGAGATCATATTTGGCGCTGTAGCGGTCACTCATCACTTAACTGATTAACGCTGGATCTGTTACGTATTAGCTCCAGCATTACTACGGCATTACGATTATATTACGACATATATAACTATTATGCTCATAATTATTACGGCATATATTATGAGCATTACGACTCATACGTTGTCAGAGCAGTTAATGCATCAGTCAAGTTGATTTAATATTTTCTAATTATAAAAGCCTGTTAATTTTCTGTGAGGGCTCGGAACGATGGGATGAATACTACAAATTTTTAAGTTGGAAAGTTCCTCTATTTCATTTGTAGATCCAATGTCATGCGAATGACCTCAAGTCAAGAGTACAACATTTAAAGATCATTATTTTCACAACTAGAATTGTGAGAATGGTTGTCCTACAATGCAGACAATTTGAATTTTGCTCTCTAGATCAACAGTTATGTAAGCATACGAAAGGTATTGGAGTAGAGTTTTTGTAAATATTAGAATATTTATTCGTTCTTGGCGTTCTGTGCCACAGGTTTCGGATTCGAGTCCCGGCGGTGCCATGGATGTTTGTATTGATTCTGAATCCACTTTAAACCGAAAGTCCCGGTCTAATATGAGGGGATAGCGTTACTCGCGTCCGTAGCCTATTTTCAAGTTACACGTGCCCCTTGGGTAGTGCTCAATGAGTAACAGCGGTGCAGCCCTTGCTTATGGCATCAAGATCGCCGTTTCTGCACTGCCAGGTGCATTAGAAAAAAAAAACCCGTGTAGCTTTACGGAACAGCTGTTTAATGAGATCTATCATATCCGGCGCTCTAGTGGTCGCTCGTCACTTAATATGTAATAAATCCAGCGTTAATCAGTTATTTCCAGTATGACGATGGATTATTACTCATATTTTGTCACAGCAGTTAATGCGTCTGTCGGGTTGATTTCTTATTTTATAATCGCAAAACCTAATGTTAATTTTTTGTGAGGGAACGGAACGACGGGAGAGATGCTATAAACTTTTAGATCGGAAAGTTCCTCTATTTGATTTGTCGGTCCAATAACTTGCAAATAACTTCAGATCAACAGTACACCATTTAAAGACAATTAATGTCACAGCTGGAATTCTGAGAATTGCTGTTGTTTTACAATGCAGACAGTTTGAATAATACCCACTAATTTGGTTTGGTTCTACGGTCATTTTCTGCACAGTTTGGGCTAATTAAACCGGGACCTGTAGTTTAACGTGGATTCCCAACCACTTACAAACATCCATGCCATCACTAGGATTCGCACCTGTGATACCAACTCTTTGGACGCTAAATCAGAAGTTATGCAGATATAAACACTTTCAGAATATATTTGAATGTTTTTTCTTGCACAACTTTATATTGAATACACCTAGCCTGGAGCACGGTATCTCAGGTTCGAATCCCGGCGGTGCCATGAATGTTTGTAGTGGTTCGGAATAATCCACTTAAAGCTGTTTAAATATGACTGTAGAGCGTCACAGAGCCCAGGGCGGGTGATGGGTGTGGCCCAGTAGTGGTAGTAGATTGAATACACTTTACATAAAAAAAGTTTTAATTATTATTTTTTTATAAATTTCATGTACTAAAACTTGGTAAAAAAAAAAAAAAAAAGTAAAAATTTTCTGCTATTTTAAAACATAACTCAAAATTAGATTAATATATATATATATTTAATTTCTAAATTTTTATTTGTTTATACTCGTAATAACATTCTGCAGAGACTTCTCACAAGTTGAGCGGCCTGATGGCCAATTGTCCAGCATTCTCGCCTTTGATACCACAGGCTTCAGGTTCAAATCCTGGCGGCGGCATAGATTTTTCTGAGTGGTTCAAAATCCACGTTAACCTGTAGCTCCCAATATAATTAATCTGAGTGCGGAAAATTAGAGACCAACAAACCCAAACTCTCGCAAGTTGGTTTTAACGTTATCTACACAAAATTCTTTAAAAAGTACATGGAGTTCAATGTTTAACAACTAAAATAAAAATATCTAAATAGTTAAGATCATTTTCAAAATCCGTTCAATATATAAACAAATAAAAAAAAATAATATTTACAACAAATTTTAACCATAAGAGTTATTTGTTTTATGGGGTTTTACGTAAATATAAAGGGCATAAAAGTTCATTCCAGAAAAAAACATTAAAATAAAAATGTTACATTCAAAAAAGATGTAAATATATTAAAACGGTACTGAATTATCAAGGTCACATTCTTTATTATTAAATAAATAGTTTTAGTTTTCCTTAGAGCTCTGCAAAGTTTTTCAGTTCTATTTTGGGAAAAGAGTTTAATATTTGTTCGAAAGTTTTTCCTAGAATTGTCTTTTTTAGAACTTCGTTCTTTATTAATAAAAAAAACAGTTTCATTTTTCCTTAAAGCTCTGTAACGAGTTGCAACTGTAAATGAAGTTAATTGAAAACAATACAAATAACTCTGATTTCCACATTTGGTGAATTATCACTCACTTCGCGCCACAAAAAAATCACCAAAAATCCCAACAACACCTATTTTTGTGATTTGAACAAGCTTTTTGAAGTGAAAGTCCCTGATTTAAAATATATATATATATATTTTTACGAATGTTTTGATTAAATATATTTAAAACCTTTTGAATTCTACATAAAAAATATCCATTTCAATTTTATTTTTAATTATTAAAATTTGGATAAAAATTGGAAAAAAAAAGTTAATATTGTTGTAAAACATAACAATGAAAAAAAACTTAAACTAATAGTTTTTTTATTTGCAAATGTTTCTATGTTAATAATATCTTTGTGTAGGCCATGCATCTTTTGGAATTGATATCTTAATTAGTTATGTAGCGTGCAGGTTGGGTAAGAAGACTGTATCTGTATGTAGCAGAGTTGGAATTTTTAAGGCATAGGTTGGAGAACTCACAGCTTTATTTACGCACGCACACGCATACAATTAGAGATGTACACTATGTAACACATTTACAAACATATAATTATAGATTTGTGGAAGGACTCTACTTTTAAGCCAAAAATCCGAAACTCAGTTTGGCGCAGGGTGCGCGAAATATACTTTTTCTCCGGCTGAGAATTTGTGGGTCAACTAATGCGTTAATATATTTCCTCTCGGGATGAGAAACTATAAACAAAACGTTTCTTAGCCCACGTTACGTTTTTAAAATGTTTCTGGGCTGCAATTCCTCTCAGATGAGGGTCTCGAAGCCGACTGACCATTTCTCCTGAACACCAAAGGGCCAATATGTAGGAGGAAGCTTTAATGATATTCTTTTTTAAATATTTTTTTTAAGTCTCAAATATGAATTATGTTTCGTCTTCAAATGTGCCTCAGGTCGGCATCGTTTCGTTGATTGGTCGGTGAAGCATTGTTGGCATAAAAGAAGAAAAAAGTGACAGCTCATCGTGACGTTTGGTAGAAAACCAAATTTTAAATATTCCACCGAATGCGCAACGTAAAGGCAGATGTTTAACCAGGAGTGATACCCCGTACCCCATATCAATAATTACTAAAATAAGAGACATAATTTATAGAAATCGAAAGTTTTTATAAAAGCAGAAATTTAACGAGCCCATTCTCTGTGTAATTTAAAAAAGAATAAAAGGGTTAGTAAATGATCATTATTTAAAAGAATAGTTAATAAAAATTATTAAAATGCAAAATAAGTGTGGCAATCAAAGGAGTTTTTCCACCGAATACTTTTTCCTTGCTTGCACGACTCTCATTTCACTATGAGCGGAATAAATAAATATGAGATCAACTAAAAACTAAAAAGAATAATATGATTAATATTTTTATTTTCTGGAAAATGTTCCTTCTAAAACAGAAATTACAAAAAAAAATTACAAATCGAATTTGCATACCATTAATAGGGAAAGATAGGAACCCGATTAGGCAGTTGAGTTTTAATACTATACTACTGTGTCCAAAAAGTCAAAACTCGATTGGTACCGAAAACACTGAGCTCACACTGCATTGATTTTTCGTGACTTTTTCGCTAAAAATGAAACCCATATCGTTCCACAACCACCGTATTCACCTGATTTAACATCATGCTACTTATAGCTATTCCCTAAACTCAAAAGACCACTCCGGGGACACCGTTTTGAGTCGATAGAAGAGACATTTCAAATATCGCCGGAATCGGTTTCAGCGTCTCACAAAGCCAAGCGTAACTCAAGCACTCATGAATATTTTGACGTCAAATTTCACACAAATGTCTAGGACAGTGCCATCAACCTGAAAAAGAAAAAGAAAAATTTAAATACCATAATCCCGGAAAATTTAAATTGAACACTTTTTTTACTTTAAGTAACTTAAGGTTTTACTTTTTGGACACAGTAGTACAATTGACTTTTTTTTTTACAATTTGAGATCGAAATCGTATCGTCCTTTTTAAGAATCAAAAAAAAAAGATATGATAATTTGTCTTCTTTCAATATAAATTGTTGCAAACATTGTTTGAATAAAATCTTATTTAACATTACTTTCATGATAAGGCTTTCGTAAAACATACTAAAGCGAAGTTAAAAAAATAAAAGAACGTAAATGTTTGTCGCGTACGATAACTTCACTTTTCAAGAAACGAAAACTTAACTTGAAGAACTTGTTGAGGGTACACGACTCTTTCGATAAATAATTGTTCGAGGTTATCTTTATCGAAGTGAAACGATGCAGTTAGTGGAGTTTGCGTGATTGTGACTGTAACGGTGACTGTGCGTTCCTATCTGCCGAGTGCTTGATCTCCAGGTCTTATCGGACACGTGCTGCTTGAATCAACAAGGCAGCTTTTTCGAAAGATTTCAAGTCCGATCAACAAACGAGGTGAAAATAAAAAAATGGTGGTACATTTTACGCTGGTTGTTATGGTTACCAATATTTGTGAAGAATTTATCCTTTTTCAGAATCAAAAAGTGGTTAATGTCGATATAAGGAATCAAGTTACGAATGTATATATATATTTTTAACGTTTATTTTGATTTGTTGACATCTGTAAATCCTATTAAATTGATAAAAAAAAAACACGTTTGTTGTGCTTTTTTAATACTTTTTCTAATGAAAAACAGCAATTGCTCATAAATTATTGTTACGCATGCCAAAAATAATTAAATAAAGACGAAATTCTAATAATTCTAATTTTAATTATTTTTTTCCTTCTCCCTCTTGGTAGACCACAATATCTAGACCCAGTCCAACAACCCGTGGGGTTTCACGGGAGGAGGGAGGCAGCTGCTGTTGTGACGGAGCACCCGTAGGTAATCTGATTTGCCTTCCAGTCGCTGAAGAAGGAAGGTAGTGCCTTCCGGGAGGACTATCTCACATTTGCGTATCGTACGGGAGGACACCCGGAAAACACACAGCACAGTGTCATCTATGAGATTAGCTTAACAGTAAAAAAAACAAATCAGTAAAATTGTTTGGAAAACCCTCAAATAATAATAAAAGATTATAATGAGAGATCCATTATATATATGTAGATTTTAGCCGCTTGCAAAAGATGCATCCCGGCCGAACCCCCAATTTCTGTGGGGTTTACACCGGTTTCAACAGATGCATCCCGGCCGTACCTACAGTTTTGTTAGACTTCTCTACCAGTCTAACCAAACTTTTGCAGTGGGTGTCTAGGGGTGTATTTCCAAACACATCAACGAAGCGTTGGTTTTCTCTCTACAACACATATTTAATGGAGCACGGTTATATTTACAGCGATATTTACATTAACAATCAATTAAGGGACAGCACCGTCCATTCTCTCGCTGCTTCACGCAGCCTCCCATCCGTTCCTCTTCCAGCTAGCGTTCTCTTCTGCGCCCATCTGCGGGGCTTTCTTTTCTCATCCACGGGGCCCTCTCCCCTTCTCGTGGGGTCAGAGTTCAAAGTGGAATACTCCCCCACCTTGTAAACAGGCTCTGTCAAAGACAAGCAACTGTCATGTGTCGACGCCTGTTAATTAACGCATAAACTAATCCAGGGGTCGGCAACCTTTTTGAGTCGAAAGAGCCAAAAATGGCAATTTACAAAATTTCAAAGTTTTAAAGAGACTCTTAATTTTTTCTTGCCAAAAATAAATAACAGGTGAGCTGAAAAGTTCGTAGGCTGACACATTGATGGCGCTACTCGTATTAAATGCATATGATTTTTAGTTAGCCCTAATCCTCAAAAGACACGTGTATAAATTTGATAGCTGTTGCGCTATTAGTATGTGAGTTATAGCATTTTTAATGAAGTTATAGCATTTTTAGTGTTCATCACGTGCAGTCTACTCGGCTGACTGTCGATTGGACTTCGCTGTGAAATGATGTGTTACTTACAACACTAACTTGTACTTCAATAACAAACAATTGAACTAACAAATTCAATGGGAGCGATGCCTTTGCATGGTTATTCAAGTAGTAAAATTTAAATTTTACTAAACAATGTAATTTGTACTTAAAATAAAAAAAAACAATAACATACATTTCAGGAAACAAATTCAATGGGAGCATTGGCTTTGCATGGTTTTAAAAAGTTTGGATAAATTTGGCTCATAACTTGTTGCTTTAAGCACGACTCTAAACTCTTAACACGACTCTAAATTTTCATTTGTTAGTTGGCTTCTTACTTTACTTTTAATTATATTCATGCAAGAGAACGCTTGCTCGCACGAATATGTCGATTCGAAGATAGTCAGCACTCCAAATGCCAACTTCTTCACCTCACTGTAGCAATCTGGAAGACTATTCCATGCGTCGAATATAAGTGCCTCAACTCGCGACATTTCTTTTAATGTTGTCCACTTTTGTTGCATTACGTACATACATTTCTGGACCTCCAACTCTTCCAACTTGCTTTTCAACTCTGTAAATTTTCCACTCCACAAAGCTTTACTTTTTAAATCGATCAATTGCATTTCTAAAGATCCAGTATCAATTCCAAATGGCTCAATGTGGATTTCGTTACTATTTGTGTTGAGAGGATTTACTATGAATGCTAGAGTGGTTTTGTTAATTTTGAATTGCACAAATCTATCATCAAATTCATCTTTAATTTTTTTTTATCACTGTGCTGAAGTACCTCATGCCAACAGTTGCACTAGTTTTATCACGATATTGCTTTAGAAATTGAAAATGAAGTAATTTACCGCTCTGAATATCTTCTGCAAAAAGAATTAATTTTTCTTCAAAACAAATCAATTCTTCTACCAAAACATAGTCTGGGTTTCCCTTTCCTTGCAGTTTTAGATTCAGCTCATTTAATTTCGCTGTGATATCCACCAAAAAAGTAAAATTTTTGCAACCATTTGCCGTTCTCTAACTCAGGGTGATTAATGCCTTTTTTTATTTAGGAATGTATTTATTTCATTCAAGCACAAAGCAAAACGTTTCAACACCTTACCTTTGGAGAGCCATCACACTTTATTGTGAAGAAGGAGGTCGGAAAACTGAGTCTCCATTTCGTTTAAGAATTCTTTAAACTGACGATGGTAGAGTGCTTTTGGCGAGATGCTGTTAACAATCTTGATTACCAAATTCATGACCTCAACTATTTCGGCCGGAAATGTGTGGTCACAAAGCGCTTCTTGGTGTATTATGCAGTGAAACGTAAGAATTTCGTGGTTTATTTTGCTCTGAAGAATCGTTGTTGCCCCTTTATTTTTTCCTGTCATACTTCTGGCTCCATCAGTTGCTATTGAAACGATTTCATTTAAATCGATCTTATTGTCTTCAAGACATTTTTGCACGGCATTCGCTATATCTTCCCACCTAGTTTGTCCCGAGAGCGGTAGCAATCCTAGAAGTTCTTCTTTTGGACCTTGGGAAGACATATACCTGACAAAAAGGGCAGCTTGTGCCGTGTCTTTTATGTCGCAAGACTCATCTATAGCCAGTGATAAGGCAGAAGAAAGTTGAATATCTTCCACCTGCAAATATGTTGCATTTGAAGATATTTTAGCTATTCTATCTTGTACTGTTTTAGCGGATAGTGGCAAATCTTTGATTTTTTTTTAAGATTTCTGGTTTGTTTTTGAAATCATGAAATAGTTCTTCAGATTCCTCGTTAATCGATTCAGAACGATTTTAAAATGTTTTTTTTTTTTTTTTTTTTTTTTTTTTTTGATAAAATAAATAATATTTGCGTATGGAACTAAAGAGCCGCAATTTCACATCCAAAGAGCCGCAGGTTGCCGACCCCTGAACTAATCCTATATATATATCGCAATTAGGGAAGTTTCCTTTTTTACCGTAAAGTAAAATAATAAGAAAAATAAAATTCTGCTATGTCGCAAGGTCTATTTTAAATGGCGTAAATGAATATGCGGTTTAATAATCAATGCACATCAAGCAAAATAACAGAAAGTTAGTCAATTGTTTTTAATTGAATTCATATAAATGTTGGTGCATGTGATGTGGTTCCTCCAGACGCTGCCAAGTGGCATTACAACCTGGTGCTCTGTAGCTCGCAAACTCGAACTTTTATTGTCCTTCACAACGCTAGCATAATATTTCCCCTGCCCGGAGTCTATACCATTCCTTCATGTCTGGCATGGCAACCGCTCCTCTCAGATAAGCTCTCAGAAAACCAGTAAAATTGTTTGGAAAACCCCCAAATAATCATAAAAGATTATAATGAGAGATCCATTATATATATACATATCGTAATTAGGGAAGTTTCCTTTTTACCGTAAAGTAAAATAATAAGAAAAATAAAATTCTTCAATGTCGCAAGGTCTGTTTTAAATGGCGTAGCGTTGTAACTCGTTGTTGCAGGAGTCCAAAATTGGCTATGGCTTCGGATATCGTTGCACATAAAATTGTTGTGTAAGCGATCATTCCCCATCGAACTCTGCAGATCCACATGTCAAATGCATATCCACTGTTTCCGCTTTAGTATCAACAAAGATTTTCAGACCTGTCTTCGTTATGTGATTCCAAGTCATCTAGGTGTACCCTACTCTGGACAGAGGTTTGTACATCTGATGGGGAGACATCCCGTATTATTTGATAAGCTTGCTTGGGTGAAAGAAAATCAATAATGTTGGAAAAATTCTCGTTTGGGAGTGATTTGTTTGTGTAGAATTGTTCTTAAATGCCAGGTGTTTTTGATGTGGGATTACTTCGTCACATGAAAAACTCATATATGGCAAATTCGACGTTATTCGTGGAAGGGAGAGGACTGCCATGTTAACAGTTTACACATAAGGATGAACATTCTCTCTTCGAGAAGGAGGATGGAAACCCCTATTTTTTCCTCTGTACTATAGACCAGGGATGGCCAACCCGCTGCCGACCTTGAATATTTTTCCGGTCCGTGAGATGTATCAAACATTTACAAAATATATTTTTATAATTGCCGAAGTAGCGAAAACCAATGCATTATGTGTGTGCACATATGTTTAAAAATTAACTATTGAAATTATTGTGCGTTTGGTATCGTCATTATTATTATAGTATCTATGTTCACATGCAAGGATCATAGTTAACACAAAAATATCTCATTCTGTTTCAATTTTTCCCTCCAAAAAAATGTCCATAGTGGGTCTAACTCTAATATGGGGATATTATAACTTTATATGCGGCCCGCGGAGTTAGGATGCATTTCCAAAGTGGCCCGCAAGAACTGCTCTAGTCCAAACGAAGACCATTCCGGATAATTTTTATTTCTGATTTTTGGTTTAGTTTCTCAGGCCGGTTTTCTAACTCTGTTCACCAAAGTTAATTTTCTTATGAATTATTTGCATCTTTTTCCTTGCAGAGTCTGGACGAGCTGATCAGCAAAACGGTCCCTGCCAACATACGTCTCAACAGACTGATGAACATCAGCACATCCAGAGGTAAAGATCTGATTTAAAAAAAAACATCGTTTCCAATCTTCTTGTGTATGGTGTTGAAATGGGAATTCCATTCGCGAACAATGCTCTTCCAAAAGTCTTCCATAAATCTTGTCATATCTTGTTGCGATAAAGATTTATTAACACACTTATTAATGAGAGGGCTCAGATTTCAATGTGCTGGTGGCATTTGTTGCAGTCCCAGCTTCAACAGTCCACTTGTCTTGTGGATTTTTCTTTGTTTCTCTCAGTACGACACGAAAATGAGGAAGAGCTATTACTTGAGGTTTCCAGGAAATTATCGTTGAGGATGATGGTCGAATAATTCACCTCAATAAACGCTATCGCTCAGTCGCCGTACTCATCTGCTTGAGGTGTATGAACACATGAGGAGTATGTTAAACCACACGTGAAATCCTGATGCGTGTTCTATTTCATTACTGCTCTATGGTTAATTGATTAATGTACTTAATATTGGAGGAGCATATGAATTCGATGAACTAAGTAATTAAAGTCAACTATTAACGAACAAGTGCTCAAACAGACATTTACTTGTTTATATTATATATATGTAATCATCTTCTTCGTTGGTGCAACAGCCTCATGAAGGGCGAAGGTCGTCTTTGGACCAAGCCGATTTCGAGGCAGGAGATATTTTTATTTTTAGGGAATAGGGTTCTCAGCTCTACAGTCATATTAGATTGAAACTTGCAGTTTAATGTGATTTACGAACCACCACTACTACTACTACTACTACTACCACGAACATCCATGGAATCACCGGGACTCGAACCCGACGAATGTGGAGCAACGAGAGCCAAAGCGCTAGTCCACTGGAACTCAAGTCCCATATATAATGTTTTTGAGAATAGTAGATTTAGACTAGTGGATAGGAAGGGTGTTTCATTTCAACTCTTCAAAAAAGAAAAACAAAAAACGTTAAGTTCGGTTTGCAAACCTTGCCGGAAAATTCCTGTGTCCGTACTTTCTGCTTTAAATCTATAGGCCAAAAAAATGCCCGCATTGCATTTGAGAAGGGTGAGAATTCTCTTGATGCTATTCTAGTAGTGTTTGTTGCAGATTACAATCTGAAATCCATGGTGTCCATGGAATTGCACTCCACATGTCGCGTTTAACCATTACGCCACTAGGGATTTTGATAGAAAAAAAAATCGTTAATCAAATAAATTAATTTTTTTTTTTTTCGAAAATTATTTTATGTGATTAAACAATGTCCATCCATGATACAATTTATAATCAAATAGATCGTTTGTTAATCAATTTATGACCTAACAAATAGAGATGTTTTGGTTGTTTTTCAAAAGCTGATTTCTTTGCTGCTTTTCTTGGCTCTTTTTTGCTGCTACAATGGCAAATGAATGTGATCTGAATTCCTTTGCCATCGTGCCAGCAAAAATGTTACAGAATTATCATTATCTAAGGTACATCATGAAAAAGCCGTGCGTATATTTTCCCACAGCAATTTGAAACAAATAATCTCGAGCTGCAATCCCACCAAAGCAGCGACCCACTATAGGCCTCAGACATGCCGTGCTAAAGCTTGTGATTCATCAAGGCGTTTCGCTTCGCCATTTGACAACTTGGTATTAATGCGGTATTAAACTTGCATCATATGTGCTTGTTTCATTTTTTTCAGAGTGAAGCAACCCGACTTTTCCAATCACACAATAAATTAATAAGCTATACCAGAGGTCTCCAAGCTACGGCCCGCTGGCCAAATCCGGCCCGCCAGTGTTATCCATCCGGCCCGCGACAGCGAATAGCTTATTGTTGCTGTAATAAGTTGGATAAAAAAACACAGAATGATAATAACTCTGTTTTATTGACTTGCTAGGTAAAGCTTAATGACAGGCATAATACGCAGAAAATGTAACTTAAGCATAACAACCAACAAGTAATTGAAATGAATCCCACTGACATTATAAACTAGTGAACATCCCGCGGTCACCCTTGGTAGTTATACCTACCTATTTCTGCTTTTAACCAATAGATGTCGGCAAGTGTCACGGTCGTATTGATAAACACAATAGTAATTACAGTAATCGAACCAGCGAATTTAGCAAGCGTATACTCGCTCAGAGCGCGTACTCGGGGACTGGTCTAGAAATTCTAGATAATGGCAGAAAAATTAAAACGGTTTTGGCCCTCGGTACTTACTGGAGTAAACAGTATGGTCCTAAGGCTGGAAAGTTTGGAGACCCCTGAGCTATACAATAATATATGAATGACCCTCGGTGAACTTGTTTGGGCGAGAGAAGTGCCATTTGATCGCACACTGCGCAGTGCTCTTGCATTCATGCAATTTAGCTATGGAGTATTAAAGGTGGGTGTGTTCTCAGCGATTAACTTTTTATTTGAGGGCAACGACAGTTTGTTTAAAGCTGAAGGAAACGAAGCAAACCAGTCTTATCAGGTAGCTTTTTGCATTACTTCTTTTCCTCTGAAAGGTTTGGTCTTTGGTATCACAGGTTTCAGGTTGGAATCCTGGCGGTGGCATGGATACTTGTTAGTGGTTCGGAATCAACGTTAATTTGTAGGTACCGGTCTAATTAGCTTTAAATGTGTACAAAATGACCGTAGAGCGACAAATCACATCAAATCAAACCAAACCTATGGAAGGCTTTTCCATTCTGAGTTTGGTTCCAATATCTATAGGAAGGAAAATTAACAGATATTGAAACCGTAATCTGAGAATTTAACATATTATCTACCAGGCTCACGTAGTCATTGTAAATGCTTCAAAATTGGGATGAAAAAGTCTCTATGAAAATTGTTTGAGAGTGTGTCCTACTTTTTCAATTCCTTCTATTAGTTCACACTCTCCTTATATATATCTTGTTCCCATTTTCAATTGTTCATGAAATACTCTTTATTCATCCACTCGAGTTCAAATGCACTTTTTTTTTAACTTGCAGTGGATGACACTGGATGTTAATCCATTTTTTCAGATATTAATTTAGTCATTCATTAAATTTAATTAATTAATTTTGGTTTTTTTTTTTTGGATTTAAGTTGCATGTATCTACCAATAGCCGACGTCAGATGAACTTTAAAAAAATGAATGAAAATTATGTATAAATGACTCTTCTGCAAAAGAGTGAAAGAAAAGTAGAAATTGACTTTTAAATTTTTTTTATATATTACTTGTTTCAGGAGAGCACGAGCTGCTGAACTACCTGCGCAGCGTGGCCGAGCGCAACCAGGTGTGGCGCTCCTACATCGGCATGGGCTACTACAACTGCCTCGTGCCACACTGCATCCTCAGGAACATCTTCGAGAACCCGGGGTGGTAAGAATCTCTTTTCTTTAACTCATCAGCAAAACTTCACCTACCACAAAAGACTTTTAATATCTTATTTCGATCCACCCATTTCGCCAAATCACCAAATTGGCGATGCTTTATAAAGTGTGGTGCGATATTTATAAGCATCTCAGAAGATTACTGCAATTTTGTTTAATATTACGTGCACTATATTTATTTTAATTATTTTCGAGGTTTGCAGTGGGATCCCTATTACAATCTATGTTCAACACTGCACTTACTATGCAGGAGTGCAGAATATTAATCACGCATTTTTTTCAGTTGCTGAAGGCTCGAAAAACCTGAATAAATTTTAAGGAAAAAAAAATGAACACTCCAAACTTTTATTAATAATAAGTCCTCTTCCACAACCTTTTGCAAATTTGTCAATTGTTACTTGAATGTTTCTTAAATTTTTTTTGTCTCTTTTTATTTTATTTTCTCATTTGTATTGTTAAATGCTTTTAAATTTATCATTTCTTTACAGTTTTTAAAATTGTGTTGGTCTCGGGTTGTCCGGGTTAGGATAGTCCCATTGTAGCTCATGCATGTCGTAAAAGACGACTAAAATGGCTGTCCAGTATTCGGGGGTATAACCAGGTGGGGTAAAGTGAGACTTCACTCTATGGGTGCCCATGTCTCTTTGCCGCAAGGTCAAGGACAAAAAGAAGCTGCATTTTTTTACTGTTTATCATAACTCATCAATAGGTTCATGGAATTGGTCTAGACAACAACAAAATTGTGTTGTTGATTTTTTTTTTGTTTCTTCTGTAGACCTGGCGAGATACTATGCTGTACGCGTGTATTACTTGTAACTTTAAACTTTTTTTTGCCTACGCACTGCAAGAGCGCCACTTGCGGCGTACAGTCAGTTGGCTTCGAGATTCTAGCCCGAGAGGGCGTACGGCAAAACAGGCGCTGCCGTTAGTTATCAGATCCAAGTGCTGCCTCAGAGACGTTTAGTTTAGTCTCTCACCCCGAGAGAAGATAGTTAGCACCATCCTGTGCAGAAGTTGGCCTACAGACTCCTGGTATACCTGAGTATCTTTATTTACAGCTTAGAAGTGGAATCCACTTAAATATCCACTTCCACTTAAATATATGTCTTTAAATGCATTTCCTGTCATATATTAATCTTTGTAGTGTGCCGTGCTCGTGATTGTGCGCTTGTAATTAAAGTAGTACGTTTTTTTAAATGTGTGTTCTTGTACCTTGACCACACCCAGACAGAGCTGCACAAACAAATGACGACATCTACTTCAGTCTACCGCCCAAACGGGGGGCCTCCTATACTAGAACGATTACAATAAAAATCAAACGTGCGAGTAGATAAAGATTTCATATTCATTATTTTGTGGCAAAACTTAAATGTGTTTAAAACACTACTGAATGATTTCTTTATATACAAGAATTGCGATATCGTCCAAATTAAAGTGATATTGATTGTGTATTAAACATTTTATCTAGGTGAAATAATAATTGTAAAAGCTTTCAAATTTATATATTTTTTTTATAGAATCTTATCATTTTTGTTATAGAGTCTTATTCAGTTATGACATCTTACCGGGTAAATTATCTGTATAAATTTTGAATTTCTTTCGACATTTAATCTCCCAAGTTTTCGTTGTTCGAGACTTGCTATTGTAACTGTAACTAGTATTTGTTTTATTATAATTCATTGGAGATAGTTGTTTATTTGAAACAATTTTCAACATCTCAAAGTCGTCATGTCTTTCTTCCTGGCGTCCTGGTGGCCAATTGATTACCGGTCTGGCCCTTGGTACCCCACGCTTCAGGTTCGACTCCTGGCGGTGGCATGGATGTTTGTGGGAAGTTTGGAATCCGCGTTAAACTGTAGGTCCCGGTCTAATGAGCCTAATGTGTGCATAAAATGACCTTAGAACGACAAATCAAGCCAAGCACGTCTTTATAAGCTATATTAGAACTGAAACCAAAATTGCTTCTCCAGGACCACCCAGTACACGCCGTACCAGGCCGAGATAGCGCAGGGGCGGCTGGAGAGCCTGCTCAACTACCAGACGATGGTGGCCGACATCACGGGGCTGGACATCGCCAACGCCTCCCTGCTGGACGAAGGCACGGCGGCCGCTGAGGCCATGTCCCTCTGCATCAGGTAGGCGTCAGTCCTTTTTTTGTTTACCATTGTGAAAATGTTTATTAATCACTGTGATTACAGTGTTTGGGCCACAGGTTTCAGATTCGTGTCTCGGCGGTGCCATGGACGTTTGTAGTAGTTCGGAATACACTTTAAACCGTAGGTCCCGGTCTAATATGACTATAAAGAGCGTCACATAGCCCAATCAGACGTCTTCTCACCCACATCCTTCCCAAACTATATAAGGGCAACAAAGCTCAAGGCACAATGATGTGATTTGTGGTGAGGTGTGGTGTAGTAGTAGTCACTGTGATTACACATAGGGTGGCTTGGAATTGCAACGCACGGCATTAACGTGCAGGAGGACTTGGATTCGGAACCACTGGAGTGTGTTTTGTGTCCCTGCTTTCAAACCTTCTATGAATTCCTGTAGTACATGCGAGCTGCGGTCAGATTGTCTGGCGGATGTACTACATGAAACTCAATTGGGGATATCTGCTCCTAACTTTTATACCAGAAGATAAATTTGTGACTGAGCAGTAATCAAAAAGCAGTGTTTAATGTGTAACTTGAATTACAGTCACACTTTTCAAAAGTGAAGAGATAGATGATTGCATGGTAGATTTAAAAAATTAAGTCTAGCAATGACATTCAATTTGCCAAGTGAGAGTTTACCG
The DNA here is from genome assembly GCA_021605075.1 of Caerostris darwini. NCBI lineage: Eukaryota > Metazoa > Arthropoda > Arachnida > Araneae > Araneidae > Caerostris > Caerostris darwini. Next base: position 65,419 of record BPLQ01012873.1, on the reverse strand, counting down.
AATTTTTCTCTTATATTATTCACATATAGTCCAGCCACGGATAATGTAAATTGGTAAGAATTCGGTTTAGTGGCAAAAATGGACTGCTTGTTAAATGAATTAGCCAGATATAAGTGGGGAAAAGCTGTTTTGAAAGAAAAAGGTGTAATGCCAAGTGTGGAATTTTTTTCACCTCTTTCTTTTAATATACTGTTACAATTAATTTCACATCATTAAAATTTTATATAATTACTTTTTATTGCATTTACAAATCCCTCCAAAATGACATTTCCTTCCCTACGACGCCGCTCTTTTTTTAATCCATCCGTCTTGGGCGTTTGCCAATTTTCCACGTGATTGATGGTTGGACTATATATGGGGTATTTATCACTGAAAGTTCTGGAAGACGTTAACTTTCCCTCTTTAATACCATTTGTTATAAATATTTGGAACATCTAATATACCAAATTCATTAAAAAAATAGGTTCGTGACAAATTAAATTACTATATCGTCTTAGGGGTCTGATGGCCGAATGGCTAGCGCTCTGACGCTCAGTACCACGAGTTTCAGGTACGAGTCCCGGCGGTGCCATGGATGTTTGCAGTGGTTCGGAATCCACTTGAAATCGTAGGTCCCTATCTAATAGGGTTGTGGGGGTAGTGTGACTCGCGTCTGCAGCCTATCTTCAAGCTATACGCCCCCCTGGGCAGTGCTAAATGAGTAACAGTGACAAAGCCCTTGCTTATGGCATACTGTCTCTGTGTTGCCAGCTGTATTAGAACAACATATAAGTTGCTACGATTTAGATTACTATACCATCTTAGCAAATAAGTTAATATTTATTTCATTTTTAATTTTCTTAAAATTACTTGATGCTTTAAATGTTATTTAATTTAATCTTTACCCGAATTGTTTTAGCTCTATAAAAATATGCCAAATGTATACACTGGGAAACGCAAGACATTAGTAATGTCACTGTCCAATTGATGTGCACAATATTTTAAGATCGTGTTCGTAAAAATTTCTCTTGTATTATTTTTATTTATTTTTTCAATTGATTAAGTTTTATTATGTTTGAGGATCATATCCCATTTTTTGAGAATGTGTGTAATAAAATAACTCTGACTTCATCAACTCAGGTTATTGGTGTAGTTGGTAGATAGATAGCCTTAATAATATAGATGGTGTAGTTATGGTTATACAGGGTGTATCTTTAAAATGGTGCTTAAAATATGAAATAAATGTATTCTAATTTATGAAGTGTCTCCATTCCAGGTACGTGAGGAGAAAGAAGATCTACTGCTCTGACAAAGTGCATCCCCAGACTATTGCCGTCGTCAAGACACGGGCAAGGTAAAAAAAATCTCGACAGTGTTAAAAAATGATTTGTAAAACTGCAGCTATGTGTTTATTTTCTAGTTTATTAGTGGTTTTATACCTTTTTTATTGATTGAATTGTTTAGAAAGCTCAAAATGTTTTTGATCCTTGAAAACACTCCAAATGTGATCTGCAGAAGGCTATAGATAAAAAATATCGCCGGTTTGATTACGTTGGCAAATGCCCGAGCGAATGCTTTCAGAAAAGACGAATATCTTATAAGCTGTCTTATAATGAGCCCTACATGTCATGAGAAACTGGGCCAATGCCTTAAGTCTGTCGGGTTCGAAGAGGAGAGCAGTATTCCGGAGATGCGACAGAGCGAGGTGTTCTTGATTTTTGCAAATTGCATTGCCGCAGTCTGGCTGCAGACATCTGCATGTAAAAAAACCAAAAAGTGCACAAAATTAAGCATTATATAAAAAATATAGTACATGTATCTTTACAAAACTGATGCATACTATCTGCATCCCAGGTAGATTTTATTACTAAAAAAAATTATAGTTTACAAAAACTAAATAAACACGCTTTTAGAGTTAATCAAACTAAAAGAGAATTGTTAACATAAGAATAAAGCGTGGGGTGCTTTGTACGACATTTTTAAACTAACTCTGCATTTCGGAATGAAACTCGTGAAAAATTATAACGGTTGATATCCCACGCTTTTAGAACATTGATATTCATTTTCTCGTCAGTCATTTTATACTTATGTTAACAATTATTTTTTACTTTTTAGATTGATTAACTCTAAAAGCGTGTTTATTTAGTTTTTTTAAACTATTCATTTATTAGTTTGATTAACTCTAAAAGCGTGTTTTTTAGTGTTTTAAAACTGTAATATTTAAATGAGGTCCCGATACGGAGGATTGGAACTATAGTTCTTACAATAATTTCATCGGCAATTTCATTTGAAACATCAGCTAAATGCGAATAGGTCGAGCCAGCCAAGATTCGAACAGGGTATCTCCTGATCCGTGGTCAGACGCGTTGTGCCACTGTCCCACGTAGGTTTGAATGTCATTCTACGTGGGTTAAATTGCTCTTCATAAGTTAAAATAAAATCACTCATCCTGGCGATCCTAATCAAGATGAGATAATAAACTTATCAAAATATTTTAGTGTCCTTGATAAACGTTTAAATTAAATCTGCATCGCTTAAAGTAGGGCAAAATCGTGCCCAAAGAGTCAGTTACAAACGAACATACAGATGAAACTAATAAAAGCTTATTAATAAGAGAAATTTGGTGGTAGTATTAGCATTCGTTTCTTTAGATACTGGCCTACTCCTGCCCACACAATCATCCTGTATAGTTTATCATCGATCCTAGCTCAAGAATTAATTGGCTTATATATTTATCTTGTTCATGACTGACATAGACATGAGGATATTCAGCTAGGGTTCATTTCTTGGGTTTCGAAATGCACATCTTGAGAGATTTTGAAATCAGGCTACAGTATGTTGGAAGTGCGAGCCAAAAGGTGCTCGATTCGAAGCTTTGCAATAGATGCCATCTATTTCAGCGATGGTCAAAAATGAATCTGCAGTCCGAACTGTCATACCAGGAGGAGGGCAGGGAGGTGAAAACCAGATGTAAAACCTAGACGGTCTTCCGTTCAAATTTGCAGTGGCACAACTTCACCGCAATAATTTCCCACGTATACTCAATTAGTTACAAGGCTGGTGAACTGGGCGGTCATTTTGAAGCATCTATTTTTCTAAAGACACTTTTGGGTATAAATATCCAACTGTTCCGCTTATGAACACTTTTTATTGTAGTGCCATCATTCCCACAATTGTAAAGTCTCAGCACAGCTCTAGGTGATGTGATGCAGTAGTAAACCCAACGCACAATATCTTAATCCCACTTCTAGCATTAAACATCTTTAAATGCTTGACTACAATATCATCTTAGCTGAATACAATATTTCTTAAGCTTTATTAAATTTTTATCATAAAATTATCTTACCGTGAAGAAGCGTTACCACAGGGAAATGCCCTCCCCACGCACATACATACTTTTGCATAACGAGCTTCATTTTGGGTCTGCATGTTTCCTTTGCAGCGCCATGGGCGTTCGAGTGATCGTGACGGACTTCAAAGACGTGGACCTCACGAAGAAAGACCACTCCGGCATCCTGTTCCAGTACCCGGACACCGAGGGCCGGATAGAGGACTTCAGAGAACTGGTGGAGCAGTGCCACAAGGGCGGGGTGAGTACTCAAGCCGGATTTGCTAAACTCCTCAACAATGTCTTCAATTGGCTCTGGCGCTCGGTACCACAGGTATCGGGTTCGAATCCCGGCGGTGCCATGGGTGTTTGTAGTGGTTCGGAATCGGCTTTAAACCGTACGTCCCGGTCCTAATAGGATCGTAGAGCGTTGCGGAGGGCATTGTTACTCCGCATCCGTAGCTTATCTTCAAGTTAACAAGCTCCCCCTGGGTAGTGCAAAGTGAGTAACGGTGGTACAGCCCTTATGGCATTAAAGATCACGGTCTATTTTGCCAGCTGAATTAGAAAAAAAAAGTCTTCAATTAGACGTTATTGGTTGCTCGTTGTATATCTACACTAGTGTTTGAAATAAAAAGAAACTTCATTTTGAGACAAATACTTCCACAACACAGGACAGATTGCAAAGAAATTAAGTTTATAGATATAAGCGAAAACATACACAAGCCTTATGGTACATACATGATTTCTACAGCTCAAGAAGGCCAAAAAAAGAGGGCGGTCTGATGGCCAACTGTCTAGCTCTCTGGCTGTTGGTACCTAAGGCTTCAGGTTCGAATCTGACGGTGGCATGGATGTTTGTTGTGGTGGTCCGAAATCCACGTTAAACTGTAGGTATCGGTCTAATGAGCCTAAAGTGTGCACAAGATGACCGCAGAAAGACAAACCAAACCTAAAAAGAGGCTACCACATCGAACTGAAAAATGGATTGATTGGGAGTTTGGTCTCCTCTCACTGATCTCACAGGTAGTTTATGCTAACTCCATGTTGTAGTTGCTCTATCTCTTCCAGCAACGAAGGGTTTCTTGGAGGTAACAGACGAATTCAGCCGCACCACTTGGAACGTCCCAGACATGTTTTATTATAGTTATGGGGATTTGTGGGACCAATGCATTCAACGAATTTCCTCTTTTTTCTTAAATACTTTTATTACATGAATGCATTAAAAATGTACATCGCCATCCACTATAATGAAGTCAAATGAAATCGGGACCAATTCCATGCCTGAAAAGGTGAACATAGGACCCTATACTTTACAACAGTTCAGATTCTGAGATAAAAACATGCTTGTCTTTACATCCATCTAACATGATTCCTGCCCAAGCATCCTCTGTTATAATGTTTTATTTTCTTCGGTTGCAAGACAGCTGCCTGATGGCCAATTGGCTAGTGCTTTGGCCGTTGGTGCTTCAGGTTCGAATCCTGGCGGTGGCATGGATGTTTGTTGTGGTGGTTCGGAATCCGCGCTAAACCGTAGGTCCCTATCTGACTAGCCTGAAGTGTGCACAAAATGACCGTAGAGCGACAAACCAAACTATTCACGTAAACAGGAAGGGACGGCATGTACATAGATGCTCACGAAACAGCCCGGCCACTTCTGTAACAAAGAAAGGTTGCCGAACTTGCTGTCTTCACTTTCGTATATGAAATTAACTTAAAAATAAAATTTAAAAAAAAACTATAAAATTCCAAACTATTTCCTTTTCTTGAAAAATCTTATTTTCCCTTTGGAATAAAATTTCTGTGCTTTCACCAAACGATCTTTTTGAATCATTTTGCATTATATATTTATATAATTATTAGCTCGTGAAAAAATTAAGTTATTTCGTCAAATATTATAGATAAAAAAAACTCGTGAAAGAAATTTTAAAAAATTACATATAGCAGAGAAAATTTCTCCAAAAATTTAAAAAAGTGGCCTCTTAAAAGTGGCCAAGGAAGCCATCGAGCCAATTCTCCAAAACTATACCTATAATTTTATGGGTAAAAAGTGTAAAAGATAAGTGCTGCTTGTGTAGAAAGTTACGAACCGGTTTTTCTACTGGATTTCTTGTTGGTTCAATGCTTTGAGTGGCGAATTCGTTTATTATGTGGTAACACAAAGCTGGGCCTGAATGGCCGAGTGTCTAGCGCTCTTGCGCTGGGTGCCACAAGTATCGGGTTCTACTCCCGGTTTGTCGCTCTACGGTCATTTTGTACACACTTTAGGCTCATTACACCGGGACCTATAGTTTAAAGTGGATTCCGAACTCTTCACAAACATCCATACCACATTCAGGATTCGAGCCTGTTGTACCAAAGGCCAGAGCACTAACCAATTGGCCATCAGGCCGCTTCGAGTCCCGGCGGTGCTACGGATATTTGTAGTGGTTCGGCATCCACTTTCTACGTAGATCCCTGTCTAATAAGATCGTAGAGCGTTGTCTTGGCAGATTGCCAATTTCGTACACAAACTACTGTTGAAGTAAGTTTAGAGATTATTGTTTGAGATAATACACCTAATAATACATAAAGTAAGTTTGTACCCCGTAAGTTTTGAAATAATATACCTGAGGAGGAGGGACGATTATGGGCGACGGGGCCATGGATGTTTGTGAGCGGTTTGGAATCCACTTTAAACCGTAGGTCCTGATCTAATGTGATCGTAGAGCATTGTCTTGAGGTTGAGTCGATCTTCAGCCTCGTGGTACCTCGCTAAAGTGAAGCTGCATATTACCTTTAGCCATGCACTATGTCCCCTGCGATGGGGTCTATTGGACCTGGTATAGGTTTTCCTACACCAGGGGGTTTAGTAATAACAACACAAAGCTTCTGGAGCTATACTTGGAGAGTAATACAGAAATTGCATATACGCCCAGCCCTTAGGAACACGTGACAAATGATCGGTGTCGCAACAGCAACTGAAACCAAACTACAGGCTTGAATGCCGTGCCCCATGCAGGCTGGTAATCAATGGTACTTTGTTCCTCCATGGGACCAGACCTAAAACCAATTTTATTTGAGAATCAAGGTTAAATACATATGATACAAAAATGGTACTTAAAAATGTAAAAGAATATGTAGGAGGCTTTCAGTTGAAAAGTTTATCTTTGGGGAGTTCTTATCTGTAAAAGAAAGTTTTCTAGATGGAAAAATATAAAGTAGAACCATAACTGAAAGGTTATGGAGGCATGCTTTGAATGATGTCTTGTAATTTTTGTTTGAAGATTTCTTCAACACCTGTTCTAACCAGTTTATTCTGTAAATGTTGGAGAAGGGAAAGTGCAGTGAAATTTCTAAGAAAATATTTTTCCCTGATATCCTTCCGTTTCTCACAGTGGTACATGATACGAGTCCTATCCTCCAGGACAGGGGTCTTCAAAATACGGCCCGCGGGCCACATCCGGCCCACCAGTGTCATCCATCCGGCCCGCGACAGCAAATAGCTTATTGTTGCTGTAATAAGTTGGATACAAAAAATACAGAATAATATTAACTCGGTTTTATTGAAGATTAATAACAAACATAATACGTCAAAAAATTATTTAATCATAACAACTAACAAGTAATTGAAATGAATCCCACTAACATTATAAACTAGTGAACATCCCGCGGTTACCCTCGGTAGTTATGTTGGGGTAAAAAGTATCGCATATGTATGTATGTCGATGTTTGGAATGTAAATATCCAGAATCAAACATATGATTTTTATCCTGAAAATCCCTCAGGAACGGAAAAGCTAATTTAACGCGTATGAAACCACGAGGTATCCACTTGTTAAAAAATACTAATGAGATTTATGTAATTGAGATTTTTCACTGACAACAGTTTGGTACAAGTAAAATTGATCCACAACTACAATTATTAAAAGAGATTTAAGATGCTCATCGGTTAACTTAGATCTGAAAACATGCTTTCTGAACTTCATCTTGGAGAATGTTTTCTCACACAAGTAAGTCGTACTAAAAGAAAAGAAAAAAAACCACGAGAAAAACGCAGCGATAATGGCAGAAAAATTAAAATGGTTTTGGCCCTTGGTACTTACTGGAGTAAACAGTATGGCCCTAAGGCCGGACATTTTGGAGACCCCTGCTCCAGGATGTGTCCTCATTCACATTTTGGGTTTCTATTCAAGAACTTGTGTTGGTATGCAGCAGTTGCTCCGTGGCCAGTGTAAATCTGGTTGAGATGGGAGCTATGGAGCCTTTTGGTACTGATTTTGGGGCATAAACTGATCTTCCATTGTTTGATACTTGGAAGTATGTGGCCCACATTCCACTGTTCTAATCAGTTCTCCTTTTTCAGGGGGTGGCTGTGTGTGCCACTGATCTCCTCGCCCTGACAGTGCTCAAACCCCCTGGTGAGTTCGGGGTGGACGTGGCAGTGGGCACAAGCCAGAGATTTGGCGTGTACCTCAACTATGGCGGACCACACGCGGGATTCTTCGCCGTCAAGGACAAGTTCATCCGCTTGGTGCCCGGAAGGATGGTGGGAGTCACCAAGTAAGCACTCTTAACCAGATCTCTCAGTATTGATCTAGACCAGGGTTCGCCTTCCAAACTAGCTTGGAATTTTATCCTCTATTTAGATGTTACGTTTTTATGATAGGATAAGCATCTGCGGAATCCCCACAAGAACCATTCAATTAAGAAGTGACAGGAATATAACTAAATGTAATAACTCTAGAATTGTATGAAGAAGCAATTGTTCAAATACTGCAAGAAGCACTACCAATTCAGACAGGGAAATCTGTTAAGTGATGGTTAAATTAATTTTTCTAAACATAAGCTGATCCTTGGACACTATTTTGAGAATATTGAAACAATCTGCAAATAAGACAATTCTGTATTTCGAAAATAAGACAATTCAAAATGAACTACGGAGGCTGCAACTCGATACGAAAGAATTAAGAGTACTTTAAAAGTACGTACGATATTAAGAGTGCTTTACATAAACTGAAATAGTACTCTTAATATCGCATTTCTTAAAAACTTAAATGCCGACTCTGCTTCTTCTATCAACGATCTTTCCTGTGATCATAACCCGATGCTAGTTGAAGTCTCTAATAATTCATTTACGTCCTACCTCAATAGCATAATCACAATTACCAATTGGAGTATTTTCACTAAAATTCTCTCTGAAATCATTCCTGGCAATCCAACTATCTCCAATATTCAAGATATTGACAAAATAATTAATAAATTCAACTATGCTATTACTTCTGATATCAACCTTGCTAGCAAATATAAAGAATTCAGTACTCCGCACCAAACACTTCCTACTGAAACCACCTCTAAAATTGCAGAAAAAAACAAAATTCGAAAATTATGGCAAGATATACCAGGTTTCCTCCGTTCAAGCAATCCCTCAACAAACTTCAAAAAATAATAATAATAAAGCAAATAATTCACAAATTAAAAAATGGCAGATGGAATGAATTTTTAATAGACCTAAATCCAGAAGATAATTTTCTTCAAAATAAACATTTTACCAAAAAAATTGTCTATTTGCTGACGATTCTGCTGCTCTTGCCCAAGGTGCTTCTATTTTTATGTCATCAACACTTTTCAAAATTTTCTAAATACTCTAATTGCTATGTGCCATTTAGTTAGCCAATCCTCTAATGTCTCTAAATCTCAAGTCATCATTTTCCGAAAAGGACATGACAGACAATTATATATTAATTTTTCTCGGCTTAAAAATAGACAATAAACTTAAGTTTTGACCTCGTATTCAACAAAAAAATGTTGAAAAAAAATTTATCTCACTGTGCCACTCATCAATAAATTTTCTAAATTAACTTTGTCAAACAAAATTCTTCTCTTCTTAAGCCTATTCAAGTTCTTAAGCCTATCCTTACCTATGCTGCCCCAATCTGGGGTCTAGCTGCAAAATCTAACAAAAAAATCTGTACAAATTATTCAAAACAAACTTCTTCGTATCATCACTGATGCACCCTGGTTTGTCATCAACTCTACAATTCATCAAGATTTAAATATTGATTCTATTGACAACTATATTACAAAACTTTCTAGAAATTTCGGTACTTACGTATTAACGGTACCTTGGAGACAGACTTGGCGGTTTTTAAGTGTCGCCAAAGTCTGTCGCCAAGGTACCGTTAATACGTAAGTACCGAAATTTCCTCTATACAATTGCTACCCTCGAAAACCCTCTCATCGTGTCACAAACTATTTTTACGCAATTGAATGGAAAACACAACTATCCTTACTCTAAATGGAATCGAAGCTGAATTTCCTGTTCATTTATTTTCTTCTACTTGGGTTCAATATAAATTCTCATTAATTTCCAACTTTTATTCCAATGTTTTAGTACCTAAACAAACTGACAGCAACAGTTCGATCTTCTCCAACGTACTTTTTCTCCCCTTTGACCTTGGCTCCAAAATGAGTACTTCGGTCATTGCAGTTGATTTTATTCTTTTATATGCACTCCCTTGTTGTCTGAATTATATTTTTCTGCTTTTTGCTCTGCGCTCTTTACTGATCGCAAATTTCATGTTACGTTTTCATCACCAATGTTTTTCGTTTTTCTTTCTATCTCTTGTTTTCCCCCAATTCATGCGATTATTATTATATATTCATTGTATTGTATTCCAGCACATCAAGGCACTCGACCTCTTTATTTAACTTAATAGATACGAGTCAATCGTTATGTTTAGCAACACATATTTCATGTCATTAATTTTTAAATCCCACATGAATGTCCAAAAAGTAAGACCCATTTTCAATTTAAAATTCCGGGGCTCATGGAATTTCAATTTTTTCTTTTTGAGGTTGCTGGCACTGTCCTTGACATCTGTGTGAAATTTGACGTCAAAATAGTCATTAGCGTTAGAAGTACGCTTGGCTTTGGGGGACGCTCAAACTGATTTCGGCAATCTTTTAAATGTCTGAATTCATTGAGCAAAAAACTTGCATTCAATTTTGTTGGCGGAAACCTATAGAATGTTGCAGAAGGCATTCGGCTAGCATTCCTATATCGGAAAGAAATGTTCAGAAGTGGTATAAACAGTTCAAAGAAGGCAGAGAACGCGCTGAAGACGAAGAACCCTCGGGTCGACCACCCACCTCAACCGACGAAGCTCACGCTCACAAAATTATAGATTTAGTGCGGGAAAACCATCGATTTACAATTAGAGACATTGCTGAGGATGCTGGAATTTCAAAAGGATCGGTCCATTCCATTTTGGGCATCAAATCTCGATGGGTACCGAAAACACTGAATGCGCCAGCTCACACTGCATTGATTCTGCGTAACTTTTTCGCCAAAAATATAGACCTTTCTACATCCATCGTATCCACAGCGTGGCTATTCCCTAAACTCAAAAGACCCCTGCGGGGACACCGTTTTGAGTCGACTAAAGAGATTTAACGTGAATTGCCGCGCGCTTTGAAGGCCGATGACTTTTTAGCATGCATTGAGGATTGGAAAAAAATTTTGCATAAGTGTATTGTGTCCGGAGGGATGACTTTGAAGGCGATAAAATACATTTGGAAGAATAGAGTTTTTGAAAGGAAAAAAATAATCTGTCTTACTGTTTGGGCACCGTAGTATTAAAGTTTATTTTAAAATAAAATTTTTTTGAGGTGAAAGTTTCTGGTATTGCGCGAGGATATTAATCTGTATTAAATAATAGCTTATACAGTTACTCATACTTTTATTTTATAGCTTTATTTATTTATTTTTTTTGGAAGACTCCGCGGATCTTTAATTTACAGAACGTCATGTTCACACAAGATAATAAATAAGCCACAAAACTTGAAAAACCTCAACTTCCAAAAAACTGTTTTTTTTTTTTTTTTTTAATTATGAGATCATTACCAACTATTGCTTTAACAAAGTGCCAGTAATGCATTTGGCGAAATCACGTAGTAGAAATGAATTCACCAAACTTCCGGGTTCGTTTAGTTGTTCACAAATGTTATTAAGTTGTCGGTGGTTCAAATAAATCAACTCTCTTGAATTAATTATTGACTATTTTATTACACATACTAGAAATAATTGAAACTTTGTACAATATTTACAAATTGATAGTAATACCACACATTTCAATCTCAAATGCCATAAAACTTAATTTCTTTCAAAAAACCTCTCACACCACTAAGATTACCTCTCTCTCTCTCTTGCTTGCCAAGCGCTCTCTCAAACTCGCACTTCTTTCGCCCAATTCACTTGGCGTCGCCGCGCCCTCTAACGATCATTCGTTCCTCTTTTTTCCACAGCATTCCCAATGTTACCATGGTTAATTTCTTACAAACTTTCATGTTCGTCTAATTTTGCACGTGTGCACAGGTTGATTTTTTTTTTTTTTTTTCATCCCTTGGGGACTTTGCTTTAAAAAGTAATTATTCTTTTAAGCTTTTTTTTTCCTTATTCACAATTTGTTTTTGTTTCGTTACAGGGATTCGGCCGGAAACCTGGCCTACCGACTCGCCCTACAGACTCGAGAGCAGCACATCCGGAGAGACAAGGCCACCAGCAACATCTGCACAGCACAGGTGAATCTCTTTTTAATACGCTTTTATTACCTTCACCTGTATGTTTGTAACTGGGCTCGATTTTTCCCCACTTTAAGCGATCCGATTTCATGTAGACTTATCAAGGACACTGAAATATTTCGATAAGTTTATTATCTCATCGTGATTAGGATCGCCAGGATGAGTGATTTCATTCTTTAACTTGTGAAGAGCAATTTAACCATGTAGAATGAAAGTACCCAAAACATTCAAACCTACGTGGGACAGCGGTACAACGGATAACGCGCCTGACTACGGATCAGGAGATTCCTTGTAGGTCGAGCCAGCCAGGATTCGAATTCTCATTTAGCCTTCGTTTTACTCACAATTAAATTATTGTAAGAATTATAGTTCCAGTCCTCCGCACCGGGACCTCATTTAAATATTATAGATTAAAAACACTAAAAAAACACGCTTTTAGAGTTAATCAAACTAAAAAGTAAAAAATAATTGTTAACATAAGGATAAAATGAATGTCACTGTTCTAAAAGCGTGGGGTGCTCGGTATCAATCGTTATCATTTTTCATTAGTTTCATTCCGAAAATGTCATACAATGCATACAATTAAAAATGTCATACAAATCATTAATTTTAATTAATTTTGGCACTCATTTTCTCGCAGTCATTTTATTCTTATGTTAACAATTATTTTTTACTTTTTAGTTCAATTAACTCTAAAAGCGTGTTTTTTAGTGTTTTTAAACTATAATTTTTCTTTACCACATGCACATAAAATCCGGAGAACGTTCTTTCTTTACATGGGTGTGTGCAAACTCGTAGTGGCATGTAGTAGTTCAGGAAGGCTATAGATGCTTTTGGATGTAGACTTTGATGTATTCATGTTCTTCTTTTGGTTGAGAAACCAATTGATTCTACCATTTATTTGGAAAGCCTGAAAATTTTTCTGTGCTTCATGCAGAATATAGCCATTGATTTTTTTTCTAACAGGGTAATTGCATTCAATATGTTAATTATTGTACGTCCCTTATTTTATGCATGTGATGTTTGTGCGTGTGTAAATAAAGCTGTGCAGTACACTAAACATTTATTTCTTTCATACATTCACGCATTCATTTCATTTTCTTGATTTAAGATATTCGAAATCTAGAAAGATGTAGCAAATCCAACATTTACCAGGTAATCATTAGGGCCTGCAATACTGCAACCACGTTATGCCAACACAATTTTGAAAAACAAAATATTCCCAAGGGTGACATTTTGGAACTGTTGCATTCTTCGTTCCTCCTTTCGATTAAACGGAAAGATATTTTGGCGTACAGATTTATCACTCCACCATAACGCGGATTGACACGGAAATTTTTGATTTGTCATTGCATGTTGGGAACAAAGAACCCTTGCTTTGGGTTTTCAAAGTTCTATCCAAGAAGCCACTCCGGGAGTAGTACGGAGGAGAATCATTGAAAATAATAACTTAAAAAGTATAAGAAACGGGCATATATGGTTCGTAGGCTTTGAAACGGAAGAGTTAAAAGTTATTTTTTTATTTTCACTGGTTTTCAAAAAAAAAAAAAAACCCCAAAAAGATTGATTGTAAAATTTTTATTCGTTGAAATTTAAAAAAAACTGAACTTAATAAAGCGGTGCTTCACGCATCAGAAGAAAAAAAAATATTCTTATTTTCTCTCACGGAAATGCACAAAATGGAAACATACCAAAAAACCATTTTATTTCAACTGAAAGTGCAATCATCTTTAATATGGATTGTGATCACTCTGATTATTCAGGCACGACAACGATGCTCCATGTGCTACTGGTCGTAATTGATTTCACTTTTACAGTCAACAACAAAGGACCATTTCCTATCCTTTCTTAACATACTTCAAAAACATATGTTGTCGTAGTATGGACATGGCAACCAAACTCTAACTGGGTGTGATTGGGTTGAGATATTTGAGGCACAGGTTGGAGATGATTTATACGTCCTAATCGTCATCGAATCTCCTAAATTGTTTGTACAACAAGGATGCTAGCAGATTCGAACCCCGGCCCTCCTGCCAGCTAATTATGCACGTTGCCATTGAGGCACTGTATTCTAAGAAGCACCAAATTACACCACCGAAATTACAGTGGCAGAAGGGAGTGTGGCAAGCAAAGATGTAGCAAGTCCACTTATAGCAGTTTTGTGTTAACTTCAATTATGATCATGATATATACTATGTTTATGGTATATATTATGATTATGAAATGTAATATGGAGACAATATGAAATGCATGTGAAGATGGAACATTAACTGTGTGTTTTTTCAGGCTCTCCTGGCCAACATCTCCGCCATGTACGCCGTGTACCACGGAGCGGAAGGGCTCGTCAACATTGCAACCAAGGTCAACAACGCCACCAGGCTTCTGGCGGCAGGTGGGTTCCCCCTCTTTAATCAATCCAAGAAGTTTTACAATCAGTTATACATGCAAACTACTGTAGGACAACGGGGTGTGTGGAAATGTAAACATCCGTTTCAAAAGTCGACGAATCGATGCTAGTCAGATATACGCTGCGAAAAGCGTTTTTAAAAGGAAAAACATTTAATAGTCATTGTACTACTATTTAACTTCTAATTTTTCTCCTGATATAGCGTATTTTAAAATTTTAAGTATTTAAATTTTATGGTAGTTAAAAACCTCCCTGAAATTATCTTTCTCAACATATTATGCAATTCTGTTTGAATCCATGGGGCCGAGCGACTAGCGCTCTGTGCAACAGGTTTCAGGTTCGAATGTTGGCGGTGCCATGGATGCTTGCTGTGGTTCGGAATCTCCTTTAAACCGTAGATCCCGATCTAATATGACTGCAGAGCGTTGGGCGTAGTTATGACAACCCTACTTCGTAAAAAGTCAGAGTCACGGAGCCCAGTCAGACTTCTACCTACGAGTGCTCTATCTCAACATAAGCTGCCCCCTCCTTCCATGAGTCCACACGCGTTCTTGGACTTGTTCTAGTTGGTGCTATCTACCATGTGGGATAAGAAACTCACTTAACGTTAAAAATGTCACAAAACAAAATAAAATAAAATGGCAGAAGAAATTTGTAATATCGAACGTGAATCTAACAACTTGATAAAATGATGATAAACGAAATGATAAAATGGTGCTATAAAAAAGGTAACCAAGAATGTTTTACGTTACTTATTTATGGCAATAAATAGGCTATTATATAATCAATCATTTATATGTTATTTAAATGTGAGATCAGTTTGCATGGGTTCAGTTTGACAATCCTACCCCGTTAAAAGAAAGCATCTCCTGTTTCGGAATCTGGCAGTAGGCAGACAGCCATGGTTCACCGTGCCTGAGAGTTAATTTGAATCCGTAAGACTTGGCTGATTGCCATATTCGTACACAAACTATTGTCGTAGTGAAAGCAGAAGTTATTGTTGAGAGAGACGATACATTAAATAGTACAACAAATACGAGAATAAGTTTCAGTATCTTTACAACACATATTGCAATACTGAAAGGAGAACGACTTAGTCGCGCTGACCTTGGAAACGAACGCTTAGAATATATTGGTGGCGCTCATGATGAATGATTCAGGGTGTCGAGGGAATTCCCGAAAGCAAGAGTTCGTTTTAAAAGGAATACTCAGTCAGAATTAGGGATTGCAACATCCGAACGAAAGTTCAGTACCGGTATTCGGTATTTTTCAGATCTTAATAACGGGATACCGGTAGTAGAAATGTCATTGGTGCTGTCATTTTACTTATAATTTCATCCAAATTATCTAAAATCCCTGATGGCTTGGGCTTAGAAACTGTGCTCAAGTTTGTATCTTCAACGCAATTAGATTCTTTCCTCTTTAACAAATGTTTCGCTTTTAAATGTGTTGCACTTCCTCCATTCACTTTAATAACTCTTTTACATTGTGCCACCCTATTCTTCTCATCATATAAATAATGAAACCAAACTGAAGTAGTATCAACTGATTTTTTGTGTTCTTTAAAGTTATTCTTATTCATTATTATGGGGTATTATTTATGAGTATAAACTATTTTTCAGATTTATTATATATAAACTCTAAAGTATGATATGCAAATACAATACGAATAACAAACTCGCCAATTTAAAAAATATCGAAATATTACACACTTTTTTCACAACTACAATCTTGTTTTCACAGATAAGAATTTCTAGTTTTCATATAAAAATTCACAGATAAAAATAAGAATTTCACTGATAAGAATTGTAAATTTCTAGTAAATACCGAAAAAACGGTATTTAAACTTGTGAATACCGGTATTACAAAATTGTGCAAATGGCTCAAAAGACCGGCATTGCAATCCCTGGTCAGAATGGTTGAGGTTGCTTGCCGGTAGACTCGTCTTTTCTACTCCTCAATTAATCTGTGAGGATTTACGATCAGCCTGCACTGTGGACTTTTCGTAGTTACTATGGAAAATAATTTTTTTTTATTTCTTAAAATATTCACAAAAATATTGATGGGGGATATAAATATACATTAAATATTCCTATACATTACATCTCCCTTAATTATTCATTATTGATAAAAATATTTATGGAAGAAATTAATAATTCTGCTGAAATTTAAAAAAAAAAAAATTTTTGTCTATTACTTTCCATCTTTATGTGATTAAACAAAAATTCGAGAAAATAGATAATTAGATGTTATCGTTTTTTAATAATTAAGGAAAACACGCTCAATCTTATTCGATAGTAGATCAGTAGAGTCGTTATTACATATTTCCTTTATCAAAAAGAACTCTTCCGTGAAAACCATCCTCCTTTAAGGCAAGGCTTCACAAACAAAGGTTTGGTTTGTCGCTCTACGATCATTTTGTGCACACTCTGTGTTAATGAGACCGAGACTTACAATTTAACGAGTATTCCGAACCACTCGCAAACATCCATGCCACCGCCAGGATTTGTACCTAAAGCCTCTGGTACCAAAGGCCAGAACTCTAGCCAATTGGCCATCAGACCGTTCACAAGGTAAAATGTAATAATGACACTCTATTGATTTGGGAACTTTGTCAAATAAGATTGAATATACATTTCTTAATTATGAAAAACAGCATATTAATTAATAATTGCATTTTTATGGATTATTTAAGCTCGTATACATTTTATATAAATGTATGTGTGCATAAGCTAATTGCTATGAATTTTCATGAACTTTTTTTAACTAATAATATTTATCTCATTTCAAATATTGAAAAAATTTTTTAATTAAAAAAAAATATTTAAAATATTAAAATTAAAAATGTTAAAACATTCAAAATATTAAAATTACAAATTTAAAATATCTTTCTAGATGAAATCAATCTTCAGAAACAAATTTTGAGCGCGAGATATTAATAGTCCTAAAGTCACAAATTAACTTAACCCCATTTCAATTTAAAATTCTCCAAAATAAAAAAATAATGCCGCTACAAAAGGCTGCCAAAAAATGCTATGCTATCAAAAGAGGCTAACCAAACCAAATACTACCATTTCCGAAGAAGTAAATTTTGGGAACTTTGATTGGAAGGCAAGATATGTGTGCAATTCGTAACTCCTGACAAGCATCAAAAAGTGGAAAATTGTCTGTACTAAAATATCACACTAAAATTTCATTGCATTCTAAAATTTTGCAAATTTGAATCAAGGAAAAAAACTGAAATTGATTTTTTATGAAGAATTTTATATTTTCACGATTTGACGCTGTGAGTTAACCAATATCTTTACGCGATTCCAGTAATTCAACAAATATTTGTGCTACATAAGATCAGAATTTGAAAATTTGTGAGCATTAGTTCCCTTTCCCCTCTCTTAATTCATTTAATTGTGTATGAAGTAAGTAAAATTAATTTAAGTAAGTATCCAAATATGAGTTTTAAGAATTTGGGACTTGCAGAGAAATGTAAAGGCATTCTACTTTTATTTCAAAAGAAAAATTGCTACCCACATATACACGCAAGAGCCAAAACATTATGACCACCTGTCAATAACGAGTTGGCCCACCTTCGGCGCGCAACACAGCTTCAACCCGCCTTGGCATGGATTAATACCAGTTAAATACCACTTCCACCTGATCACGTGCCTTCCACGTCATCCAGGCGAGTTCATTGCAAAATGTAGGGGTGGTCATAATGTTTTGGCTCTTGAGTGTATATCTTGTTCATAATATATAGTTATTTTCAATGTTCCAAGACTTTTAAAGGAATGTACCGATCTATTAGTTTCGAAATTGAATTTTCTGGTATACATCGTAGCAATAAATAGAACTGGGCTATGAATTTTGTTGTTGAAAATGTTCCAATCCTTCCTAGAACTGGGTAATGAATTTTTTTATTGAACATGCTCCTACGCTTTCTAGTATTGTACCATCAACATTTTATTCAATACTGTCCAATATTTCCTAGAGCTATACTATGAGGTTCAATGATTGTTAGCATGTTAAATTAACTTTGTTTCATGCATAATCCAATGCTAGGAGGTTGTGGCATGAAGAAATACTGAATACAAAATAAACACGAATTGAAATGCGATCCTGTTGTGTGTCGCAGGTGTGACTGGAGGCGGCAACCAACTGCAGCACGAGCTGTTCTTCGACACCATCAAGGTCGTCCCCAAGTCCGGCGTGAAGATGGTCAAGAAGAGGGCGGAGGAGAAGAGGATCAACCTCCGGTACTTCGACGACGACACGGTAAGATTATTGGCTTCATGCACTGTCTCGTCATTTTTAAAACATGCAGCATGAAGGAGAAGTAATTGCTCAGTAAATCTCATGAGGTAGCTGGACGTTCATTCATGGCTATTCATCATGGTAGATTGCATAAATATAAGATTTTGTTTTTTATGCTAAGCAGTCTGTGGTTGTTCAGCCATGTAACCCTTAGACTATCAGTAACGTACTACTACCACACCACACCGAGCTGAGTTGCCCCTTTACAGTTTGGGAAAAAGTCTGATTGGGCTCTTACAGTCATATGAGACCGGGACCTACGGCTTAAAGGGGATTCCGAACCACTACAACATCCATATCACCGCCGGGATTCGAACCTGAAACGCCATGAGCTTCTGAGCACTAGAAGTTGTAATGTTATCAGCAACATCGATAAGTTGCGTGCAGTTCTGAGTACCATTCATATTGACGATCCGACATAATGGGCAGATCCCATCCGAAGCCAAACCAATGCGGTGGAAGTGTGCCTGCAGGTAGTCATGGTCGGTTGTAAGGCGGAAGCGGGCGACAACCTTTGCACGTTCCAGGTGCATTTCCACCTTTTGTTTCCTCTCAAGATCTTCAGGCTTTTTCTTGAATCCATTTTAAACTGTAGGTCAATGTCTAATATGACTGTAGAGCGTTGAACGTAGCATTGACAAGCCTACCCCGTAAAAAGAAAACATC
The DNA here is from genome assembly GCA_021605075.1 of Caerostris darwini. Taxonomy (NCBI): domain Eukaryota; kingdom Metazoa; phylum Arthropoda; class Arachnida; order Araneae; family Araneidae; genus Caerostris; species Caerostris darwini. The sequence continues at coordinate 46,170 of BPLQ01012873.1, read as the reverse complement.
TCGTGTTTCAATCTATCAGTAGGCAGTCGACCTTGGACCACCGTGGGGCTGTTGCACCATTGGAGAAGGGTTTGTTATAATGCTCTACAATCATCTTGTGCACACGAGGGCTAAACAGACCGAGACCTACAGTTTAAAGTAGGTTCCAAACCACTCACAAACATCCATGCTACCACCAGGATTCGAACCTGAACTCTGTGATAAAGAAGACCAGAGTGCTAGCCACTTGACCATCAAGCCGCCACCATTGGAGAAGAAGCAAATAGCTCAATAAACAACAACAAGAAGAATTTATGGGAATGTTCAGAATCACTTCTCAACATGCTCCTGTTTTCTTAATAAATGCTGACCGGGAAACGAAGCCAAAGGGCGATGCATCGCCAACTCTAGTACCAAAAAGGAATACAGATGTTGTCCCCAACTTTCTATTCCTTTTAGAATAGGAGGGCGCTCTCTATTTTATTACTAGCTCTATGAGTCCAAGTTTTCAAGCACGTTTTTCATGGCAACTTCCTCTTTTTTTTTCCAGGTGGGCGTATCTTTGGACGAAACGATTGAGCAGCAAGACCTGTGCGACCTGCTGTTCGTCTTTGAATGTCCAACCACCGTAGTAAGTCGACTTCTTTTGTAACGCTTTACTGAAAACTCTTTGGCTTCCGAGAATGAACAATTCTCAATTATACACTTAACTTTAAAAAGTTATTTTTTTTATTCGAAATTATTTTCCCAAAAATAGGAAATGTTTTTAAACCCTAACATGTTTACATAAAGATCTACGAATTAAAGAGAAGCGATAGCAGGTTTGGCAAAATGGGTGATGCTTTGAGTTCTGAAACGGAAGAGATTCAGTTCCGTGGAAGCAATATTCGGAACTGGAAGTTTTCTTTATATATGCTGGACATGGGGGACACTCCGCGAATGTTCGAAGAACATGGCCGAGAAAAGTTTCTACTACACCACACCACACCACACCACATCACTGTGCCTAGTGCTGAGTTGCCCCTTTACAGTTTGGGAAAGATGTGGGTGAGCAATGGGGTGATTGGACTCTGTGACAGTCTACTGTCATATGAGACCGGGACCTACGTATTAAAGGGGATGCCGAACCACTACATACTTTTAAAAAAATAAGTAGTGAATGGCAAAGAGAAGTAGTTCAAAATCATTTTTCACGGAGTGGTGATGAAGGTGGAAAGAGGTGCATGACATCAGAAAAAAAAATTATTAAGATCAAAGGACGGTGCTACTATAGATTAACAATGAAAAGTTTTTTTATTTTATTTCAACGAGGTCTGAGTCGTATTAACCAGGTCCCTGTGAGCAGCTCTAAGTGGTCTACACTGACGATATTCATTTAGCACTACTGAGGTGTAGCTTGAAGATGTGCTACGTACGCGAGTAATACTATCCCCACAGCATTCTACGATAATATTAGAACCGGGACCTACTGCACTGTCGGGATTCGAACCCAATACCTGTGCTACCGTTCGTCAGAGCGTTAGCCACTCCGACATCAGGCCACCTGTGAAAAGTAGCCAAAAAAAAGTAGCCCCATCACAGCCAAATAATTTTTCTTTCTGGCATAGAGATGTGTGGCTGATGACATCTATTTGTTTTTCTCTGTATCCTGGTTAAATAAATTAGAAGGAGAATTTCTCGGAATTTTTAGAATCGCTTCGTAGCATGTTTACTTTTTCTAAATAAATGCGCGCACGGAAAAGAAGCCAAGAGGCAATACAGCGCCAACTCTAGTAAGAAAAGGATGGGATATGTCGCTCTATTTTATTATTACTGCATGCTCTAGAAGACATGCTTCAGTATCTTTCTGCCAACATGTGCTGCCATGGTGATTTATGCGCACAGAAGCACTGTTTTGATCCCACTCTTTGAGCTTGGACGAGGATTCCATTTGTAGCAGAGGAATTGAATTTTCCGCATTCGTTAATTAGTTACAAGTATGTTCTTTCATTTAATCGTCTTATTAGTATCGTCTTGCACCATACTTGGGCCCTTTGAAGACACTAATCTTCAAAGGGCCCAACATTAAAAGCTTTTTATACAGGACGTATTAATGCTAATTTTGGTTAGAATCTTTGAAGATCGCACCTCCTAGATTGTGACCAAGTGCTGACACTCGGTGAATGTGCGAATAACATGATTCAGAAAAGTATCACAGCCAACGAGTTTTTTTCTTTGCTGGCATGGAGATGTGTGGGTAATGTTTGTTTTCTCTGTGCAGGAGGAGTTGGCGGAATCCTTCGATGCCTCCAGCGACGCCTTCTTCTACGGACAGAAATTCAAGCGGAACCTGGAGCTGCTCACGCACCCGGTCTTCAACAGGTAATCTCTCTCTCTCTCTCTCTCTTGAGTTTAATAAAAGTTTTTTTTGTTCTAATGCAGTGGCAAACACTTAGACAGCTTGGTCTTAGATGCCTTAAGACAAGAGCTGCACAGACGTTACTCACTTTGCATTACCCAGGGGGCGCGTGTAACTTTGAAGATAAGCCACGGACGCGGAGTAACAATGCCCCCGCAACGCTCCACGATCCTATTAGGACCGGGACCTACTTTTTTAAAGTGGATTCCGAACCACTCCAAACATCCATGGTACCGCCGGGGCTCGAACCCGAAACCTGTGGTACCGAGCGTCTGAGCGCTAGCTACTCGGCCATTCTGGCCCCAGTTTAATAAAAGTCATTTAATTTATTTAACGAATTTTTCTAAATTCAATTAATTATTAAGAATGACCATAGTTGCCCGACTCGTGCCTCAGTCGCATCGCGTACCGCTGGTGAGCATGAGGATCTATTTGTTGTAGACAGTGTTTAAAAAAAAAAAATGAGTTGACTCGAGGGCATTTGGGATGTTCAACATCTTGCCTCATGAGTCGGATTACCTACTGGGAGTGTTTCGGATTTTCTGCCATACGATACGGGAACCTTTTATGGGGTGACTACCCAGCTTGGGGTAGAAATAGTTCCCCCTAAAAAGTCCTCTTGGTAGTCACTGTCTTCCAGCTTCAGTGACATGGTGTCAAGTCAGATTTCTATCCTACGAGTTCCATCACAACAGAAACTCCCTAATTGTACCGAATTTTAACTTAAATTGTATTAAATTTTTTAACTTTTTATTTCTTATCTTGCTTTTATTTATTTTTAGTATTTTTAACTTTTGAAACTACAATTTTTAAAATTTTTATGTATTTTATTTTTTATCACATGCTAACATTTTAAACAGCCAATTATCAATCGTAAATATATATATATATGAATTAAGATGAAGAGATTTTAAGGGGTTTGTCCCCATTGGCACTCCTTAATCACTACGCCAGTTGCCAACAGAAACTACCACCTTTCCCTCCATCCGTGAGTAGGCTACTCTTCGGCTTTCCATCCCGCGCTGAAGATTAGACATTACGGTGTATTTTTTTTTATGTCTATTATGAAACGAATCCCTTTAAATTGAAAAAAATGATTGAAGAATTGCAGGATTCATTAACCCTGAATTTTGGTGTACGGTATTTATTTACCTATCATTTATTTATCAGTTAAGCGATTGGTTTAAATAATAACCACAAGTATTTACGTCATTACTACGTCAGCACATTTTCACTTCTGATTTGCTTTATCGGCCTGTACAATTTAAATGTAGACATTTTATCGTACGATTTTCTAAGCGATTATTTTTTGTGTGTACATAAGAGTTTTATCAGTTGAATCCACTTACGTGAAACTCATAAATGCTTGAAGAATTACTGTCTTTATAATTTCGTTTGTGTTTTATTTTCGTCTATTTTCATGCATTTAAGAAATATTTGTTTTCCAGACAATAATTTTGCAATTTAATAACTTTTTTTTGTAAATGACTTGAATTTTATAAATAATCGAAATTCTACGCTGGGGTCTGATGGACGAGTGGCTAGTGCTCTGGCGCCCGACACCACACATTTCGAGTTCGAGTCCCGGCGGTGCCATGAGTGTTTGTAGTGGTTCGGAATCCACTCTAAAATGTAGGTCCTGGTCTAATAGAGCGTTGTTGGGGTAGTGTGACTCGCGCCCTAGCCTATCTTCAAGCTACGTGTGATCCCTGGGTAGTGCCCTGAGTGAGTAATAGTGGTGCATACCTTGCTTATGGCATAAAGACGATAAGTCTCTGTATTGCCTGCTGCATTAGGGAAAAAAATTCTACGCTTAGCGAAATCTGAAATCAACCATTATCACATAAAACCTCACTACCAAAAAGAATTGTCAGATTGCTATGAAATTTATCATGGACGCTATCAAATATTTAAATTGTCAAATATTTCACTATCAAGCACATGAATTTCAATATCAATTAAATTCAAATGTCAAACACATTTTCAAATATTTAAATTTTCCCCATGATTGTGCATTGAATAAGGCCAGCAAAGAGCATTTATGTGTGTTTACCCTTGCTCGTGAATTGTCACCCTGAATCTACCTGCAGTTTATCTTCTATAGTTGTCGGAGTTTGGAAGGTAAAAGTATCATTGGGATGACAGAAGTTGAATCATCATCCCCTTCTCAAGTCAGGATTCCTGGAGATCTTTTCCGATAAGATAATACCCGATCATAGTGTCACACAACAGCCATTTCGATTATCTTGCCCTTCCTAATCTCTAGATATGTAACAGGTTGAAAATATACGAGACGACTCGGATTATCAAGTTGAGCCACATAATATTTGGATCGAATTGGAAGCTCGCTTACACCACCACCACCATTATTACTACCCCCATTACTACTACTACTACTACATTACACCACATCACTGTACCTAGAGCTGAGTTGCCCCTTTACAATTTGGGAAGGATTTGGGTGGGCAGAAATCTGATTAGGCTCTGTGACGCTCTGAGGTCGTACGAGACCGGGACCTAAGGCTTAAAGTGGATTCCCGAACCACTGCAAACATCCATGGCATCGCCAGGACTCGAACCCGTAACCTGCGGCACTGAGCGCTAGAGACTCGCCCATTCGAGGCTCGCTTACAGCAATTATAGAACGTGAAGTCAAATCATATCATAAGAAATCTGTACGCCTCAATTCCTTGTCGCATCAGATGTCAACCATTCTGACAATGCTGAAGTAGAGTTTGGGACTAGTGAACAAGACTAAATTTCACACACAGGGTGCTTTAGCTTAGGTTCAGGATGCCCTCGTACGACAAATAGGTGGACAACCTCATCTCCTACTATCGACCTGTCGATTGCATCGTTGTCCGACATCCACACACAGACAACACGATCTTTTGTTCCGTTTGTACCATTGCAACAATTATCTGTTACAGTGGCATCCTCACTCACTTGCCTTTGCTGCCTCACTCACTTGCCTTTGCTGCCTCACTCGTCGTCACCTTCGTTTGGAGTGGTGCGTCACTTAGCGGGATTGGACTGAGTGAAGAGAGGTCATCTTCAGTGACAAATCACGATCTATTTTCAGCAGTGATGGCAATTGTTTTCCTTTTTGGAGGCCCTCTGCTCTATAATGTAGGCTTCTGTTTGGCATAACATCGGGTACATCATATCTATACCCGATATGTTTTTTTGGTGACATTACATACTGCAACGGATCCCTTCTAGTAATTATTCATTTCACCATGAAAGGCTAGCTGTGCGATAGTAACATCCTTCCCCCATTTGTGTTGCAACTTATGATAAGGTTCCCGGGAAACATGGTTTCATGGTTTTCAACAGGATAATACTCGGCCCTGGTGTTACAACACTACCTCTTCAATACTGACAAAATTTCATGGCCATACCGATCTCTAAAATTGTCGCCGATTGAAAATTTTTCTAATGACTTGGGTTGGATAATATTTGTATTGAACTAGAAGATTGCTTATTTCAATTGTGGAATTAGAAGTCGCAACACACGATAAGAAATCCTTATGCTTTAATACCTAATTATATTACATTGTGTGTTCAAGTTAAAGGTGGCCCTAAGAGGTATTACGTACTGTACTTTTTTTTCAGAGTTTTACTGCAATGAAAGATACATTTATTTTTCTTTTCTAATCATTACTTTATAGCTTTGATGTATATATACAAGTAAAATTTCAATTGTATCTGACAATTTGTTCTTGGTGAGTTCATTCTCACAGAAATGAATGAATTTAAATTTCAGAGATTGCAAAAACTTTGCTTTTTCTCCACAGTTACCGATCGGAGGCCCGGCTGGTGCGATACATGAAGGCGTTGGAAAACAAAGACATTTCTCTGGTGCATTCCATGATACCACTGGTACGACAATCCTTTTGTAGAATTTGCTATTGCAAAAGTTTTTCACTATTTGTGTTTAATATAGAATATAATATATAAATTTGAAAATCCGTTTGTTTATCCTTTATATACAGTTCTTTTATATAGCGATGGTCTAAGAATAAAAACACATCTCTTTTATTCGAAAACCAAACGCACACTGTTGGTGTTACATTTCTTTCTCCTTCTAGCCAGCTCACCCCACGCTGACCTTCGGTTTTTTATTTTGCATATTGTGCACGTGGAGCTATTTATCCATGAGATAGCAGTTATCTGTTACAACAGTTTTCGACCCAAATTGGGCTATGGCCTATGTAAGATCGTAGACTATTTGAAGATTCATCCTCTTCATTCCCTCCTTATCAATTGAATAGTTTTATTGCTTCCAGATGGTGCTAGTCGAGTTAACATTAAAAAAAAAAAAAGGGCAAAAAATTGACGTATTGAAAAATATATGCTACGTATTCTTAAAAATATATGCTAACATGTTAAAGGTGTAAAAAAAAATTATTGAAGTCGTCTTGTTAAAGACTCCAATGCGCAATGTATTTTAACTCTGTGTATGCAACTTCGTTTTCATTTGCGGGACTCCGGTTGACTCCATTGCAGAGTTTGTTACTCACCATCAATGGAGGCTGCACACGAATTGCTTGTTATCTTTGTAACTGTTAGCCCACCATTCCTCCAACGCTACCAAGCATTTATTACTGTTGGAGGTAATCACATTAATAACAAATCATTTAAAATTGTAAACATTGAATTAAAGAATCACTTTGCAAAGATGTTGTAAATAAACAATTTTCCTCAACGCGCACTTCCAACCCTACATACCTGCAGAAAAAAAAAAATATGCATATTTTGTAAGCTGTATCGCACCTCAAATTTCCTTCCTCGACCCTTTGAATTACCCTATATATATACCTTTAGATTACCCTATATACGTATGCATATAGAGTAATATTTTATAGCATATATTTTTTTTTCCTTTCAGTAATAAATATAAAAGATTTATTTTTTTTTTTACTTTAAAAAATATTTTACAATAAGCTGCTTTAAAAAATTAATACAAATAAGTAATAATGCAAATTCGTTTAAAAAAAATTCTTATTTAAAAAAGAATTATTTTTATTAAAAAATTTCTTCATTTTAAAAAAAATCTTACGGCTATGATGTTTGTATTTGAGCACAGAAACTACTACTATTAAATAGTTAAACTATTCCGAGTATTTTTGCAATGTAGTTATAGTCTTGGCGCAATAGCCCCATGGTGAACCGAGGCCTGCCTACTGCCAGATATCGAAGCAGGAGGTGCTTTCCTTTTTACGGGGTAGGGTTGTCGGCCCTATGCCCAACAGTTATATTAGACACAGATCTACGATTTAAAGTGGATTATACCACTGCAAACATCCATGGCACCATCTGGGCTCGTACCCGAAACTATGGCCTCGAGCGCCAGTCACTCGGCCATCAGACCCCAATGTAGTTATATATATTATTATAAAATATGAAGGTGTATTAATTAATAGAAATATTATATTAAAAGGAATTCAGTTTTTATTTCATTTTACTTGTTTACTTCGTATTTTCCACTTAATATTCATGTTCATTTATTTCCAGGGATCCTGTACCATGAAATTGAACAGTACCACAGAAATGATGGTGAGTTGAGTTATTTTCTAAAGTTAACCAAACTTTATTTTAATTTAGAATTAATATTGAATATGAAATGAGACAACTATGCTCAAGGTAAAATTAAAAAAAAAAAAAAAAAAAAAAAAAATTCAGCAATCATTCATCTGTTATTTAAAAAGTGAAATCGATTTCATAAGAAAATTTAACAAATTAAGTCCACGAAATTTGTGGTTTGATGACCTTGACCGGTAGATGGCGACACAGAGGTGCTCGCATTTTCAACCAGTTATCAGCATAGCGCAGAACTCTCATGAAGATATTCAAATAAGGATAACCCGACCTGCCCGAAGGCTCACGGAAACACTGAATGACCGACAGCACCCACTCAGAACTACCGGGGTACCGCCTTATCCGGCTCCACGGATAGGGTGATATGTAATAAGTACAACACCCCCCACCGCTTATGGCTGCCCGCAACTGGGCATGAACGTCCACGTTATAGAGCGTGTTCGAGCACACCCGCGGAGACGTGCGGATCTCTTCGCCGTCTTAAGTGACGTTTCCAGGGAACCCCAGGGGAGGTGGATCCGGATATAAAAAAAATTACATAAATAATATACTAAATAAATTTTTGATATTTTGGAAAGGATACATTGTTAGTTGAGCAGCGAGCGAATACGTCAAAAAAAGGTTAACTACTTCGAGAATACTCTTTGGATGTTATAGACAAATATGAAAACGACGCATAGACGATCCGAAACGTGCCTAAGCCATCTTCAAAAGCACCAAGTCCGCCAGAGAAAATAAGAAATAGAGATTTATTAGAAATTAGATATAGTTTTATTGTCAGTGTAGTTATGCAGCAATAACATTGATTAGACAATGGTTCAACTGTGAATGCAATTTTAAATCTCACTGTTCATATACAGGGTGATTATAATTAAAGTCCCATTTCCAAAATGCTGTAAAAGAAGAGCCAACGAGTTCAAATTTGAACTGAAGATACTTGAAGGGGGAAAACGGTAAGGCATCAAAAAAAAAAAAAAAAAGTTCCAAAATGTGTTAATAGATGGCGCTGTAAACGGCCTAAAGAAAGTGAATTCGGTTGCCATTAATATTGTGAATCGACATAACAACGTATTTGGCACGAGTTGCACATTCAACCAACTGTAGTATTCGATGTGCTTGACTGTTTGATATTTTGACGGAAAAATTGACTTTCAAGTGTTATCTTCTTTTTCTGTTCCCAATTCTTTTTCTGTTCCAATAACAATAAATCAACTTCACGCTTAATTTGATATAAAACTCAAAACAAATAATACTTCACAAAAATATTAATACTCATCTAAATATAGAAGCAGTTTAAAATATTTCAATTATAATCAATTAGCATTTCATAAACTCAAGTACACATCAGTTAAATCAATAAGTCGTTAAGTCAAATAGCACTTTCTACTCTATCATCCAAATACAGAAACATTTCTAGATATTTTACTAGTTAATATTAATTTATCAAAGAAAGACATATAAAAACATACGATTCAAATGCATAGAATATCCCAAATTAAAAATAATGTTTAAGTATTTAAAACAAGTAAAAAATAGCAACTGTATAGAATTCTCTTTCTAAAATAACCTTTTAAATTTGAACAGAATGAAAACAATTACTTTTATAGAATTAGAACAAAAATGCAATAATTAAAATTAAATATTATCATGCAAATATGAAAATAAGTTATTGTAAAATAAATGTCTTATCTGGTCGGATACACAAATACGGCTTGCCTTGTTATAGCCGGGATGGCTATCTCCTTTGCAGAATCACTTGTAGCCGGGATGGCTATCACACTGTATCACTTCATCCAATATGGGCCAGGGTGGCCGGATACACAAAAAATGCTTGACAATTTCTGTAGATTTCAACAGTCCAGCGGATTCATCCTGGCTCGAGCCCCCCCAATTTATGTAGATTTGGCTGCTTGAAAGAAGACGCATCCCAGCCGAAACCCCAATTTATGTAGATTTTGTCGCTTACAGAAGACGCATCCCAGCCGAAACCCCAATTTATGTAGATTTACACCGGTTTCAACTGATGCATCCCGGCCGAACCTACAGTTTTGTTAGACTTCTCTACCAGTCTAACAGTGGCTGTACTTTTGCAGTGGATGTCTAGGGGTGTATTTCCAAACCGAAATAAAGAAGCGTTGGTTTTCTCTCAACAACACATATTTAATTAGTATATTTACATTAATATTTACAGAAAATATTGATATATTCACAACCATTTTCTACCGCTGCTTGACGCAGCATCTCCCCGCGTTCCTCTCTCGCGCCCAACTACCTGGGTTTTTCCCTTCTTCCAGGGCTAGAGTTCAAGGTCCAATACTGCCACTACATGGCAAAAGGTGGGTGTGAAAAGCACATAGTCCGTGATGTGTTTCCATCTGGTGCTTAGCATAGAAACAAATCCTACATTTATAATGACAAATAGTTTACACAAGTCCTTCAACAGTTGTGACACTGTGATTGGAAAGTCCATCCGTGGATTGGAAAGGATTGGAAAGTCCATATCCAATTGGATGGGAGAAATCAGTGTAACTTTTGTTTTTAATGCCATACCGTTTCCCCCTTCAAGTATCTTCAGTTCAAATTTGAACTCATTGTAACGAGTGGTTCTTTTTTGACAGCATTATATAATATAATATGCACATATTTAATGCGTATATATAGTAATGAGTAGATTTAACCTGGAGAATTCAGTTCAAAAATGATAAAGCGCGAAACGTTTCCAATGTGTAAATCCTTCCCTTTTTCAGCCTTGCTCGTGGCCGCAGCTGGTTCAGCTGCACCCCTTCGTGCCCCTGGAGCAGGCGCAGGGCTACCAGAAGATGTTCAAGGAGCTGGAGAGAGACTTGTGCGAGATCACCGGCTACGACAGGATCTCCTTTCAGCCCAACAGGTATTAAAAAGAATTACAGCACAGCCTTTTTAGAGTTATCAATATGGGGACCTTGCCATCCAACCTGCTGATATTAGAGTTTTTGCATAACGTTTTTTTAACGTCCGATATTTTACTTCCTAGCGCGCATGCTCATAGGAATAGCTTAGTAGCGTAGTATTACAGATACGCATAGGTACAATGTTTTCTATGAGCATGCGCGCTAGGAAGAAAAAAATATCGGACGATAAAAAAACGTTATGCAAAAACTATTAGCGTCAAGATAACGACATGATATATAGTGACAGATATAATTCCTCGCAATTCACAGTGCATTGCCGCTACACTGATACTTGCATCAGTTAACACCACAACGCATTTTTACCAGTTAAAAAGGAGGGGAGGAAAATAATATTGAAAAATTTAAATTAAAAAAAAAAAAGAATTTACAGGAGTAAATCAAATCTTACTACATTTATGGTATTTTACTATGTAACTAACATAGTTTGGGGGCCTGATGGCAGAGTGGCTAGCGTTCTGGCTCTCGGTGCCACAGATTTCGGGTTCGAGTCCCGCGGTGCCATGGATGTATATAGTGTTCCGGAATCCACTTTAAATCGTAGGTCCCGGTCTATTATGGCTGTAGAGTGTTGGGAGCAGTGCTGACAACCCCATCTCGTAAAAAGAAAACATCTACTGTCTGGAAATCTGCCAGCACGCTGACGGCCTTGGCACACCATGGGCTGTTGCGCCACTGATGATGAACTAACATAATTTAGTTTGGTTTGTCACTCACCTTTTTGTGCATACTTTCGGCTCATTAGACCGGGACCTAGAGCTTAACGTGGATTCTTAACTACTCTCAAACATCCCTGCCACAGCCAGGATACGAGCCTGAAGTGTGTGGTACCAAAGGCCAGAGCGCTAGTCATTTAACCATCAGGCCTCTGTAGCTAACATAAGTAAGAAAAGTATAAGTAAGAAACGATAAGTACATAATGCAGAGATAATGGTTATAAACATAATATGAAAAATATGGTTTTGCAAGACATACAAACTGTTATGACAGCGTCCAGGCCACGGAATATATGTTAGAACATGTTAGGCATTGTTTGAAGGGAAAGGATTGACGCAGAGAATTCATTTAATATTTCAAGGGTAATGGTCTTTTAGGATGGCTAGTTGTTCTTTTGCATCTATAAAGTTTATTAAATTGATACACTGATCGACAGTAATTTTTTTTAAATGTATAACTGTACTTGTTTTTTATGTACTTTTCTATGCTGAAGAAGAATATAACACAAAAGTTGTGTAAGGAGAACAGTTTTTTTTATATAATTTTACATATATTATAAATAATTATTTCACAGATAAAAAGTGCTTTGTTTGTGACTCTATTTACTTGCGGTTTTATTAAAAGAAGGTGGTCGCCAACATTGTATGAAAATATAGATTCCAATAAAGATATCAAATACCTGCTAGACCGGTCTAGACAAGTCTATCGAACTTGATAATTTCTGTGCGTTGTTTATGTGACTAACTTCAGTTTAATCTACACCTGCGTGTCGAGTTAGAAAAGTGTTTATAATAATTTATAGCGATCTACTCGTCTTTAATTTGTGTTCCAGGACTTTTTTTTTGTACAAACAAATTGCTTAAAATGTTGAAATTGTAAAAAACATTTAATAATTTCTGTTATGTTTGAAGAAATAACTAAAAGTAGAAAGTTAAATTACTAAAATTTTAAAAACTAACTTTAAGGTCTCAAACAAGGAATATCACTTCCTTCATAAAAAAAGGGACACTAGGTTAGGACACTTATGAATGTATGAACAAACTTGAATTTATGAAACTTTTACTTGAGGTTTGAACAAAAGTAATGCGAGTTACTTTATTTCTCTTGCATCTGTATCGAATGAGCTTTGATGAAAGGATAAATAAATCTATATTTGTATGTATCCATATTCCTTTCTTAAATTTCATTTTGTTAATCTAAGAAAGGATGAATTCTTGACAAAGATGGGATCTGATAAGTTGTTTTCTGTTGCAGCGGTGCTCAAGGCGAATACGCCGGACTGATGACCATCATGTCCTACCTGAAAGCGACGGGCCAGGAGAAGAGAAAGGTATGAAGATCAACAATTCCTAGATTTTTAAAAGCTTTATTTTTAAAGTGAATATATTTTGGTTACACTTTTTCATTGTGGATTGAATTATGATTAAGGTGAATCGTACTCAATTGTTCTCGGAACGATTTTCATATATCATGAGCGATATATATATGAAATAAGGACATTAGCGTTTTTTGTTAATTAAATATACATAACAAGAAGAAAATGTTTTGTGCATTCAATATAGTAAAGATGCAAAATGGAAATCAATGAGAAAAATGTACAACAGCGATATTAACAATGTCGCTGAAATCAAAATGCTGATCATTGTACAACAGCTTCAAAAAGTTGAAGGACTTGATATGCCATTCTAATATCCCTTTCGAAATTCCGCTTACAGGAAAGAATTAAGATAATTAAACGTAAAAAAAGTGAACTAAAATAATATATTGTCTCGAAAATAAGAAGGCGAATAGACGTTTGTTGATTATCGAGGCAAAAGCTAAGCGAATCGGCAACTGTAATCGCTTGAAACTGAATTCCATTTCTTCAGTGATAATTTGAATTCGTGGAATTAAGACATTTACTTTCGCTCTTCCAAAGACGGTATGTTGGCCGAATGGTTACTGCTCTGCCCTTTGGTACCGTAGACTTCAGATTTAAACTCAGCAGGTGGCATGGATGTTGTTAATGGTTCTGAGTCTACTTTAAATTATAGGTCCAGTTACCCTACGCGTGCATAAATTAGCCTTATAGCCACAAACCCAAGTAAAATTTTTTGCTTCAATGATGTAATTGTGCAATTATTCAGACATCTTGGACAGTCTAAATTTCTTAAGATTTTTTTTATTTGTTTGTCACTCTACAGTCATTTTATGCACACGATGGACTAATTAGACCGGGACCTACAGTTTAACGTGGATTCCGAACCCCTCACAAACATCCATGCCACAGCCAACCTGAAGCCTTTGGTGCCTAATGCCAGAGCTCTAGCCATCAGGCCGCAAATTTTTTAAGAGGACTATAATTAATCGAATTTTTAGGGTTAAATTGTTGGCATGCCAGGAATGTCCAAAAAATGCACAAATTCTGTTGGTTAAAATTTCTGTTAGAAATGCACTAAAAATGAGGAAGACACGAAATCACAGTTTTAAAATATGCGATAATATCCAAATTTTAAAGTAACGATGTAACAATTGTCTTTCTTAGGCCACTGTCAATGTATGCACCAAAATTTAAAACTCCAAGTTGAAAATTTTGAATTTGTATAAAGGAAACACACACACACACAAAAGAAGTAGAATAAAATATATAGTGTCTGTAGAATAAAATATATTTGGTATTTACGTACTAACGGTACCTTGGCGACAATTAGTGAAAACGCGCCAACCGCCGCTACAGATTTGGCGGTTTTTAAGTGACGCCAATCCACACTTAAAAAACAATCAAAACGCTTTCAAAATATTTTTATTCAAAACAATAAAACATATAAAACACTTCATTTAAAATCAAAACAATAAAATATATAAAACACTTCATTTAAAATCAAAACGATTTAAAAATGCCGACCACAACGACTTTTACGTTTAGTAAACAAACTTTCATCAATTTCCACAATGCAATCTGGTCCACCTACCTTTTTTTTTTTTGGTTTATTCACCATATCCAAGACACATAATTCACGCATGTAATTGTTCCAATCTATAACAGTTTTATCCGATATATCCAGTTGCTTTTCACAAAATTTAATCGACGTCAACTCCTCGCACCAGCAGTATATGAATCTCAAAGCTGTACGAAATGGAATTCTGCTTCCTTCAAACCAGTTGTCTTTTCGGAATCCCACACGATGAGCACACTGACTGAAATTGCATTTCCAAAACTTACGTTCACCAAAATAAAGTTTCATGTCATGGGAATTGGGACATTTTCGTTGTTTTGGTAAAATATTTCGTTCCTGGAAAAATAAAATTGCATCGTGCTCCGTTTCTGGCAAATCCCAAATACGCATTTTCGTATCAGAACAATATGGCGTCGAAACTCAGCAAATCTACAGCCGTTAAGATGGCCGCCACTTAAAAAGTGCCAAATCTGCAGGGGTTCCATTGGCGACACTTAAAAACGCCAAGTCTGTCGCCAAGGTACCGTTAGTACGTAAGTACCATATATTTTTACATTTTATTACGTATTTCACAAAGTTGGTTCCTTTCATTGAAATTCTTTCTTTCGTCAGGTGTGTTTGATCCCCGTCTCTGCACACGGCACCAACCCCGCGAGTGCCCAGATGGCGGGAATGCAGGTGCAGGTCATCAATATCCTGCCCTCTGGAGACATCGACATGGAGCACTTGAAACTGATGGTAAGACACTGAGTGTAGTGTGGCGCCATCTATTGGGCGTTAGACTACTCATAAATAGGGTGATTGAAAAACGAAAATAAAATCAATTAAAAATGAACAAAATTTCAAAATATGGAAAAGTTGTCGGTTGAATTTCTATGGTTCAGAATTTTAAAATTAAATTACTTTTTGTCTCGACTGTTGATGAATTCTTGTTTTTCTTATGCATTGTGTATTCATTTTGTTAACATGTCATTATTAAATATTTCTTCAAGACTGATCTTTAAATTCTTTTATAGGCAATCAAATAAATCCAATACTTTGAAAGTTTTTATTTTTGAAAAACTGTTCTTTTGTATATAAGCTGTCTGATAAAGAAAAAATTAAAGCTATAAAATTGAACTTAGAGTAAATTTTTAAAAATAATGAAAGTCAATTAATGAAAACTTAATTAATTGAAGTATATTTAACGTATTTAGAATATAAACTTGTAAACAATATGTTAAAAAATCTCCAATGGCAAAAATTGTACAAATTTTAAAAATATTGAATTGTTAGAACCTTTACATTTTGAAAGAATTGTTGAAATATAAAAAAGTGTACATTACTAAAATTTGAAATGACTTTTGTTAAATTTAATCAATGAAATTGTTGACATTTCTTTCAGTTGGAGAAGTACAAGGACACCGTGGGGTGCATGATGATCACTTACCCGTCCACCAACGGCATTTTCGAGGAAGGCATCAGGTGAGAGCTTTTAATTATTCCATTAAATTCGATTCCGGTGCAGATTCTTAATACACAGTGGAACTAGTGGAATTAACGAATGGCATGAAATCTGACGCAAATTTATTTTGTAATATTCTTTAAGTTAAATTTATAATTGTATTTCTTCTTGGTCTTCATTGGCGCAACAGCCCCAGATAGTGTTCTTTGTAGAATGAACATGGATGAGAAGGGCTAGAAGTTGAAATCCTGTCGAAGTCATTTCTTTCAGCATTGCAGTAATCAAATAGCTTACAGTAATTAAGCAGGCCTCAGGGCACGAGGCTTGTGATGGTTGTACGCTTCATGACTTGCCTTTCAAGGCATTGTTGTGAATGCGGCTTTACACGCGGAGGTCAATTAAAACGAGCCATCTTCTCCTCTTTTCCGCGATCCTTCATTCGGCTTCAAGAAACTGAGTTTTATAAAAACTGAGACTGAGTTTTCCAGAAAATGCACGAGAGAGATGCGGATGCAAGAAGACCTGCTGTTGACATTCCTGCACACTGGAAATTCCCCGTTCAGGATGGTGCAATGAACCACAGATCAATGGAACTTTTCACTTATAGCCGAGTGGTTAGTGCTCTGGCGTTCTGTACCACGGGTTTCGGGTTCGAGTCCCAGCGGTGCCATGGATGTGTGTAATGGTTCGAAATTCACTTTAAGCCGTAGGTCCCCGTTTCATATGACTGTGATGTAGTAGTACCTTCTAATAACTAAACACAGCGTTGATGGAGGAGTAGGACCGATTTCATGAACTCTATAAAAAAGTCGCTTCATTAAAACAGCTTCAACAGTTTTGTAGGTAATCGATCAATAGTGACCATTCTTTTAATTATGATCTCCAGTATACAATAAATACTTTCTTTTCTTTCCTTTTTTTTAGCAGACTGTACAGCGTCACAGAGCCCAATCAGACTTCTTCTCACCCACATCCTTTCCAGACAGTAAAGGAGCTCTAGGCACAGTGATGTGGTGTGCAAGTAATAGTAGTAGTCATATTAAGGGAACTGTGGTTTAAAGTGGATTCCAGACCCCCATAACCACACTACCTTCGGAAACCTAACAGCGGAGGTTAATGCTTAGGGTTTGGAAATGCAGAACCTCAGTTTGAATCTGTTAAAGAGCCACTGAACGTTTCTTGTTATATGAATCAACTCGCCTTCTGTAACATTTAAATGGATGAGTAGAAGGCGAGAATTGTCTATATACATCTCGACGAGAAATTCTTGCCAAATCGCTTTGACACCCAAGCTGAACTTCTGAAGTAGTGATTTCCTTAAGAAATGGACAAACGCAAAACATTCGTGGATTATGCTATATGTGAAAGATTACATAGTTCCTCTGGTTACCTGAAGCATTTTGATACTTTGTTGGCAAAAATGCTTTCTATCTATAACAGTTTGTTTTCTTTCTGCAGAGAGATGTGTGAGCTGGTGCACCAGTACGGCGGTCAGATATATCTGGACGGGGCCAACATGAATGCACAAGTAGGACTGTGTCGCCCAGGGGACTACGGCTCGGACGTGTCACACATCAACCTGCACAAGACCTTCTGCATACCGCACGGGGGAGGGGGGCCCGGCATGGGGCCTATAGGAGTGTAAGTATTTGGCTTTATTTATTTTCCCTATTTTGTTCCGGTTACGATGTTTGCATTTCGCTTATATATATATGAATAACTCGATATGTATTAAAATTACTTAAGAGATTTTTCTACCTTTTACCGATCGCCAAATACAATGTTCAATCATCGATAAGAGGGAATCATGAGGCAAAAATAGAGAAACTCTGACAAAAGTGATATTTATTTACTCATTTTCTGAATTAAGGCTTTTCGCCCACGATTCTGTTGGGTTTGCTAACTGTCTGGTTCACATAGAAGAGTTCTATTGATAACCGATTACTGAAATTCTTTTTTAAAAAAATGTTCAAAGAACTGAGTAAACACATTTAGAAAAATTATTCAAAGAACTTTTTAAAAAAACTGCTTAAAAAGTCTTAGCATCACTGTGAAATTGACCATTAGTTGAAATAATTTCTTGAATTAAAATACTCTGTTTTTATAAAATTTGTAAATGTTTTTAAAAAAAGCATAGGTGTAAAACAGCAAGCATGTCACTTTTGCAAAAATGCGAAATATTTCATTCAGCAAATAGAGCTGCATCTGTCAGACGGATAGTGCTTTGGATTTTCAAAATAGGGTTCCGGGCTCGAAAACTAATAAACGAAATATTGTCTGCTGGAGATAGCACAATAAATTCTTAAGCCAATTATCTTTAGGTTGTTTTCACTGAGTATATTCGTTCAAACATGTGGTGATAAAATATGAGTGCAGGGTAGGAGGTATTCCGTGGTAATCCCTGGCTTACGCTAAATGTCCTATATATCCTCCACTGTAGAAATGAATGATTCAGAACAAAATGGCCAAATTTCAACAACCCCTGACTCAACAAAGTTTCTTTAGTCTATTTAGGTAAATGGATTCAAAATCGGAAATCGTACAAATTCAAAGAAAGAGAGCAATTTATATTTCATGTCTCTCGAAAAGTTTTAATTTCAAAATATTATATTGACTGAAATTATTCATTTTAATTCACAAGTATATACTTTTTCGCTCTTTTTGTTATAATTTATTTATTAATTCATCTCGTACTCATAGGAAGGCCCACCTCGCCCCTTTCCTCCCCGGCCACCCCATCATCAACCCCCTGGAAGGGTCGATGGCCAAGTCCTTCGGGGTGGTGAGCGCCGCCCCCTGGGGGTCCTCAGCCATCCTGCCCATCTCGTGGGCCTACATCAAGATGATGGGGCCCCGGGGTCTGAAGAGGGCCACCGAGATCGCCATCCTCAACGCCAACTACATGTGCAACAGGCTCAAGGACCACTACTCCATCCTGTTCTACGGGAAGGAAGGTAAGCCAATCAGACCTACCCTCCGCCTTTGGGTATACCTGTCACCAATCGCCTATCCCCCCTCCACAAAAAAATGGGATATTCTTAAAAACTTTGGGAGATCACTGTACCATTTTGTGTACTTCTATATTTATTCGAGAAGTACATTTGTGGTAATTTTAAAATTTAGTATTGTTTATTATAAAATAATTATTATAAGTAATATTTGTCAGCTATAAGTAATAGTTTTACATAACTACAGAAAAATTTCAGTGGATGCATTATAAATAATTATCAGTAGTTTTTCTACAACCCTTGAAAAATAGCAACACTCTTCTTTTGTGTGATAGCTAGATGAGAAATGCCATCAAATTCGTTACAAAGCTATTCAAAAAATTCTTGTATATCACCCTGGCGTTGCTAACTCTAGAAAAAGGCCTCGTGCAAACTATTACACAACTTACAGACTCAAGAAACTATGTGGACTGTATAAGCAACCGAACAGCAGATATTATTAAATTGAGGAGCTATTTTTAGGCTCTTTAAAAATTTTTTTTTTTTTTTTTTGCAACATAAAATGATAAATGCTGGATATCTTATTAATTAGTTTTTGAATAATTAAAATATTTCACTAAATAGAGGCGCCATCTCGTGGAGCTTTTTATTTACAATTGCAAAGCCCGAAATTTCCGTGAGAATTTATGCTTTTTTTACTTCATTCTTTTTTCCTGAACTTTTATTTTTACTTTATTTTGTTTAATTTTCTTAAATCATGAAACGGGCGTTTAAATGTGCGAGCTTTATTTTAATAAATTTTCTGTATTTTATCTTTTTCTTAATTTTTATAATTTTTAAATTTTAATTGTTAACTTCCTTTTTATTTTTGCTTTATATTTGTTGTAACTACATGCTATTAATTTTTATACATTAATGATGATGGGGAATTTTAGGGGTTATTTCTGTTCCATAAGAACTTCGTAAGTGGTATATCCATTTCCGTATCCAAATTCTGTGTTATATGGCACTGTCACTACTTTGCAATGAAATTCTTACCAAAAAGTGTATTTTACCCTCTCCCCTACCCTAAAAAAAATGCTTATGCCTTCATAATAAAGCTTTAGGAACACAAATCATTTACAGTGAAATGATGCTGAGGTAAAAAAGTGACCTAAATCTGAGACCTAACATATGCTCTCAAAGGTAAGAAATTATACTAATTTCCCCTACTAAATATGGCCTCATTGATTTTCATAAAAGCGATACATCATTTGTCTTTGCATTTGGTGTTCAATGATCAGCTTATCTTGACTCGTTTCAGGCACGGTGGCTCACGAGTTCATCATCGACGTGCGAGAACTGAAGAAGACCGCTAACATCGAGGCCATGGACATCGCCAAGAGACTCCAGGACTACGGTAAGGTTTGCTTGGCTGAAACTCATACATTAAGCCAAATTAGCAAAAGTGCATGAAGTCCTTTTAATTTTCCACCGAGAACCCATTTTGCCTTCTAATCGAACCTCTGCGGATTTTCTGCATGAAATTTAATAGAAATGTAGGGACGACATATGAATATGGCATTTGTGCTCACATTATACCTTGCAGATTGCAAAATTCATCACCAATCAATATGATCCACTCTTCTTAAGTTCGCACTGAACATAATGACAAAAACGATACTGCTACTCGCACTCGTATGCTGTCATTGTCTCGCTGTATTCTCTTGAACTGTCATTTTTTCTTCTTTTGTTGTGGTTTTCCCTCTTATGAGACCACCCGGTACATGGAAGTATCTATCTTATCTATTCACAGAGAAGTTCCTAGAAATGTCATCAAAAGAAAAAGAATGGTGCCTTTTTTTTATCCCACTGATGAAACAGACTTCAATATGAATATGAGATCAGGTTATGAAATAAGCTTCAATATATATTGGATATGAACTGCTTATGGCCAATAAGATTGCTCTTTAAAACAGTCTCTTAAAATATTGATACAGTTATTGATATTAAAACAGTCTCTCAAAACAGTTTATTTGTTAAATTTCATTCAATGTAGCAAATAAACCCATTCCTTCGTATCTTCCAAAAAAGACCATCTTTACACGAGCCTACGCAGTGCCCTATTTAACCAAGTTCAACGCAGGGACAATCCTTTAGAAATCAATGGGAATGACTAAGTTGGTTGCTGAAGTGTACACCTGTCACGTGACGGTCATGTTGACTTCAAACGGCAACCCCGTATGCGAGCTCTATTTCAGTGCTACTCTATGGTGAATGTACAATTGAAGATTTTAAGACAAAAATATAGAACGTCGCTGAATTCACAGATGTCACAGAAAACAAGTAATACATATAAAAAAAAATTGTTAAGTCAATTCCTACTTTTTCTCACTCTATAGCAGAAAGTCCTTTATAAATAATTTCTATTCATTTATCTGGCACCATCTATTGGTAGATACGTGCAACTTAAATCTAAAAAAAAAATTAAAATCAATTCATTAAATTTAATGAATGGATGAATATTTGAAAAAACTGTATTAACATCCAGTGTCCTCCACCACAAATTAAAAAAAAAATGCATTTGGACTTGAGTGGATGAATAAAAAGTATTTTATGAACGACTGAAAATTTGAACAAGATATATAGAGGGAGAGTATGAATTAATAGAAGGAATTGAAAAAGTTCCAAGCACTTACCTGTATGTCTTCTTTGCAGGCTTCCACGCCCCCACCGTGTCCTGGCCTGTTTCCGGATCTCTGATGATCGAGCCCACCGAGTCCGAGGACAAGGACGAACTGGACAGGTTCTGCCAGGCTATGATCAGTGAGTAGGTCTTATACTTCTTTCCCAACGTACGTTTTGTTTAAAAACGTTTACGTTTGTAAGGAAAATCGTACGTTTAAGGAAAGTAAAGTACGTACTTTCGTAAGTACGTTTTGTAAGGAAAGTACGTACGTTTTGTAAGGAAAATCTAGAAGTAAATATCATATTACGAATTCGAGGTGATCAGACCAGCGTGTCATATGGCAGGAATGGAAAAGGAGATTGGAGTGTTCTTATGTTAAGCTTGAGGAAAAGGGTTTCTCAGTTCCATACTTGCCGTCTCTGAAAGTGTTTGGGGAAAGGTGTAGCAGTCTCTCATATTGTACTCTGGATAATTATGTATCTTCTACATCACTGCTTTTATAATGGCGGTCAAGTCTAATATCAGGTCTAAAATAGCAACAACAGTTTTGTAAACAAGTAAGGAAAGTAAGTTTATGAATTGTTACACCTCTCGCTTCGTTACCTCTTGCTTATTACACATATCGAAAGCTGAAGAAATATTTCGAAAAACATTTTAAAAGAAATCCTAATTCAATATTCGCTTGAACTCTGTAAAAAAAAAAAAAAAAAACTGAGAAAATCTGAAGGCTCTGGAACAGGAGAAAAAAAAATTATATACAGGATGATTCAACGATCATGGGACCAACTTTGAGGGGCTAAATATGCATTAAAAAATATAGCTTACTAAAATATGCATTTTTTTATACAGGAATATAGGGTCCGAAATGACAAGTTGAAAACACAGAGGATGAGACTTTACAATTATGCCTTAAATGTTTTCCTTTTAAAGTGTTTCTTTGATTCCATGCTTCTAATAAATGCTCAAAAGTGTAACCACCGACATTAATACATACTTGGTATCGTCGAAGAAGTGATTAGAGAACAGATATAAAATCATATAGAATGTGTTTTGTTTTATTTAATATCGTGTGTGAACATCTAGTTAGAAGTCCATGCCGTCTCTAAAATAACAACAGTTAAAATAAAAAAAATAAATAAAAGTTATAATTTAATACAGATTCATCTCCTCGAGCCACACGGGAAACTTTCATTTCAAAAATTTTTTATTTAAAATAAAAGCTGATTTTTAAGTGATTATATACTATTCATGTGTATTTTAAAACTAGCATGAAATATGTGCTGCTATCTCTAACGATTGGTCCATATCAAATCAACAATTCGTTTTGAATTATCTGGCTTTCAAAATATAAACAGATTATTATTTCAATGTCCTCAAAATAGTGTCCAAGGATCAGTTTGTTTATAAAAGTTAACTTAACCATCACTTGTCTGTCTAAATTGGGTAGTGCTCCTTGTAGTATTTGAACAATTGTTTCTTAGTAAAGTTCTAGAGTTATTAAAATTTTTTATATTCCTGCTGCTATTGAATTGGATAGTTCTTGTGTGGATTCTGTACTTTAGTGTTCCGATTTAGTCTCTTCTCAGCACCAAATGGAATAGACAAAACCGCAGTTTTTTGTAACCGCAGCGACTATTTTGTTTGCTTTTAGGATGTACTCGGCGTAAAAGAATCACCTAATAAACCAGCGGAACCCTAAAATGTAGAACCGTTCTTGTAAAATTATGACCCATTGCTTCATAAATTTCTTGGGTTATTGAACATTGGTATACTCCTATGTGTTTGCGCATGTGTTTTGCGTTCCCATGTGTGCGTTCAGCAAAGTATGTTCACACGTGATAAATTGAAATTCATGAAAGGTTTTCAGTTTTTGATTTTGTTTACTTATTTATTATTATTTTTTTTATTACAGTTATTTTTCTTTTATTATTTTATTTTTGGAAAATATACTAATTATACCTTTGTGCAAAACTACTTTGCTGGTCATATTGGTGGCTATGTTTTCGGCAAGGCACTCTAGTTCTTTGAGAAACTACTTGGAAACAATTTTGATAGGCATAGTTAATTTTTGAGATGGATTTATCAGATCTCCGGATTTGTTCAGGATCAACTTATTTTTGGACATATTTAAAATTTGTTACACTTATGAGATTTCAATTGTGTAAGCATAAAATTCTGAACTTCAATTAAATTCTCAGAGAAATTCCCAGCATCATCAAAAACCTTTATATTATTATACAATTGTAGAAATAAAAGAAAATTTTGAAATGTATGAAGTTTTTTAAGTTTGCTCTTACGTGACTCAGCTGTGCTTTGAAAAAAAAAACGCCGTTCACATTATTATATTTAAATATATATTGTGCACGTGGTTTCCTTAAAGAAAACTACATGAATATTAACTCACCTAGTAGAAAAATTAATTTTAAAGCTATATATATATTTTTATTTTTCAGACATCAGGAAGGAAATAGCTGACATTGAAAATGGAATCTCGGATCCTGAAATAAATGTTTTGAGGGTAAAGTCTATTTCTAATGTTTTTAATAACTTCAAAAAGATCAATTTCTGATGTTTTTATTAATTTCAAAATACCCATTTCTAACGTTTTTAATAACTTCAAAATGCCAATTTCTAATGCTATTAATTTTAAAAAAAGACCATTTCTGCTGCTTTTAATAACTCCACAAAGGTCAATTTCAGATCATTTCTATGTTTTTGACTTTGCCTGATTCGAAAATCTTTAAAGAAACTAAAAATCAACCAAAAATATTAATTGACTGAATAGGGTTCATTAACGTATTGATAAGTAAGTGTTTCAAACGGGTCATTTAATTGAAAGCACGATGCAGTACAGACACCGAAAGTGTTATGAAAGCGTAATTGTTGAAACGCCATCTTGAAAATTTGATTTTATACCAATCTGGTTTACGATTGTTCTTAATAGTGAATTAAAATCAGTTAAACATAAGATCGGTAAAAGCACAATGACAATTAGCTAATTAAAAAAGAAAATTTCATTGTAAGGAATTAGTTTCCATGTGAATCTTATTGTACATTTATTTAATGTTTTAATTCTGTGCACGTTTGCAGTTTAAAATCTGATATTCATATATTTGACGTCTAATTATTTTGTTTTTATATTTGTATACAAACATAGGGTTAAAATCTAGAATACTGTATCCCTGAGGAAGTCACCAATCTTGCAACCCTGAGTAGAGAGTTTTTGCATAACGCTAGGAATAAACTTTGATGTAGTAACTATTTGGCTACTAATGTTGGCGTAATAGCAATGTTTGGCGGGTGAATTTTGGCGAAATAGCATTTTACAATGACACCGAACTTCGACAGCCATTTTGTTTGTTTACTTGGCAACCCAGTGAAGGATTTCGGGTAATATTTTTTCACCGCGCAAACTACCTGGTCCATTCATTTCTATGCTTACTTACCGACTTGGCGATGTGTTTGGCACAAAGGATAGTGGATACTAGATTTTAACCAAACATAAAATGTGTTTTATAATTGGATCGCATTAGTAAATCGAAATGGGTCGAATTGATTTAAATTACGGTAAAAATCTAAAATCCTGTAACCGTTGTGCCAAATGTATCGCCAGAGTGCCAAGTAAGCATACTAATGAATGCACCAGATAATTAGTTTTCGCGGTAAAATATTACACCAAAATCTTTCACTGGGATATTCAAATCGCCAAGTGAAACAAAATAGCTGCCGAAGTACGTTATCATCGTAAAACTTTTTCCCTAAAATTCATCGCCAAACATTGTTATTACGCTAACATTGGTAGCCAAATAGCTATTATGAAATAGTTTATTCCTGAAAGTACTTTTAAGCCAAGGTTTATAGCTTTAATGCCAAATATTATCACTATCCTGCAAAAATTTTAATCTTTGATACGCTTTATTGCCAAAATTTACACTAAGCGAATTTTTTTTTAAATTGCTTTTACGCCAAATTTTTATCACTAAAAAATTTTATTTCTTGAATACTGCTATGCTATTGCTTTTACACCAAAATTTAGCACAATTATGCCAAAAAAAAAAAAAAAAAAAAAATACCTAAATTGTCTTTATGCCAATTTATATCACTTTATCGCCAAAATTTTGCCACTATTATGGCAAAATTTTAATGTTTTCTTTTTACCACATATTGCCGCTTTAACGCCAAAATGTTATTCCTAAATTACTTTTACGCCCCATTTAATCGCTTTATCGCCAAATTATTATGGGATATTATATTTTGCTATCTCACATAAATATACCGTTTATATAAAGAAAATAAACGCTGTTACGATAAAATTATGCCAAAATTATTCGCCAATACGTCAATTTTTTTTTCCTTCTATTATGTTCAAAATATTTCATGTTATATACGATGCCGAATTCAAATGATGAAACAAAATTATTAAAAAAATAAAGAAGTCAAAGAATAACTTACATTTATTCTGATATATCCTTTGAATGATCATTTTATTGCCTTACTAAGAACTGTCCAAATCTATCCTTATCAAATGAATGATGAAAACAAAAAGAGCAACATCAGAAAAATTTAATACATTCCAACGGCATTTTCTTCTGTAAATTAACGTTCTAAAATTAAAAAGTTATATTTTTCCGCACGAATAAAATAACGGTTGCGACAAAATCTTAACTATGTCAACAGCATTAAAAAGAAGCATCACAAAACAATTTAATGCGTTCGATCCACGTTTTAGCCGTGAACTAACGTTCTAAAAATAAAAAACATTTTTTCGTGCGAATTCAAATAATGATTGTTATAAAACCTTAATTATTTCAACAGCAATAAA
Organism: Caerostris darwini; assembly: GCA_021605075.1. Classification (NCBI taxonomy): domain Eukaryota; kingdom Metazoa; phylum Arthropoda; class Arachnida; order Araneae; family Araneidae; genus Caerostris; species Caerostris darwini. The sequence continues at coordinate 19,709 of BPLQ01012873.1, read as the reverse complement.
AAGAAAACACCTATTTGATAATCAAATATAAGTTATTAATAAATTAAAAAATTGGTTTTCCTTGTTACGTATTTTCATGAGTTTCAACTTCATAAAAATTGTTTATTTTCTGTATCATATACCATACACTGTAAACATATGTTATAAGTACAAGCTCAGAATAAATATTTAATAGAATATATATTTATGTTCTTTATTTACTCTAACTAAAAAATTCTGCAAATAACTATCAAAGTAGAAATAAATAGTCATTATATTGTTCGAGAAAAGAAATTAAGAATTCCTCTAGAGCAGGGATCTCCAAACTCTACGGCCCGCAACAGCGAATAGCTTATTTTTGCTGCAATAAGTTGGACAAAAAAAAAAAAAAACACAGAATGACAATAACTCGGTTTTATTTACTTGCTAGGTAAAGCTTCATGACAAGTATAATACGCAGAAAAGTTAACTTAAGCATAACAACTAACAAATAATTAAAATGAATCCCATTCACATTATAGACTAGTGAACCGCCGTTACCCTCGGTAGTTATACCTACCTATTTCCGCTTTTAACCAATAGATGTCATCAAGTGTCACGGTCGTATCAATAAACGCAATAGTAATTGAACAAGCGAATTTAGTAAGCGTATGCTCACTCAGAGAGCGTTCTCGTCGATTAATCTAGAAATTATAGAAAATGGCAGAAAAACTAAAACGGTTTTGGCCCTCGGTACTTACTGGATTAAACAGTATGGCCCTAAGGCTGGAAAGTTTGGAGACACCTGCTCTAGAGTATTGTAACCCAACAGAAATTGGCAAAATATTCCAGGTTGCTAGATCGGCGACTTCCTCAGGGGTACAATATTATAGATTTCAACCTAAATCACTTATAAAGGCGACTGTTTCATCTAACATACGTAATATAATCAAACTTCTGTGCTTTTTTCAATGCTTCAAACACGTGTTTATTATTCCCCCCTAGATGGCGCCCCACACGCAAAGAGTCGTATGCTCTTCGAATTGGGACAGACCGTACTCGAGAGAACAAGCAGCTTTTCCAGCGGTAAGTTACTTGCTCATATTGTGTTTCAAACACTCCTATTAATAATTCTGTAATAACCGAGTTATTCATTCCTACATGGACTGTTGCCCATTTGTCGCATGATGTTCACTGGTTAACGCAGAATCTGTTATACATATGTGAGAAGCCACAAGCTGACATTCGGAAAAACATAGTTACACATATAGGCATGTGCATTTTTCTTTTATAGCGGTTTTGCTGTCTCTTGGCGCTTTTTGAAATGATGCAAGGAATAAAACGGGGAATTGACAACCACATAGTTCGTTGTTGTTGTGATTAATCCTCTATGTCCTGCAGTGCGGCACGGACATCCCATGAGTGATCTAATCATGGATGGAGGGAAAGGGGCAGCTTCTGTTGTGATGGAGCACCCGTAGATAGAAGGCTGACTTTTGCTCAGTGACGCTTTTACAGTCCTATGAGGCCGGGACCTACGGCTTAAAATGGATTCCGAATCACTACAAACATCCATAGTACGGCCGAGACTCGAACCCGAAACCTGTGGCACCGAGCGCTAGCCACTCGACCATTCAGACCCACATAGTTCATTATATAACTTACCTCGTTACGCTTGGTCTAATTACGATACGGGTGATGTTTTGTACTATCATAGAGCTGAGATGGGTTTAGAAAGGCAATTTCGAATCTTTGATTAATAATTATTACTTCTGTTAGATAAGCAATGTCATTTTAATTTGAGTGATCTCTTCCCTTCGTCGCTTAGATCAACCACTTGGTTTACGGTAAAGCAACGAGTTTCATGCTTACTTTCTGTTAACATCACAGCTATTCATCGTACTGCACAAATCAGAAACATTTTGCGTCTGTATCATGTCCACTAGGTGATTTTTTTTTGCGGAGTTAAGTAAATTTTTTTCCCCTCCGTAAGTACTAAATTTACTAAAAATTACTTTGCAATTATTTAAACTTACTTACTACTTAAAATGTACTTAATAATAAGTAAATTTACTTTGCTTATTACTTACTTTTAATAGTGTTGCAAATGAATGTTTTGTGTATATAGCTACTGTAAAACTCATCGTTCTTCTGTCGTTAAACTTTATTTGACTGGCTGCCTTTTTTTTTTCTAGGACTTCGTGCGACCAGAAACCAAGCTGTGGCCCAACGTGGGGCGGATCGACGACACTTATGGGGACACCAACCTTATGTGCACGTGTCCACCCCTCTCCTCCTACACCAACTGAATGGCCTCGTGTCACCAGCACTTAAACGAGGAATTCCTATTCTTGCATTTCACTTCAATTTAAAAGTCGAATATTGGTGCTAATTTCGACGCAGAAAAAAAAAATCACTGAACTTGTAATGCATCATCCATCATAATCGATACATTGTGAGATATCGATAATAAATTGTATATTATGTCTAGTTATATATAGATGTAGTGCGTCATAAAAAAAATTTCGCTTACGTAGATTTTAACTGTTTATTTAATATTTCATTTGTTCAGTATTAATAAAATTTATAACTTTTGATGTTCTTTTTTATAAAGCAAAATCCACTACTAAAAATTTTAAGGAGTATTTAATAAAATTTAAATTTTTCTTAATTTTGAAAAACCATTTATTGAAGATTAAAAAGTAACACAGCGTTCATAAATAAAACTAATGTATTCTAATAGTTTGTAAAAACAAAATGTATCCAAAAGGCAGAAAAACATGAATTGGTTTCGTTAAACACCAATATCTTAAGATTTATCCTATGCCCTATATCAGGCATGGGCAAACTATGGCCCGCCGATAGAATTTTAATTTGCAAGTCCGCGGCAAATTAAAAGAAATATATATTTATATATCCATCTCCTTTTCTACTCTGATTAAATATTATTTTTCTCTTCCTATTTTTCGAGGGACTGATGATCTTTTTAATTTCTCTATTTTTGTTCTACAAAACATAAATCGACGGAAATAGCAAACACAGACAGCTATCAAACTTTAAAGTGTTAAAAGCGGAAGTTCTTTGTTAGTTATAGCCGTAGAATAGAGAGTTACAGTTTTACAAATCGTTATCGAAAATAAGTTTCCCAAATTTAATATCTCACGCCCAGAAAATCAGTGCTATGCAGTGTATGTGAGCAAGTGCTTTCAACTATGAACCTTAGAAAGAATTATTTCAGAAGTAGACTGACAGACGAGCATTTGGCCTCGTTCCTTAGAATCAGTACATCTCACTTCGAACCTCACTATAAGGAACTTTTAAAAATGAAATAGCAATCTCATCAACGTATTTAAATTGTAATACTTCTATATTGTTCTTAAAATTTTAGAAAAATGCCCGCCAAACTTTTTTTTTTTTTTTCGATTTTTGGCCCGAAAAAGTTTGCCCGTCCCTGCCCCATATGTTTAATATTTTGATTCATAATTTTATTTCAAAACAGAAAAAGAACACCATTTTATTTTCCGGTAGATCTGTATTGTACATTTTCAAAACGTACTTTACAAAAACACGAAATGTAAATTAATGTCGGCTCTGTGATGTTTTGGAAAAAATCGACATTTTAAAATTATTAGTGAATCGAGTAAGCCTAATAGCCAACCCAAATCAAATATCTTGAATACTTACATATTAAGTTGTGGTAGATAAGATTTGTTTAACCATTGCCTTACAAGTTTTGTGTAGATTTTAACCTGAAGATGATAATTTCATGAATACTAAATGAGCATTTATGCATCTTTATTATTTTACGACCACATTAGTTTTTTTTTATCTAATGCAGCTGGCAAACACTTAAGGCATTCAAGACCAAGCTCTCTAAGGCAAGCGCCGCACAGACGTTACTCCCTTTGCGTTACCCAGAGGGCGCGTGTAACTTGAAAATAAGCCACTTACGCGGAGTAACAATAGAATCGCAGTGTTGCGGGAGCATTAAGACAGGGACCCACTATTTAAAGTGGATTCCGAACCACTACAAACATCCATGTCACCTCCGGGACTCGAACCCGAAACCTGTCGTACCGAGCGCCAGAGCACTAGCCACTCGGCCATTTAGGCCCCACGACCACATTAGTAAAGATGGTAATTTGATCTTCATTATTTTTATAAAGGATTGCCATAACATAAGTCCTCTGTTTGGAGACTAAAACTAATGAAACCCAATTTCATATACAGGCTGCTGAAGATGAATACCGCACGAAATAAATTTAAGTTCCAAAAAATACAGTATAATTATATATCGGACTAAGTATTTAGTACAGTTCACATTATATAGGGTGCATGTTACACAAAATTATGAAATAATTTTTGTAATAAAATAAAAACATTTAAAATGTTCACGTGTATCGTAAAAAAAATGCAAATTCCTGTAAATATATATTTCAAGAATTTTGGATTAGAACGCCAGGCTGCAGGTCACCCGTTCCTCTTGGTAGGAGGAGTCTTCAGACAACAGCCCTTCAGTTGTATCTACCAAGACAAATTGACTTAAAAATTATTATAAATTTAAATAAAACAGTTTTTTTATACCTCTTTTGAATAGGCCACTCTTATGGAATGATTTGTTTCCAAGCTTACACATTATAGGTTTCTCATTGTATGAACACTGCAAAGGGTTAGTGAAAATGCCATTCATAAAATATTTACACATCATAGATGAGAAAGCTACTCACGGGATAGACGGCATGAGCGAAGGGTTGAAGGGTGCTCTCAACGAAGGGTGTTCCATCCTCAATGAGCGTTTTTTTTCCTCCTCCTCACAAAACGATTTCATGCAGGTTAATGTTAAACAACACTTCCTCTGTGTCACAAGGTGCAGGGGTTCGAGTCCTGTTATCGTTAAGAGAGCTGTTGTTGGGGAAGTCCTGTAAACCTTGCTAATTTGGAGAGCGTAGTATCTTTGAATTGTTGTTAATTTGCCTTTTATTTGTCTGGTCATATTTTCATACACGCGAGTGGCTTATGGGATGGCACATTTCCGGGCATACACATTGCACTGTTCATAAAATGAGAACCTCACAAAGGATAGCAGAGGATTATAGAAAATGCCATTCATAAAATATTTACACGTAGTCGCAGATGAGAAAGCTACTCACGGGATGGACGGTATGAGCGATGGGTGTTCTCCTTCCAAAACTTAACGAAATGATTCCATGAAGTTTTCTGAAAGAGTTGTTTTTGGATCCATCTATTAAGAGTTGGAATATTATGCTGGAATGGAACAAAAATAACTATCCTTCAATTTTTAGTTTTCATAACGAGTACACTTTCATTTACTCAACAGAATGTGGGAAGGATTATTATTAGAAAGACGTAAATGTTTTGATTGATAAATTATGACTATCAATGCTCCATTGCAAAGTCTCGCTAAAACAATGTTACGGTTTCAGTTAAATAAAAAACACTTTTCGATGACTATTTATTCTAAATCTTTAAATTAAAGCACATTACACATTAAAGCAAAACTAAAGTAGATCAAAAGTGATGGAGGTCTACCTTGGATAAAACTTTTGAGTTCCCTACAGCTATAAACAAAAATACACCTGAAATAGAAAAAAAAAAAAAACCAGTTTGTTTTATTGAGTAGTCAAAACAGAATGGGGCTTGACGGCTGAGTGGCTAGAGCTCTGGCACTCGATCCCAGGTATCGCGTTTGAATCCCAGCGGTGCCATGGATGTTTGTAGTGGTTCGAAATCCCTTTAAACAGTAGGACCCTGTCTCATAAGTCCGTAGAGCGTCACAGTGCCCAATCAAACTTCTTCTCACCACACCATTCCCAAACTGTAAAGAGACAACTTGGCTCTAGGCACAGTGATGTGATGTAGTGTAGTAGTAAAAAAAGAATGAATATACAGTATGATATAACAGTATTTATACATTAAACAAAAAAGGGCCTGAATGGTCGAGTGGCTAGCGCTCTGACGCTCGGTTCCACAGGTTTCGGGTTCGAGTCCCTGCGGTGGCATGGATGTTTGTGGTGGTTCGGAATCCACTTTAAACCGTAGGTCCCGGTCTAATAGGATCGTAGAGCGTTGCGGGGGGCATTGTTACTCCGCGTCCGTGGCTTATCTTCTGGTTACACGCGCCCCCTAGGTATTGCAAAGTGAGTAACGTCTGTGCAGCGCTTGCCTTAAGGCATCCAAGACCAAGCTGTCTAAGTGTTTGCCAGCTGCATTAGAAAGAAAAAACATTAAACAAAAATTATTCTTTTTTACCTAAAAGATGAGATATATATATATTTCGTAGCAAAAGGTATACAATTATCAATTAACTTCCCCAACTAAAGATACATTTTTAATTTACATTATTTTAAAACCTATGCACAAAATCTGAAGAATTTTTAGGTAAATAATTATTAGCTACGGACTATTATGAAAGATTTATGACAGTGGGATCAAATAAACATCCATAATTAAAAAAAAAAAGCTAATAATTGGAATATTTTTATTTCAAACAATTAAACATTTATGCCAAAAAAATAAGCCCATTTTCTATTTAATAATTTATGAAATGACATTTAAAACCTTCATTCCTTTCATAACCGATAACAGACTCGCATTCCACAGAAATAATTCATTTGAAATGGACAAGCTCGATGCATTTATTCAATGAAATATAATTTTTTTAAAATTCATTACAAAGTTGGCTATTTCTATTCAAACACATCCCTAACATTTACTATAACTCGTATTTTAAAAAACTCATTCTATTTTGACTTAACTTACAAATTTAAAAAAATACAAATAATTTTGAAATATTAAAAGGACATTTTATTCAATAGAACTTGCATCGCTCTTGTGAACGCGACATTCAAACGACGGGGTTCTTTTAAGAAACCTACACCGCCGTGTGCGTTGGAGTGCACACACGACAGGATGATCAGGTCCTGATAAATACTGAATGCATAAAAATAAATAATTAAAATCAATTTTTAAATGGAAACAGATGTACATACATAAAAATGCAGTTGAGTAATGCATTCTTCTTTATTATAATAAACATACATTTATTTTGCAATATTTGCTATATTATTCAAATGGCAAGTGTTTTTAACGTGAAATGCCCTTGATTGTCAATTTTCATAATACATTTTAGAAGCCCTTGTCATTTTCATTAAATCAAATAACTGCATTATTTGCCTCCATTTCACACTTTTCAAAAATGTCGACCCCTTTTCTTTTTAAATGTGGTTAGTAGGTTTCTTGATCAAATACAACTCAATACTTGAAATAACAGTTCACTAAATATATCCTTTAAAAATGTGAACATTCTATAAACATAGAAATGCGTATGCATCAGAACACGAAATACTTACAAGTTTCAATCAATGATTTTTCGAGCGACTCTTGACTGCCAGGATCGTCATATACTAAACTAGACCAGGAGCCAATAAAATACAAAATATATAAATACTTATATTACTTTATCATTATTGATTTAAAGATATCTTTGAAATTGAATTAAGTACCTTTTGGTTTGGAGGTATGGTTCCAGAAATGACAAGGCATTGTATAATATTCCAGAAATGACAAGTACTGAATATGTATCACGGTTTCCTTATGTTGTTTTGGTTACCACCACCAGGAAGATTCCTTAAATTTTTTCCCTTCCTTTATCTATCCCTTAAAGACTTGCATCTGAAACAAATATAGGTACTTACGTATTAACGCCACCGCAGCTACAGATTTGGCGGTTTTTAAGTGCCGTCAATCTACGCTTAAAATTTTTGTAACAAATCATAAAACACTTTATTTAAAATCAAAACACTTTATTTAAAAACAAAGTAGACACTCGCATTTCGGTGGAAAATGGGCCGATATAGAGTTTAATATAGACTCTATTTTGGCGCATTGGCAACTCTTTTTTGGCGCAACCTCTGCTGCGGTAATACGTAAGTACCCAAATATATATTTCTCAGCGGAATATATATATATATATTAATTTACATTTTTTTCAGAAATATATATTCCACAGCCGAAATAAATATATCAATTTACATTTTAATAACACTTATATTATATAAACTGTTTGGATATTTAAACATTTGTGCCTTATTTTGTAAAGATTTTATAATGAATGTAGTACACATGCATGACATGGAAACTTGCACAGCACAAATTTATGGTGCATAAGACTGGTTATGGTTATACACTGAATACGAATTCACAATGAATGATTATTATGAATACATAAAGTTCATGTTATATTCTTAAGCTTGATACAATAATTGATGCATGTAATTCTTTATAAGAGCATAGCAATAATATATTAATTGGTACTTACGTATCAACGCTACCTTAACTACAGTTGCGCCAATAAAGAGCAATCTTGTTGTTCGCACGCGCACGCAGTTATCTTTTGAACGCAGGTACAGATTTGGCGGTTTTATAAGTGGCGCCAATCTACACTTCATTGTAGCTGTTAGATTGGCGCCACTTAAAAATCGCCAAATCTGTAGCTGTTTGATTGGCGCCACTTAAAAACTGCCAAATCTGTAGCTGTTAGATTGGCGACACTTAAAAACCGCCAAATCTGTAGCTAAGGTGGCGTTAATACGTAAGTACCTATTTTAGATTATTGCTAAAAATTAATAATTATTATTATTAACAGTTATTTTAGATTTAAAATTTTGGTTAAAATCTAGGATACTGTACTCCTGAGGAAATCGCCAATCTTGCAACCCTGAATATTTCGCCAATTTTTTTAGGGTTGCAATACTATAATTAGAGGAATTCGTAGCTTCATTTTCCAAACAATATAATGACTATTTATTGTTGATGTGATTATATTATTATTTGCAGTAAATAAGAACAGAAATATATATTCTTTTAAATTAGTATTCCAATAAATTAGTGATTATTCCGAACTTATTCTTACAGCGTACGTCGGTCACTGATTCAGAACATAAACAATATTTATGAAGTTGCCACTCAGGAAAGTAAGAAACAAACAAGAAAAACGATTTTTTTATTTATTAATAACTTATATTTTATTCTTAAATAATTAATTTCCTTTTTAAAGATGTTCGTTTAGTTAGGATTTTGTGACAACCGTAATTAGAATTCGCTCGGAATATTTGAACCTTTAGCTTTTAGAACGTTAGTTAACGTTACAATTTAAATTTTTAATAATTAAAATAAATTAATATTAAATAATGTGTCCGGAACATTTGATAATTATCTGGCAGAGTGCATGTGGCGATGGCAGCACAAATGTGACATCCGCAAAATAATTTATGATTTCACCGATGGAATAAAACGTTTGTTTCCACCACAGAGGAAGGACATACCACAATAAAAGGTAAGTTATTCTGTAGTTTTTTCTTCTTTTTTTATCTTTTGTTAATATTAATTTATGATTCGAATTCGGCTTCGTAAAGAACATGACTTATTTTATGACATTACAAAAAAAAAAAAAAAAGTATTGGCGAATAACTTTGGTGAAATTTTATCGTATCGAAATTTTATCAATTAACAGCGATTATTATCTTTGTTTAAACGATACTTTTTTGTGACTTAGCAAAATAAAATTCCACATAATAATTTGGCGATAAAGCGATTTAATTTGGTGTGAAAGCAATTTAGGAATAAAATGTTGACAAAATAATTATATATTTTGGCGTTAAAGCGGCAATATATGGCGTAAAAAGAAAACATTAAAAAGTTGACATAATAGTGGTAAAAATTTGGCGATAAAGCGATATAAATTGGCGTAAAGGCATTTTAGATATAATTTTCTTGGCACAATAGCGCTAAATTTCGGCGTAAAAGCGGTTTCATTTAGCGCAAAAGTATTCCAGAGGTAAAAGTTTTAGTGATAAAAATTTGGCGATAAAGCATCAACTTTTGGCGTAAAAGAGCCTCAAAAAACAAGATTCACTTAGTGAAAAAATGTGGCTATAAAGTGATAAATATTGGCAATAAAGCATCAACTTTTGGCGTAAAAGCGCCTCAAAAAACAAGATTCACTTAGTGAAAAAATTTGGCTATAAAGCGATAAATATTGGCGATAAAGCATTTTTTGGCTTAAAAGAAGTTATATAACAAAATTTGCTTAGTGAAAAATGGCTATAAAGCGATAAATGTTGGCGATAAAGGATAGTGATAATATTTGGCGTTAAAGCTATAAACTTTGGCTTCAAAGCCTTTTCAGGAATAAACTTTGATGTAATAGCTATTTGGCTGCTAATGTTGGCGTAAAAGCACTGTTTGGCTATAAATTTTGGCGAAATAGCACTTTACAATGACACCGAACTTAGGCAACCTTTTTGTCTGTTTACTTGGCGACTTGGCAACAGAGTAAAGGATTTTGGCGTAATATCATTTTACCGCGCAAACTACCTGGCCCATTCATTTCTATGCTTACTTACCGACTTGGCGATGTGTTTGGCACAAAGGGTACAGGATCCTAGATTTTAACCAAAATTTTATTTTATGATTTATTCATAAATATTTTATGTTGAATGTAACTTACATAATAAACACAAGCAACGAATGTAATCTCAAGGCACAATTTTACATAATCATTTTCAATAATATATTAATAAATATTCAAAATATACTCAATAATACCATTAATAATTTATACAGAAGCAAAGATACAATTACTCACCATTTTTGTCCATGGCGAATCCGATTTCCAGCGAGGTATTTTCCCTCATATATTTATTTTTATGATTTGTAGTACTTAAATGAAATAAATGAGGATAGTTTTGTACCTCTTGCATTTATTAAGATTTCATCAAAAGACAGAGACATTTCACAAAGACTAGACACGAAAAAAAAAAAAGTATTCAGCAATTCAGTCGTGAAGAAAAACAGCGGTAAAATCTATTCGATTCTTATGACAGAGTCACATGACGTGGTGAAAATTAGCCAACTTGCAGCGATGATTTCAAAACAGAATAAAATTTTCTTAATTGGTTATTGAATTTATTTCTTAAGTAATCAATGTGAGCTTTATATGTTAGTTGACGATAAGAATTACACCTAAATATTTAGCTTCTTTAGACCAGGAAATGTTAGTATTGTAAATAGTTATGTTAGGAGGATTATAGCTATTTTTCCTGGTAAATAGTACTGCTTCAGTTTTCGCTACATTAAGTTTAATTTTTCATTTGTCTAACCAAATTTCAAGTTCATGAAATTATGTAATTTTGTAACTTTTTCTGAATAATGTGTAATTGCCTCCCCTGTGTAATAATAGCTGTATCATAAGCATAAAGTGTCAATTTAATCCTGTGGTCTTGTGGAACGTCATTTGTATAGATATTGTACAAGAAGGGTCCTAAGATCGAGCCCTGAGGAACACCTGCGAGAATATGACAACTTTTGGAGTCTACTTGGTTGACAGATACAATAAAACTCCTCTCAGTGAGGTAATGCTTGACGATTTTTATGAGGAATGGAGAATACTTGAATTTAATCATTTTAAAAATTAGTTCGTTGATCCACACTCTGTCGAAGGCTTTCGCCACATCAAGGAAAATTGCAGCTGTGTCTTGCTTCCAAGAGAACCCTTCGCAGATGGTCTCGGTTATATTATATAATTGATGAGTAGTGGACAAATCTTGAGTAAAACCAAATTACTGTGAGATGAGAATATTTACATCTTTAGATTATAGATTGAGAATGTCCGTTATGACTCTCTCTACTATTTTACTTAGAGTAGACAGAAGAGAAATTGGCCTATAGCTATTTGGAGAAGTGGGACCTAGCATGAGTACGAGGGCAAATGGGGCAAGAACTTTATTTCGAACATTGACAACACATTGTTCCTTTTGGGAAGAGGTGACAGTACGAGAATCTTTGTTAAACATAGAACACTTTACTTTTTTTATAAAGTTGCATGTACGGCAATATCTGAAACATCTTACCGAGGAGTCCGATACATTTTTCCATTCATATGGTCTGCTCGGTCAAACATTTCGAGTTCGATAAAACATTCAAGCACAAAACTGCTCTTATCAACTTTGTCTATTTGTTAAAGTGGTTTGTGTTTGGTTAGTGTGTTTTTCTGCTTTTTAACATTATCAGACCGCTTAGAAGACACTGCGATATCTAAGCAATCTGGCAGTGATATAACATAAATGTCAGAATCACGGGGTTGCAAAAATTAGAATAATAATATAGGTAGGGCACATGGACCCAGTACCAGATATTAAGCTGATAAGAACAGATTATGTACATAAATGTTTGGCACTGTCAGAGAATATCTAACCCAGATCATCCAAAAGAATGAAAGGATTTGTGCAAGAGACTCTCAGAACAGCGGGCTTCAGGCAACAGAAGTAAGAAGTCTATGAAGACAACTACGACCGAAAACCATTCACCGACATTTATGTTACTTTACTTTTCCACATTTCATAGGAAGTCGTGACAGCCAAAAAGGACTGCACGGGTTTCCGTCTATGTGTACATACATCATTTATTCACCATTCACACACCACACTTATATCCTAAGCACAAAAATAACAATTACATAAAAAATAATAAAACAAAACATAAAAATGCACTAAAAAATATTTACAGAAGAAAAGAAGACATGTTACAAAAAAGGAATTACTCAGTAGCCAAACTGGAAGACAAACCACCAGATGGCAGTGGAGTGTCCTCCAGAAGGTACTGACGATGTCCGGTAATGTGTTCCGTGTAAATATCCCGAGACCATTTGATGGTGTCAGACACGCACAATTTTCGGAATAGGGAAATGTAAGAGTTGGAACAGACTTTCTTCAAAAATTTGTCATTCCACGGGCACCAGGATCCAAGAGCCCCAACAATGAACGGAACAATGACTGCAGACAAACCCTGGGCCTGGTAAAGAGGTATCAATGGTTCGTATTTCGATACTTTGTTCTCAAAGGCTGCAGAGAATGCAGTGTCGTTGCCTTCAAAGGGGCAAGTTACGTCAACTATGAACACAGTGTTGCCCAACCGGGCCGTAATATCGGGCCGGAGGGTGGTTCCGCAGACGTTTTGGTTACACGTGAGAATGGATGCTTTCCTCTGAAGCGCCTGCACAAGGCGGTCCACAATGGCGTTGTGTCGTAACTGCCAACCGTGAGAGTGCATACCACAGTGGTTTATCACGTGAGGCAGTGTTTCAGCCCATTGGCCGCACCGACGACACATTTTGTCACTAGCCGACTTCCACTGCTGACACCCATTTAAAGGCAGCAGATTTAATCGAGCTTTGTGAATAAACCTCCAATCGGCAAAACGGGTGTAAGAGCCATCGGAGACAAAGTGCGAGCTTGCAGGGGCCAGAGAAGATAGCTTCAAGACTTTACCTTGGTTATTTTTGTTTTTCAACCTTAAGGATCTCTCAACACGAAGGCGGTCACGGATGCTGAAAAGGACTCTTCTTCGATGTTGAGGCTTGAGGATAAGGTCTTGAAACAGCAAACGAGGAACTTGGTCGTCAAAGGTCCATTCAACGTTAAGTCGCCTGGATGCACAACGCGCAATAGTCCAAATATTTGAAAGCTTATTAGAAGAAGTGGCAAAAGTTCCCTCAATATCCCCTGTGAGGAAGTCACCCAAGTCTTGATCTGAAGGTTGTCGCTTAACTCTGGGACGAACAGTTTCAGACAGGTGCGAAACAGCAATTTCACAAAGGCGTTCATCTCGGGAAGTAAGCAGTTTAAACGCAGTGTCAATAATGTTAAGATCAGACTCTTCCGCTGCAATGGGAATACCCATACAACCATGCTTACGATGGCCATACAGGTATTCGTTGGCAGCACTTTCAGGGATAGAGAGAGTGGTTTTAATCTCTTTCCTGAGTATTCGGTCAATTTTCTCCCAGTCGGTTTTCTTGAACTGTGCCGTCCTCATAGCAAACTGCGTGGAAGGGAAGAAAAATGCTTTCAACGCATCGAGACGTTGCCATGGGGCTAGTGATGAGCACATAATAGCCATGCCCAACTGACTCAAGTCATTAATATTGGAGTAGTCGGGACAGGCGTTGAATCCGACTGGTCTTCCAAGAAATCTTGTACTGTCAAATTCCTCCAGACGGGAGATCGGGACGTCATTGACATAAAAGGTAGACTGACGAACTCCAATTGGAGGGGAGCCACAAATGTGCAACGATTTGCATTTGGAAGGGTTGAGGAAGAGAGAAAGACGAGAGAGAGACTGAAAGACGATGTCAAGATTATCTTGTAGCTGCAGAGGGCTGTCTGCGAGGAGAACAAGGTCGTCAGCATACGCAAGGATTAGATGGTCTGACACGTTACCCTGGATTGTTCGAAGAACAGGGTCAATGCATAAATTAAACATCAGTCCACTCAATGGACAGCCCTGCTTGACACCACACTTGATAGGAATTTCAGCGGTGCGTGAGTCGTTAGTCAACACAGTGGTTGAACAGTCAGAGTAAGTGTCAGCAATCAAGTCGAGAAAAGTAGGGCCGACGCCAATAGCAGCAAGGCAGTCTTTAATGGCCGAGTGCGGCAGTGAACCAAAAGCGTTCGAAATGTCTAAAAATGCAAGACAGATGTTGGCCTTAGAAGCCCTTGCTTTCTCAATCCTTCTTTGGAGCACAAAATTATGCTCCATAACTCCATCATAGGGAGTAAACCCTTTTTGAGAAGGGGAGAGAACGTTGTATTTGGAGCACCAATTTTGCAGCCGAGCAGACAAACACTTCATAAAAAGTTTGTACGCCGTGTTGCTGAGGGCGATTGGCCTCCAATTACTAGGACAGTCAGCATCACCACTCTTGGGTAATAGAATCGTCGTGGAAACTTTCCAAGACGAGGGAATGCGCCTGAGATGGATGCAACAATTGAACACCTTCGTTAGGAGGAGTGCACGGGGATCAACAGAACGCCAATGATTATACGTGATGCGATCAGGCCCTGGTGCTGTATTTTCGCAGGTCTTGAACGCCGATGTAACTTCAGAAACGGACAGGAGGTTACAAAGAACCTCATCACGATGTGGATGATCAGAGGCGAAAAACTGATGATCAGAGGAAGCTTCCTTCCAAATTTGAGAGAAATGCTCCTCGATGACAGGCGGTGGAATCGAGCATCGTTCACCGGTGTTTCCCCTAATTTCGCGGATGGCCCTTCTCCTGTTGCGCCGATAAAGTTTCTGGCACTGCTGAGGATCTTCAATGTTGACCCCATTTGTGCTGGTGAAAGAGATCCTGTCAGCTTGAGGTAAAACAATGTTCTTCACCTCAGTGACGATTTGCGCAAAAGTGTCAGCGAGAAGTTCGGCACTGCCAACAGACGGCTCACACTCCAGAATGGAATCAAATACTTGCACAAAATGGTGTAAAGGCTCATCATCATGATTCGACTGAGCTGGGGAGTCCTCAGTGAGGGAGTCATCACAAACTGGTTGAGCAAGTACCTGTGTTGAGTCGGTAAGCTGTTGGTTCTCGTCATCAGATGCAGGAGGAGTGGATTTTCGAGTTTTCTTGGCTCGTTTACGTCGCCTAGACGGTGGAATGACTAGGGAAGGACGTTGGGAAAGTGCTTCAGTCTTTGCGTGCGCTTTTTCATGGTTTTGTAGGCCCAACGTGGAAGAAAAGGAGGCCGGACAAAACGGGCACTGCAGAGCTTGCTGAACTTCGAGCACAAGAGGGTTGCCACCATTTTGAAAGCATGAATGCTCACGAGGTTTACTCAAGATGTCATGGTGACACAGGGCACACTTGAATTGGCAAACCGCGATGGAAATGCTGTGCGCAAATCGCAAGTGCTTGACCAGTGACCCCTTCATTCGGGTCCACTCTCTGCTTACAAATGAAGCACTACACCCAGGTTCTGGACATGAGATGTTCCCATGAATCGGGAACGAAAGTGCAATTGTAGCATCATGCCGGATGACGGATGCAGAAGCAGAGACATTATGAGGTGGAGAGGTGGGAACCAGGCCTGGAGAAGCAGGAGAGTTAGGCAGAGGCTGAGAGGGTTTCTTCATAGGCTGACCATGTAATCGGAAGAGATGATACTTCAGGGCCTTTTTTGAAGGGAAACCCCCTTTATCACAGAAGTGACAGGAAATGGCGGAAACCTCTGCACAAACTTCAGAACCATTAGCAGGCACATGTGGCCGGGTAGACCGCGAAGAAGACGCGTTAGAACCAGAGTTTTTGTGAACGTCCCGAACCATAATAGTCTTCCGTGCAGGCTTTGGCACAGACTTAGAGACCACTGGCTTTGGCAAAACGAAGTCGTCAAAGTCAGCGCCGGAAGAGGAACCCACAATGCCATGCAAGCGGTTAAAGTCATCCTCCAGCTTATGGACGACTAAGTGCTCGTCCCTGCTGGAGGCGGTGCGAAAGGTGAAGTCACACCGTGGGCAAGGGATGAGCTTCCTTTTCTTTTTGTTACTTTTAAGAGGTAATAGCACCACATGTGAAACATCATCTGGACTTGTGGTCAGCGCAGAGAAAGAAATTTTTGGATGCTTCGTCGAAGAAGGAGATTGACGCAATGATGTGCTCGTTACCTGTTGCGAAGACTGGCTGGCAACAGAAGGCCGCGAAGGGCGAGAGCTCACTGGGCGTCGAGGAGTAGTATTGACAGAAGAGGTGAAGTCGACTCGACGACCTGACCCAGGTTGTGAAGAGCTGACTGCGGACTTGGCAACAACGGAAGCCCAAGTCTTTGCAGGAACGATGGAGGAAAATGGAGGTCTCTTTGGAGGGCCAGTCATGGGGCCAAAAGAGAGAAGCTCCGGAGGAGACGACTTGCGAGACGACTGGACTTTCGAAGTGCAATTGTCAGTAGGCACATGAGTGTCAGAAGCAGAATGAACCAGGACATTGTGAACAGCAAACATGTGGTTTTCCAGGCCACCTGCGGAGAAGAATTTCCTGTGACACGGAAGACAAGCGAGCTTAAGAAAGTCAAACCGTGGACTCAAAGGATGCTCTGAGAAAAGGTCCTTCACCTCCGTGTCAGAGGGATAAAGGTCAACTTCAGCAATCTCAGGAGCATCACCCACATGGATGGAGCAATCAGGAGACTCATTGAGACGTTGCGGTGTAGAAGGGGACCCTGGGTGTGGAGGACCACTGACAAGCTCCTCAGCTTCAAAGAAAGTACTTGATGGAGCTGGAGGAGAAAGTTCGTCGAAAAGGATTCCACGTGGCGACAAACAAAGTTGGATGGGGTCAATGGCATCCTCGTCCTGAAAAAATGTTCGGGAAGCCGCAGGAGGAGACGATGCGTCAAAGAAGAGATGACCTGGAGGAGTGCAAGAGGGGATTCTTGCGAGAATGTCACTAAGAGTGTCAATTACTTCAGTTTCCCTCATCACGATCTCGAAAGAAAGGTCATTAGGAGGAGGGTCGCAAGCCACAGTGAAGGGGTCAGTTTGACATGAACGTCCACTCAATGCGAGCTGTCTTCGTGTCCTATGACACACGGGAGAAAAAGAGACGTGCTGGCAACCAAAGAATTGTCTATGGGCACAGCAGGAGGAGTGGAGGCAATGTTGCAGGCCTCAAAATTGTCAAGGGCCTTAGTCGTTACACAGTCAAGCGAAATCATACTAATGCAAGAACACAGGAAACAAAACAGATGAGAAAAATCTCAACTGACAAGACACACCTTGGCATAGCAAACTCAATTAACACCTCAAAAATAAAGTTGGGACACTGTCAGCAGACACAAAAAATAAACAATAAGTAAAAGGGGGGGCAACCAAAACAAATGAGGAAATGGAAAATCTGCTCTTAAATGATAAATAAACAATGAAGATGAATGCAGGCTAAACAGAGATAGCAAGGGGAGGCGGGGAAAAGCAGGCGAGAGGGCAAAAAATTCAGCAAATAAAGGTACACCAGGACTACAAAATGCAAAAAACTAATAACTAATAACAATATACAATATAAGATACAAAATGTAAAAACTAAAATAACATAAAGAAAATACAAATAAATTAAAGAGTGCCCGAACAACAGGACCTGAAAAATACCCGCCAACCCCCAGCAGAAGACAAAATTGCCCCCACAAAAATATCAATACAATTAAAAAAACTAAGTTACACAAGACCCCCCGTAGCAATACCTGAAAACCTGAAAACATGTAATACAGGAATGCCCGGGAGAAAGTACTATATACAAATTACACTGAAAAGTACACATAAAATATATCAAAAAGGGAAGCAGGACCTGAAAACACATAACAATAGTCACCAGGAACGCCCCACATTGCTGACAGTGACCCAACCAACCCTTCACAAGCAGAAAAATAACACTAGAACAATTAAAACGGCAGAAAAACGCCAAAAACCGACAAGGAAACTGGCCATCAATGGAGTCACAAGCAAAAACCCAAATAACACGAGCCCCATATGCACCAGCTCAACCAAACAGAGGGAGGGGCAAAAGGAGGTCGGTCAAATGAGTTTAAGCCAAAAAACAGGGGGGGCTACCAAAATTTTCAGAAGAAAAAATTAGAGGCCCGGAGAAAGAAAAAACAAGAAAATAAAGAGATGCCAATGCCCAAGCTGGAGAAAACCAACTGGAGGGGCATCAGCGACGAGAGAAGAATGGACTCATCCAAAAATAAAGGGGGGCGACATATTTTAGTGAAAAAATACGTATAGGCCCCAACAGAAAAGAATGAATAAAAACAGAATGCAATATAGCACAAAACTCGAGCCCCATATAAGCCAGCTCAACCAAATTAAGTGAGGGGCTTAAGGAGATCGGTCGAATTAGGATGAGCCCAAAAGTTGGGGGGGCTACCAATATTTTCAGAAGAAAATATTTAGAGGCCCAAAACTCAAAAAAGGAAGGCTGCATGTGCAAAAGTCAAAAAGGACCAACGGAGGAGGCAACAGCAGCAAGAGATGGATAGACTCATCCAAAAAACAGAGGGGGCTACACATTTTAGTATAAAAATGTGTACAGGCCCGAGAATAAAAGAATAAATAAAACCGGAAAGCATAATGACAAATAACTCGACCCCCATACGAGCCAGCTCAACCAAAGTAAGTGAGGGGCTTAAGGGGATCGGTCAAATTAGGATGAGCCTAACAACAGGGGGGCTACCAATATTTTAGTACAAAAATATTTAGAAGCCCCAATGCAAAAAATACAAGATCTAATGAACCCAACTCAACCAAACAAGTCGAGGGGACATTAGGACCTCGAGAAGAAACGGCAGACAAGAAAATTAGGGGGGGCGAGCAATATTTTAGCAAGTAAAATATAGAGGCACGAAATCCCGAAAAATTTTCTAAGTCCAAAAAGGACCAAAGATGGCTGCCAGAAAAACCAAAGATGGCGGATACCAACACGACGTGTATGATATCAATGACCATCAATGGCGGAACGGACCAAAGATGGCCGCCAGTCTCCCTGAAAATCCTAACAAAGTCCCTGAGCCTCAACTTAAACAACCGCCGTTCCGACAGGTGCGATCGAGCCAGGGCGATCGGCGGACCTGGGGAAGGGGGGTAGAGGCCCAGGGGGCAAGTGAAGGTCTGAGTCTCAACTTAAACAACCCATATTCCTCCAAGTGCGATCGAACCCGAAGGTGATCGGCGAACTTGGGGGGATAGGGGTAGAGACCCAGTGAGGTGAGAAAAGAGTCAAGACATGCTTACCAAGGCTATCTGTCAGCTGAGGAGAGGTACAAGTCCACTACATCACACTACCTAAGGGCACTGGCACAATAATCCAAATTGAGAGTAATCCAAAGCGGGGGAAGCCCAACCCG
>BPLQ01012872.1:0-46698 GCA_021605075.1 Caerostris darwini | reverse complement strand
TTTTTAATCTGGATAAATCCGCGTTTGAAACTTTGTATGCTTTAAAATATTCTTTTACATTAACCTTTAAATTAGTGTATTTTAAAGGCTAATAGGCATTTTTTCCTCTGAATTTCGAAAATTTAGCAGACTGTTTTATTCTTAGTTTAAAACGCAAAAGGTTTTAATCTGATAAGATTGTGCATCTTTAGTTTAAAAGTAATTTATTCTTTTCAGCATTATT
This sequence comes from Caerostris darwini, assembly GCA_021605075.1. NCBI lineage: Eukaryota > Metazoa > Arthropoda > Arachnida > Araneae > Araneidae > Caerostris > Caerostris darwini. The sequence goes on along the minus strand of BPLQ01012872.1, from coordinate 46,475 downwards.
TAAATAAAAATGCAAAGAAAATTTTGTTTAATGAGTTTGGTGTTTGTTTTAAATATTTTATTTTAATCGAAAATGCTTATAAATATATTGAAATCTCAGTAAAAATAATAGTTTAATTTATTCTTAATATAGTTCCATATTAGGCACATAAATATTTACTTAGTGCTATCAATTAAACACATTTTGAAAATTTAAATTTATATTCTTAAATACATATAATTTTAAGCACATTACATGAACTAATTTTAAAAAAAAACTTAAGAAAATTTCTGAGATATATTATTTTTCACATGTTCCTTACATTTTTATTAATTAAATTTTATGTGACACATTTTTAATTTAACCGTGATTTCTACTCATACATCATCAAAAATTTAAAATAAAAAATGTTTTATAAATTATAACTATACTAATTTTTTATTTTCATTAACATAACAGACTAAAAAAGATTTTCAATAACGAATTATAAATTTTTGCAGGAAAATAGTTATTTGTATTTATAGTTAATTAGTTTTCACTTTGTTTAAATACATTAAGTTATAAGCATACAGTTTCAAAAAATTTACCAGACATCTATGGAGTACATTATTACATTTATTTTATCATCTACAAAAACTTTAATCATGAAATAAATTTCTAGATCATTTGATTCCAGAGCTTAATCAAATTATTCTTTTATTTTTAATCGATAATATGTTTTAGGAAATATTATTATTATAAAAAAAATAATGCTTTACAAATAAATAAGACATGCTATTAGATTATTTAATAAACAATAAGTAAATTTTACTTTTTTTGAATTTTCAATTAAGATAAAGATAACTTAAAAGGTTTTTATTTGATAGCATTTGTCGAAAAAAAGATTGTCGTTATTATTTTTTCGTTTATAGTTAGAGAACAAATTCTTTTTTTTAAAAACTCTTACTCATTTTGTTCAGAAACTTTCGATTTTTATACTTAAAGAAAAAGGGTTTCAATTTTTTTTCTATTCTAAGAACATATTTATAGTAGAACTATTTTAAAAGCAACAAAAAAGAATCCTAAAAATACCTGTATTGATCTTTCAATGCAAGAAGGAGTCATTCCTTTGAAATGTCTTGCTACTTGAAGTAGAAATAAACTCATTTTTCAACTAGTTGTTATGAAAAACTTACAAAATGGTTCCGCTATTCTGAATGTTTTGACGATATAGTTTAACGTAATGACAAAATGTTAATGTAATAAAATTAAATATTTTATATTCAATAAATGGTGGTTTTAAGTTCTGTCACATATGATGAACTTACATACTCCCTGCAGTTATAAAATTTCTTCATCAAATAAATAGAATTTAATCGGGAAAATATAAATACGTTATATTTGAATATTGCAGTATGCAAACGCATTATGCAGTAATTGAATAATATGCAAAATTAATTAATAATTAAATTTTATTGTAGCATACAAAACTAAAAGGATATGAAAAAATGTTTAAACTTAGAAATTTTTTTCATTTAATTAGCATTATTATACGCAATTTTTTAAAATTGAAATACTTGTCAAAAGTTATTCGAAAACACCAAGCAAATTAAACCATTAAGGTATAAATATTCATAACACTCAACTCAGTAAAAAAATTCTACCGACAAATACCATAAGGGCTCCAAATAGATAGCCTTTATGGCAGGCTTTTTTTTTTTTGTTCTAATGCAGCTGGCAAATAGACCGTGATCTTTTTATGCCATAAGGGCTGCACCAACGTTACTCACTTTGCATCACCCAAGGGGCGCGTGTTACTTGAAGATGAGCCACGGAGTAACAATGCCTCCACAACGCTCTGCGATCCTATTAGGACCGGGACCAACGGTTTAAAGTGGATTCTGAACCACAACAAACACCCATGGAAACGCAGGGATTTGAGCCCGATACCCGTGGGACCGAGCGAGAGAGCGCTAGCCACTCGGCCATCAGGCTATAAAAAAATTTTTAAATTACCAATTAAACCCAGATTCCTATCCCGGTAGCAACATGCGCCCCAACATACATGGGGAATGTCCTTGGCTCAAACCCTGTGGTGGCTTTGTTGTAATCATTGCTTTCATAACGAAGAGAATAGATGGCGAATTTCAACTAAGTTTAAAAGGCGTTTCGCATGGATTGTCGGATTGATGGTTTGAGTTTTCCGTGTTTTCTCGCAAACGCGCGGCAATTATCCCTAAAAGCCCTTCCGTAAGGCACTATATCTCGTCATCACCCGCTGGTGGGCTGTCCATGAGATGCACAGATGGGTCATGAGGTCCACCGATGTTGTAAGCACGAATTAAAAAAATGCCAGCATTTAAAATTAATTTGAATTATTTTATCTGTACAGGAAATGTTAGAAGAAAATATCTAACATATGTATAAAACATGAGGGACTGAATAGCCGAGTGGCTAGCGCTCTGGTGCACGGTCCACAGGTTTCGGGTTAGAGTCCCGGCGGTGCCATGGATGTTTGTAGTGGTTCGGAATCCGCTTTAAACCGTAGGTCCCGGTCCTAATAAGAGCGTTGCGGGGGCATATCTTCAAGTTGCATGCGCCCCCTGGGTAATAAAAAGTGAGTAACGTCTGTACAGAGCTGGCCTTAAGGCATCCAAGACCAAGCTGTCTAAGTGTTTTTCAGCTGCATTGGAACAAAAAAAAAATGTATAAAACATTAAAAAGAGAACTATGTAGATATCACTTCTGAAAGACTGGTTATGGGATGAATTAGATAAAAATCGTAAGTACTTCTTCGATGTCTGTCATATGAAGACTGTCACTAACTAGATGTTAGATTGTTATGCCTTATATCAAACTCAGTTCATCCTTCCATTAGTAATGGTTTTATATATAATTATAAATCTTATATTCCTTCCAGAAAATAATTTTTTTATATTCTTAGTAATCAGAAGTACACAAGTTACACATAGTAACTCAACAAGAAGTACACTGAAAATAAATATAATACATTACACTCCGAAATCCATTTCATGTACTCCAAGTTTAATGCAGGTTAAAGGGCAAAATAATGACCATTGATTTCAAAATCTTTTATAAAATTATCTAAGAATTCAAAGAATACCCAAAAATTATAATGTTACATTTAAAAAGGTTTTTTTTAATCTTTAGTAAACAAATTTAACATAAGTAACAGAAACAGCAAAATTCAATTCAATGTGTAATTGACATACTATTAAAAGTCAACTATTTTTACAAAAGATTAAGTTATTTTTTTAAAATATAAATACATTATTTAATTTATATTAATTACAACAACTAGAATGTATGAGAGTGTAGTAATTAATTAGTGTTCGCTAATTAAATCACAGCATTATTTTACAAAAGATACATTCATTATAGAGCAATTATTTATTAAAATCTCTTTATTTTGCGAATTGTCGAATCTGAAGAAAAAATCCTTACTTACCAAACATGTAGCGTTTCTTGATAACTGCATTCACTTTAGCGTTTATTGTTTCTTCTTTAAAAGAGGGAAGTTCAGTATTGACGTCTATTTAATGTAGTCTCATTAATGATTAAGAGAAACGGTACATCCAAAATGACAAGGTGTAAGTCTTTTCCTTTGTAGGCAATTGTTGGTAATGAAGTTTTATGGAAACGATGGAAAAGAGATTAACGTAGAATTCTTTTATTTCTTGATAGAACAGAACACAATCATGTTGCTAAAAGTCGTTTAAATAATTGTTTTTGGTTTTATATTTAATTAAATAACTCAGCTAACTTTTTTCTGGTGAAATATATATTTTTTTCACCAGATAACAAATTGAATTTAGACTTAATTATCTGGTGTCGGGGAATCCTTGACTCGTATGACAATTGAAACGGTTTGGACAATTTAATTCTATTCTATAACGGCTTAAAGAAAATGGCCACTTTCAGGTTCATGGGAACACTTTAATTTTTATTTACAAACATTAAAAATGCATATATAGAACTCTATTTACATAAAAAAAATGAAAATTAAAGATAATTTGATTTACATTTGCAGTTTATTCCAAGTTCAGCGAATTTCAGAATTATCGAGTCTACGTCGAATTTATTTCACCTGGTCTGTGGCAGACCTTAAATATCAGATGGTTTGATACACAAAACCACAAGGGACTCTCTTTTAAAACAGGTGGAAATTTAGGCCTGTTCTGTCACTTAAGAGAAAAAGAGAAAAGCAACGGTCACAAAGAGAGACGACTGGTCGCAGAACACTCTCCTTTCTTCTCCAAAAACATCCCTTTAAAAAAATCTCAAGAGGAGGGGGGAGGGCCGGGGGGGGGCCCAGTTCGCTCCCTTCTCATTGGAGCAGACATTTCTCAGCTCATGGTTTATTATCAATCACGATGGAACATTTCATGTGTAGTCCATATTCCATCTTTAATTCTTTCGGCCTGTGAAATTTGCAACGCTAATTTCCGCTAATTTCATGAGACTCATTATACAGGACACTGAATTTTTGCTATCAGATTTGAGTGACATGTTATTCTCATTACTGTAATACACTAATTGCATGCGGCATAACTAAGCACAACACTGTTATCATTTTTTAATTTTAGTGATGCTTTACTATATACTTGAAAAGAATATACATTTATGTCTTCTAGGAATGAAATGAAATAACTCTTCCCGTAAAAAAAATGCCACACTATCCTACCATTTAAAATATTGCCAAATTAAAGATGATAGATATAGAGATATTGGTGTATTATTATCTAAATTGTTCGAAAAAAAAGTTTTTAAGAATCTGTCAATTCAACTGCAGTTCCACAATGTATTTGAAACTAAAATACAAAACAAACACACCCAAATATTTAAATTTCTGAAACAAAATTCCTCGTTTCTAAAGGTATAAACTACAAACTGCATCAGATGAGGAACCAATCAATGCTCTTCGACTTGCCAACTACATTTAGCCTAGATTTGGCGATGTGTTTTTAATAAAATATTGTGTTTAGGCTTTTATATTTAGCACTTTTACAAGTTAATGTAACTTTTTGGTATATGTTTCTTAAATATGATTAATAAACCGCTTTTTACAAATATATTTCTTTAATTTTGGTAACGCTATCTAACCAACTTAATATGGGATTTATTAATTAAAAAAAAAGCTACAGAAATAGTTTTTTCTCAAATATTAAAGCCAATTTTCGTTATAGTTCGCATATTCAGTAGAACCATTTATCATCAAGCTTTATAAAACTCTGAAAAGAAATTTATCAATCATGGCATGATTAATAGTTCAATCGATTATCCTAATTGAACTATTTAAAATTCTTTCAGGGAGCTTTTAATGGAATTCTAAGTTGTTTTTAAGGATTGAACTTGAAAGTACTATTTTTAATTTTAAAAATTTTAGATCTATGTTTTATTTATAAAAAACTCATATAATCGCATATAAATGAATTTTCATTATTTATTAGAATCGTATATTGTATAATTTTAATTAAGTAATAATTGTATTATTATCTTACAAATATATTACTAGTAAATATTTCATCTATCGGCTTTTAATATTAACAGCCGTACTCGTGGCAACAAGCTCCGTTTTGGAACATTAGGGCTGAGGGTCAAACAGCTGAGGTCTATGTTAAAAATTCTGTTTCAAAAGCGGGGAGACTCGATGTCCTTCGGGATGTTCAACATCTTGCCTCGTATGTCAGAATACCTGTAGAGCGTTTTCCGAGTTTCTCCCGCACGGAGTAGTTCCTTCTAAAGGTCCTCCCAGAAAACAATTCCCACCTTCTTCAGCGCAGCCAAGTCACATTTCTAACTCGGTTGCTCTGTTACAACAGAAGGTGCCCTCTTTCCCTCTATCCATGAGTAGACTACTCATGGGGTGTCCGTCCCGCGTTGCCGGACACTGAGGATTAGTCACAACATTTTAAAATTAATAATATACTTCAATTTACTATCAGCAAACATATCTCTTAAGTGATAAATTATATCTATAGTGATAAATTCAGTTTTAAATTTGACCTGCTCTGTCAATTGGATTTGTAGATACCCATGAGCGAAATCGAGAGTCGTAAACAAGCTACAATCGTGTTGCTGTTGCAATATATTACCAGTTTTGAAAGAGGAGATTTATCATTTATCGTATGATTATTTAATTTCCTATAATCTTTCTTGAACATGGTGAACGTTTTTCTTTCACAATACCATGTTCCCATACCACTTTAATTTCCGCTCTTATGACTGCGTTTGTTGTACTATACATACAGATGTTGATATTAGATATTAGATGCTTCTTCATACTTACAGATATGGAACCCTCAACTTCTTTAATGCCCGTTTTTATTAATCATGTCCATCCGAACTCCGATATATTTAACGCAAAGCAATTTATATACTCATTTTTAAAATTAATATTGTTTTGTTATTGTAGCTCAATTAAATTTTCAATAACTTTTATTTGTTCTAAGATTACAGATTTCGCAATACATTAGCTGCACCAACATATAAAAATTTCACGGATTGACTGGCAATAAGCAAATTAAAATCACTTAAATTTGTTCACCAAAAAAAATTGCTTAAATTAGTTGACCTTCTTCACCAAGTCTGCTTTAACAATGTTTCATATTTTCTTTTAACGTTATTTCCTTACATCCAATATTAATAATCGGCACAATAGTTTTACCTTCCTTTATTTCGATTAAAAAATCAATATTTGTTTTCATTTCTTCGCATCACAATTTAACCCATTAGTTGCTTGTTTCCCTTTCGCGTTTACAAAAATTATGCCGTTATTTATTATTTTCGTAGTTTCCTCCACACACAGTTTAACATATGGATTTTCTTCAATGCAGTTTAATCCAATAAATGGGCAATTTTGTGCCCAACTTATATGCAAAAAAATCATAATATCGATATATGGTAAATATAAAAAGATGGGCCCGGATAATAAATCAACTGGTTGAGCCGAATCTGGAACAATTAAAACGGGAATATCTTTTCCCATTAGTTCACCTATTCAAAATCCAATACTGTCGCTCCTAAACTTTCCAAAGCTGGGCACTTTTGATTGCCAAAGAAATTAAGAACTTTTTTACAAGACATCATAGTAATTTTTAGACTTACTGCAAGCGATTCTTTCAATAAACACGAAGCAGCGCCATTAGCCAGCAAACAACTGCCAGTGCGATTATTAATTGTAACATTTTTCAAATACTTGTCAGCAGTTACGAACTATTCAAGGTCACACGCGCTTAGGCTAAATTATTTTTTGTTCTTTAAGCAACATTTTTTGTATGGCCCTTTACACCATATAAAGTACAAGGACGTAGGCATTCTTTTAAAATATGACTAAAAAGATTACATGAAAAGCATTGGATTCCCCCTCTTCATATGAGGATAGGTGAATTAAATACTTTAAGGTTATTATTATATTTAGACAAATTTTCTTTTTCATTAAATTTGTGACGTATCACAGCATTTCTGTTTTCCAATTTATTAGACTCAAATCCACTTTTATGATAATTCCATAATCTTGAATAATTTTTTGAACCAAGCAATGACCTCCACATTTATTTTCATTCCGCATCGAAAATTTTCGTAATCGTTTAATATTCCTTCTAACTCATTCGCATTTACATATATAGGCCAGGTATTAATAAAATGTTTCCGCATAAAATTTGGAACCCGTTTTTTCAACTGATCTATTATAATGAATTCTTCTAAAGAATCGAAATCATTAATTTCTAATTCTTCAACTATTCGTTAAAATAATTACTTATTTCAAAAAATAAAGTCTGTCCAAGTACCTTTATAATCACTAATATAATGGATAAATTTTAGCTAAATTTTTCTGGGCTTAACTTAAACCCCTCTAACAATTAACTCTTTACAAATGGTTTTCCTTACCTTCTTCAAATTCTTTAGCAATTAATTGGGTACTTTCAAAAGATAACAGTTCTAACAAATGAAACACAAAATCCTTTTTTTTTTTTTAACTCGACTCGTTTAGTCGGCAGTTCAAATTGAATTTAAAAAAAAAAATGAAGATGATCTCCTTCCTTCGGATTAAATCTCTGTATGAGATTTTTTTTAAATCAGCCGGTTTGTTTACTTCCGGAGCATTAATATCACATTCAATTGGCTTTCGAACATAACTTTATTTTCGTTTTGAAGTTTCAATTTCTCCAGTTCAAAAGTTATTTTCTTTTCCCGTTCCTCAATTTCTATCTGTCGTTGCTTTTCGTTTTCCTTTTCAAACTTTTTTTATTTTTCTCTCTTTTAATTGTTTCTTGACTTATTCTTTCAAAAACTTTCTTAGCAAATTCTTCTTCATAATTTCCCCTATTGGTTATTAAATTTTTAATATTAACAGTAAAGACTTCAAATGGGATAGTTACACTGATTTCAGTTGCTAATTCTATGAGAACATTTCTGTGCCATTTTACTACGAACGATATATTGATGAGTATGCTTGGAAAAAAGAATTAAATAATTTTGCTCTTAAAAAAATATATTTTAAATTTCAAAATAGGAAGGTAATCATTACCTTATTTCCTTTGTATTCCTTGAAACCGTAGTCCAAATATTTTCGAACTTTTATACTTTTGTACAAATATTTTTTTATTCAGGTATTCAGCCCACTTATTAAATAGTATCCTAAAACCTACTACTAGTAATTATTATATTTAAAATTAATAATATACTTTATTTTTTATCAACAAACATTTCTCTAAAGTTTATTAATAGTTGAAGAATTGTTTACATATATTGATATTTATTTAATTCGATATAGAGAGAAACAAGGGTAGCATATAGTCAATAAGAATATAAAGCGATCAGAAGATATTTTAATTAAAAGAACAATTTGATTTGAAATCCAAAAATACAAGCTAGCTTCCGTATGATGTACTGAATAAATCTACTTTTTGTAAGCTTATTTAGACTTAGAAATCTAATTAAAATTCATATCAGCCTAAAAGGACTTAATAAAATATGACCACTTTTACATTCACATAAGCGAACAACTCAAATTCAAATGTTTTTACATATATTTAGATAGGCATAAAATGTCGTATCATGTTTGAATATTTACTCTGTGAGATGGAGCTCGAATTTTTCATACAAAAACTAAAGAAATAAATATGACATAATACGCAGAAACGAAATAAGTAGAGTGGAAAGATGCGATTCATAAAAATGCGGTGATACCTGGTAAAAAAAACTACATAAAAAGTGCTGCAGGCGTACCAGCAAATAAATATACAGAAACACACGTTACATCAATATTAAGCCAAAACCTAAATATATTTTGAATCTTCAATTTGTGTTGAAAAGCTATTATACGAATATATTGAATTTAGATATTACATTGGTCACTTGTCTTATAGTATACATATTATGAATGAAAATTTCAAATGTTAAATTTTTTTAATTTATAATTATCATGTAGTGTACATTCGAAATTCTGAAAATTTTGCAATAGGTCATGATTTAATTCGTTAGTTACCTCCCGTTGCCATTTAAAAATGAACATAAAATATTGATGTACAAATCTCTTCATTTCTTTATCAATATATCTATGTGTTGACACACATTCATATATTAAGTTATTCTCCTCAAAATTACTGATTCGTGGAACTGAAATTGGCTGTCTATTTAAACTCGTAAACATATCTTTTGAATAATTTAATGTTAAAAGGAATCACTAAAAACAGCTATCAATTCTTAATTCAAAGTGACATTTTACATTTGAAAGTTTTACTAACAAATGAAAACAGCGTTATGATGAGAACTCTATCGGCCGTACTTTCATACTGCTATAGTAAAGGTAATGCATAACTTTTTTTTTATCCCATTCTTTACTGGACATACATTTATTTAGTTTAAAATGTGAGAATGAATGTGAATAATCAGAAAATCAGCATTAATTCAAAATTGTAATATGCAATAATATTAGTTATAACAACAGAAAATGAAATTAGAAATATTTTTCTGAGATTTTAGAAATTTATTATATCTGAATAAAAAAATTTACCTCAATTGTCTTATAAATCTGTAAATTCTAAAATTTCCCGAAATTTTCTAAATTAATCTTAAATTTCCTAATTTATCAAGATCTTAGCAGGTTTTAAGTGTTTTAGTTGAAAACAGTTTAATTAAACAAAGCAGTTTTATGCTATCATGATTGTTAAGACAGAAAATAACAGTCAGATAACTAGGATATACTTGGGAAAGTCGATTTTTAAATTTGTGATACTTTCAATTTTCTGTTTTAAAAAATTACCCCAAGTTACAAATTACGTATTAATTTTACTCCAAATCCCTGACCCCGCTTAAACCGACGATTCATGATAAAGGTTAAAATAAGCTTCCTTCTGTCCCTGACCTTCCTTCACAAGGACATGGGGCATCATATGTGGCAGCATTCCGCCACAAAAACAAGGGCAAAGGGAGAAGTCTGACTTTACCACATCCGGTTATACTTCCGACCTCGGGAGCATAACCGGCCATAGTAACTTTTATGATGTCCATGGGTTACAGAGAGGCTATTCTAACCCGAACTCACATGGGGAAGAGAAAATATTCAATCCTGATATCACATTTATACTTTTTTTATCTAAATATATGTAAATAATTTGAATTTAAATTGTCCATTTATGTGAACGTAAAAGTGGTCGCCTTTTATTACTTCCATCTTGGCTGTTTTGAATTTTCTAAGGAAAATTTACCTTTTATTCACAATATACCAATATATTGTGCCGGATTTCTTAGTCTAAATAGAAAAGATAATAGCAAAAGATAGTAGCATATAGTAAAAGCAAAGTAGATTTATACAATACGGTGTACTGAAGATCTCCGCATAATATTAAAGAACTTATATTTTTGGATTTGAAAACGTGGTCTTTTAATTATATATCTTCTGATCGCTTTTGATTAATAATGACAATATGATACACTTCGATTTAGAAATAAGAAAAAATAATCAACTCAGTCTTTATTCGAACTTGCCCAAATAGTTCATTTTCATTCAATACTCTTTTAAACGAATGATTTTCATTGTTTAAAACTGAATACATCTAATATCATCAAATGGTCACAAATCAAAAAAAAAAGTTTTGGTCTTTTAATAATATTTGATTTAAATATCTTTACTAATATTTAATCTGAATAATTTAATATGTGCAATATATTACATTAGTTAAAGGAATTTTTTTTTTATAAATATTTAAAATAAAAGTGGTATATATAAAAATTATGTAATTAGAATGCAAGTCCAGTGAAAGTAATTTATTTGAAATAAATATAATTAGATTGATATAATTATATTAGATTCATTTAATTAAATGTATATTTGATTTCCAATTATCAAGATAGATTTTTCATTATATTTCAGAAAATACCAAATAATTACTACTCTAGTAATTAGACAGAATGCTTCGTTAAATTCTTAAGAATTAATTTACAATAACAAATAAATCTACATCTAATTAGAAACATTAAATTGGCTTAGATTTGATAGAAAAGAATTGCACGGAAGTTTTTAAAAGCAATAAAAGCTTATTTTTGGTGCTCTAATTACGTTAAAATTCCGAAATGATTAAAATGAGATTCTTTTGTAATTACCCATAATATGCATAACCTTTAAAAATGTTTTTACTGATATTGTCATAATATTGGACTTCAATAAAGACGAAATAATGTTTGTTATGTTTATATTCAGCTTTCATTTGTACAAGTTTTAAAATTAAAAATTTAAATGCATAAAAAAAACCGTAAAATAATTTTGCTGCATATATTAAGCCTTACGGGTGAATGTGTCCTTAATTTTTATATTGCTTAATTTTATATTAAAGAACATAACCACTTAAATTAAAAATAATATTTCCAATTAAATTTAAAAAAAATATAGATAGCTAACTTGATATAAGTATGTTTTAATAAAATTTATTACAATTATTCGTATTTATACGCTTCCATATATAATTCCATTTGATTGCTAACTAGAATAAATATTTTAAAGAATACTTCATGCAAAATATTTATTTTATAAACTGATATGCTTAATTAGATATATAAAGACTTTTCATTTCTTTACTTTTCCTGTATTTTCTTTTTGTAGTAATTAAATCGCTAATTAGTTAGCTTATCATATTTATTTTAACAATTTATTTTATGGTTTCCTACATAAATATAACCCAATACATGTTAAGTTATTTACGTTTGTTTCTTTATTATTCTTAAATAAACGCATTTCTAATTTGTCAACTTATTCACTTCATACGTATTATTTACTTATAAGAGAAATCTAAGGCGCACACGCATAATAGTATATTTTGAAGCCATTAAGTATTGGGTATTTATATCATAAGGTATTTAGTTTTAAACTTAATGAACGATGTCAAATCGAAAACTATGCTAAGAGTGGGTACGACAAAACTGTAGATTGTAATAGTCTTCCGTTGGGATCAAGAAAGAAAGATGAATATTAAGTACCACCCAGTGACATATCCAAGATTTTAGGGGACAATGTGGATACAGTTTAGTCGCTTTCATAGTGCAATCTCAACAACGCTGAATATGTTGTATTTCTACCTTGTACTAGAGACTGAATTCAAAATGAATCGAAAAAAAAAAAATCTTTAAATTTATCCAATCTCGAATAAAAAAATACACGGAAAACTTACATATTTTTAAATGTTATCATTTTTGTATTAAGCTTTCCATCTTTTAATTCTTTTATTACTTCGATGTCGAGTGCTTCAAAATCATGTCAGCGAAAATTGATACTGAAATATCCAGCACATGTGGATTAGCCCTTTCAGTTTGCTACTGCATACCTTTTATTTGGAAGGAAAAATCCCAAGGCTGGAAACATGACAGGACATGATTGGTTATCCCTGCAATCCGCTTCAAATTTAGTGAAATAACTATCATATTCGCAGATTTATCGTAGTGCTCCCTGTCGTAGACACGGTACATTTGATTTTGTTTGCTTATTAGCTTTTATGCAATCTCCATTGCACACAATATCAAGTCACTCAAGGCCTAATTATTAGAATGTAATGCATAGACCGACAGAATTGGATAATTTTGGAGGGGCCAAATCAGGCGAGTTTAAACTCATTGGTGTTATTGGAGAAATGCAATTTCTACGATGGAACAAGTTTATTTTTAATAACAAAAAAATTAATTTGCATAATATCGAATGAAAAACTAGATGATAAAAAACTTCCAGAATAACTTTTAAACTTTTTCTTCCATAATTGCATTGCTCTGCATATATCTGATAAGCACCCCTACTAAATAACGCATCTACTTTACCTAACAAGTAATCGATTTTTGAAGATTTCACTGTACCATAACGGAGTATTTCCTTCTTTACTAAATAGTTGGTAACATCTATAAGTTGTGTATATATTGCGTATTCTTTCGTGTATTAGCTGTGGCAATAAAAGTTAGCACACTGACATAATAAAAGTTGTATACCTGATATAAATATTGCGTTCAACTGAAATTGGTTAATGTTCTTGTAAGATCGCATTTATACTTGTGTTTCAGGGTTGAGCGACTAGCATTGCAGTCCTCGGTAACATAAGTTTCGAACTCAAATCCCGGAGGAGCCATGGAGGCTTGCAGTGTTTTTGAATTCACTTTAAACCATAGGTCTGCTCTAATTACCCTTCGTGTGCAAAAAATAACAATAAAGCGGCAAACCAAACTTCGCTTTACAATGTTAATATATACCCCTAATATTTCATGCTTTAAGCAAGTGAAGACTCAGCTTATAGAAGAATACTGATTTTTTAAATTCACTATCTTACAGTAGGGCGCCACTTGACTGCGTTCAGACGATCAACACTGCACTACGTTACACACAATCGTTTTATTTTTAAATAATTCTCTGTGTTATAGAAGAATTTCTAGGGAAAACCGATCAACTAAAGGTAGTAAATTTTTGTTAATATATTTGATTTGCAATCCGCGATTATTTGTCAATATCATCATTGTTAGTTATTTTCTCACACCTATATAACGCAAGTTACCAACGTATGCCGTTTGACTGATACCATATTGTATCCATATACCATGGTTTTAGTTAGACAGAAATGAGAGTTCCAAATTTTTAATTACTTTTTTTTTGAACAATTTATTATGTTACAAATTTTTTACACATCTCAGTTTAAAAAAATGGTATAACCCCTCATTGTACAGCTTGCAATCAAAATGGTTAGTGTTAAGCGTCTTGTTAGCCAAAATAATAGTTGATTTATATAACTAAAGTAATTAGAAGAAAAAATAATTTGAATTAATATCGGATAATTACTTTTTATTTTACATAATGTTATTATTTTTTTTTTTACTTTCACAGCCAGTACAAACCAAATTGTACTAGCTTCTGTCTTGCATAGTGTACACATTTTTAAGATCATGATAAATATACACTAGTTGTACTCTTATTACCGGATGCTTGTCTATAAAATAATATTACTATGAACAATTTTGCTACAAATGCAAATATTAGAAGAAGTTGTTTTACAATGACTGAAATTTTGATCTGAACTCATTTGTTGCTATTAAGACAGACATTTTGTAAATAAAGCATACTCTCGGCGCAGAACTATATAGAACATAAATTATAGTACCAAAATGTGTAGGCAAAACTCTAAAGGATTCGTGCCTTCTTCTTTATTTTCTCTTTTCCAGTCTTAATCATGGTGCCTAGTATCCAGTATAAGCAGGAAATTATTCGACTCCTTATCTTTTGTTGAGTTTTAAAGCAAGCATTATTGGTTCAGAAGTCCAATAAAAGAAAGTATACAAATTCGTTCTACATAAGGCCGGGCATGATAAAAGTTGAATTCAAATTTCATTTCAGAAATACCGTTCAAATACAAATATGAATGAATGATTAATTTATATGTGTAATAAAACCATTAACCTTAAAACGAACAAGAGTAGGAGTTCTTACAAAAATATGTATATTACCCCCTCAACAAATAAGGTATGTGAAGTAATAAGGCATAAGTGCATTTTCTCCAAAATCAGAAAGTAGTTTCCGAAAGGAAACCTTATTCTGCCGCACAGAAAAACTCATTCCTTACTGGTTGATTATTCTCACTCCGAATCCAGTCTTAGCACTTTTGTTGAACGCCTCTTTTACTTTGTGTTGCTAAGCTTCTTCCCCCAGTCTGCTTTATCCCCGAAATATCTTTCCTGTTAAGTAAGATATTGCTTTCCTTAACGAACAGTAAAAGGTGGAATTCTTCTTTCCTTCTTTCAATCTCAACCGAGAATGGAATCCAGAAGAACTTGTTTTTGGTATTACTTTATAAAAAAGAGAATTGGAAAAATAAAATGCCTTTAATTTTTACCATACTTTGTAGATTAAGAATTTAACTATCTGTTTTGTGGTTCTTTCCGTTTTTCTATTTTTATTTTTTATTACTAACTAATACTAACTACTAATTAATATATTATATATTTATAATAATATATTAATAATTAATTAAATAACAAATAATAATAAAATATATATTTATTTTCTTAATTATGATATTCCCAGTCCATAATATCATATACTAAAAATTTGAAACCTTTTGAAGATAAGTAAAATGATATCTATAAAATATTTTAGTAAAATTAAAGTAAAATTATTTTTGTTCTGAACTGCGAAGTGATAGGATGGATGGTGTGTTGGTTTTCAGTATAAAAAGTAGATAAATCGAAACACAGCAAATGATGGCGAAATAAAAACTGTAGAAGTTTGTAGAAATGACCGTAATAATCCACATGGTTCAATGAAGAAGTAACAGAAATGTGAATGGTCCATATGCTATGCTGTGTTCGTTTAAAAATCGCGGCACAATGTGTGCAGTGCTGCAGAATTCAGAAATTATTTCTTGATAATGCTGAAGAACCTCTCAACCTCTAGCGTCAAAGGACTTTGGCTAACGTGCAATATATTTGGAAAATAAATAACATATTTGAAAAATCACGAACTGAGGTAGAATAATTTTAATTAATGTTACTGAGAAATATATTATAGGGAACTAATTTGTCACTCAAAAAATAAATTTTCATTACAAAGGATTCAAAATTAAAATATATTATTCCAATAAAGTTATTTTATAAGAGTTGTATTTTCCAGATAAGATTATTGAAAACAATGCTGGTAAAAGCGACTAATATATATATATATATATATATATATATATATAATGCAGATGTCGGAGTTCTGAATGTTATAAATGACAATGCTACATATGACAAAATTGCAACAAGGTTTCACTATTATGTTTTTTAAACATAGCTTTAAATAAAAATAATATATAGTGTACACATAAATAAATATAGATTTTTTTAATAATCATATCAAAATTATGTCACTCGGGAGCCAGTGGTAGCGTGGCCAGCTAGTCTGAAGAAGGGCTTATTTGGTTCATGTGGCGGCCTCTTTTACAATTACTGTCTTCTGACAAAAGGAGACTAGATGGCAAGTGTGGCAATATGTGTAAGACATCTTGTATCAATGATAATCAGGTTGCCCGGTTGTAACTTCCCAGGTTTTCCCATATACGACAAACATGTGCAGAATTATCGCCATCTTGTTGCCCGTCAGTGGGCTGTATAAGAGTAATACGAGGTCCACACAATATATATATATATTTGAAGCATTCCTGGAAATATAGTATAGAGCATGGGAATTTTATAGATAACTGAAAAAATCTGAGTATGTTTACACCATTTCATAAATATTTTAAAAGAAATAAAATAGTTTCATCTCTTGTATGATCATCTTTGCCAGGCGACAGGAGAGAGAACAACATTTTCAAAAATCTGCTCAAATGGTATGGCGTCACAGCAAAAGAAAACAAAAGCAAGTTCATTAAACATGTTTTGGTTAATATATTCAAGAATGGGAAACAAAAAATCGGAGATACTATTAAAAAAGAAAAGTTAAAATCTGAGATTAATTAGAAAAAGACAGCAGAGGTGTGATGAGAAAATGTAGGAATTGAAGGTTAATAAGGATTTAACTGATATATTCAAATAACTGAATATATTCATTGTAAGTTAGGATATCAAAATTTTTATTTTAAATTATTGATTTATCAAAATTGTATTATTAACACTAAAATAGAAATTAATTCATATTTATAGTGTGATATTTTATCCATTTTAATTGAGTTGTATAGAATTAATATTATATTAATCATAACATTTGACATTTCTACTTAAATTGCTTGCAGGTAATTAACGTAAACTAATGCAAAATACGATCCCGTTAATTAACACATAATTTCAAGACTTTCTCAGAATTATTTTAATTAAATTGGTTCAGAATTATTTTAATTTAATTAGGTTATTTTAATTAAATTAAAATTTCTCGTAAAACACACATTATCAGACAGAAAATCATATTCGAAATTGAAAGAAACTTACCCATTTGCCAAACTATGTAATTAGTTACTACAACAACAACATAAATCTCGAAGAACTCGGAGTTCGTAACAGGAGCCAAACTGTTTTGTGAATCCACTAAACCACATCTAATTATAAAAAAATACTTCTTTTCCTTTGTTAAAGTTAAATTTTATATTCGATGCATTGTTATGATTTACAATATTTGTTTGATCATTATTGAAACTACACAATATTTAATTATATGATTATTGATTGAAATACAATAATTGAGTTATACCATTATAATGTTTTTTTTTATTAATTCATTGATTATTTGACAGTTGGGAATATATATGTAATTAGTTTCCAGTATATTCAATTCATTTGCTCTCGCAGTAACGTTTTTATTGATGCAAAATGTATGTTTTCGTCATTTATTAAACGACTTTTTGATATATATATATATATATATATATATAACATATATAGTAGGATATGCAAATAATTAGGTGTGTTTTCCAGCATATTTAATTTCTATATTTAAGTAGTCTCAGTTTAACTGATGTAAAGTGTATGTTTTTGTTTAATTAGACTATTCGTTAACATATATAAATGTTAATAGGATTTCTAATCGTATTATGTGTGATTTCAGCGTATCAAATTCATAAATCACGAAGTCTCGTTTTCAGGATGTAAACAGTATGTTTCTTTTTCTTTTTTTTTTTTTTAATGATTCTTTGAAATATGTAGATTTTAGAAGGATATGCAATTAGGATAGATATTTTTCAGCATATAAATTCCTATAACTACGAAGACTCTATTTAATAATACAAAATATATTTAATTTTCATTATTTAAATAACTCTTTAAAATATTGATATTTATATACATATGTAATTATATTAAGTGTATTTCCAGTATATATGATTAATATACTGTCACTCACTTACTAATGAAACGATGTATGCTTTTTCATTCATTAAGGAACTGTTTGAAATATATATATAGCAATAGGATTTATACATATATTATATTCAACATATATAATACGAAGATTTTGTAATCATTTATACCTTGGTATTTGCATCATATGTAATTAAATTATTAATTCAAAACATATAGTTTATTAAACATATAGTTAACTACAACTATATTAAACATATAGTTAATATAAAACATATAGCGTATATTAAATAATTAATTATATTTAATACGAAGATTTTGTAGTAATTTATATTTAGGGAAATTCATGTATAATCAATTGCACACATTTACAATACGATTTTATTGTCTCATTAATTAAATGATTCTTTGAATTACATAAATGCCAGTAAGTTCTGCATGGTTACATATAATGCATATCTGGAGTGTAATAAATTCCTATATTCTGCAATTACGATGAAAAATATGTGCTTTTTCTAATTAAATAATTATTTTAATGATATAGAAATCAATAGGTAATGTAAAAATGTTAGATATGCTACCAGGAAACTTAGTAAGGATTTTTAAATTGAAGATTTATTTTCATTTTATCCAAAGATCAATACCGGCACGTTTTCTCCATTGCACTATATGCCGAAACACGAAGTTTAAACAAGTAAATAAACGAATTTCTGTTATATTTCTTTCCTCATGGAAGATTTAATCTTGTTTCTGTAATAGAACAGTCTCATGATAATTGTTAGATTCCTATTGATAGAATTTAAAATATAAAATAAGAAATTCTCCTGATGAATTCTAAGATAAGATTACTTTTTGAAATAAATCAAAGTAGATAACATTGTAAAGTCCTTGAAATATTTCTCACTGAAATGTTTTGTTTAATATCTCCTACCTTGGATTATTTTATTATTTTTTATTTAGAATAAAAATATATGCTAAACATCTGTTTCAAAAATAATTTAGTATCAGAGGATTAATTAAATTTAACGCGAATACATTGTAACCATTTATACATGCTATAGCAAAATATTATTGAAACATATGAGATTTTAATTTGCATTAGACTAAAAAATTACTCTAGATTACTGTATCGCAAGGCGATGCAATCCCAAAATACAATTATAAATTATTTTGTAAATAAGAAATTGAGAAGAAATGTCTTTCAATCAGTTTTTTTGAAAAATAATAATTCAAAACACATAGTTTAGATGGATATCAGATGATTAATTAAATTTCATTCCAGGATATTGCAACTATTTATATATGCTATAGCAAAATAATTAAACTTTCAAGATTTTAATTTGTATTGAATAAAAAATAACTCTAGAATGCTATATCCTGAAGTCGATGCATTATCAAAATAAAAGATAAATTTTTGGTAATTAAAAGATTTAGAAGAAAATGTCTTTCAGTCAGTTTCATTGAAAAAATAATAATTCAAAACATATGGTTTAGACGTATATCAGATGATTAATTAAATTTAATACGGAGACATTGTAAGCATTTATATATTATGTAACAAAATATTGAAACTTTCGTCTTTCTAATGTTCAGAATAAAATGAAGGCAATCTTTTAGAGAACATATCGTATTTCTAAAAATAGGCCATGCTTGAAGGTCAGATAACAAATTAAAATGTAAATTATTTTCCTTTAGTGGTTTAAAACATGTTAGTTTTTTGGAAAAACATTGCAGTCAATAATTTTTGGTAAATTAGATAAATACCTGCATAGATTCATTTGCAAATCAAATAATTTATTTAACTAAATCATTGGAAAGGACACATTATCCTATTAGATATTTTCAGGGAAGAACTCTTCTCATTTGCGAGGTAATCTATAAATATTCCATTGTAACATATTCATTAGTGTATATTCATCGGCGAATTGGCCATTTTAGAGATTCTGAAATGGGTTTATTCCAGTAAATATTATTAAGTGAAAATGAAATGCCTTATTTTTCACGCGCTGGGAATGAAAAATTGAATATTTTTCTTTTATTATGATGTACCTTAATTATGATGTTCATTTTAAAATGTGTAATACTTTTGTAATACAGTCACTTAATTTGTTAAATTAATAAGTATATTAATTAAATTGTTAATTATTTATTTACTTATAATTTATAATTAATTAAATTATAGTCACTTAAATTTGTAATACAGTCACTTTAAACTGGATCGTTTTCTTTTTTTTCTTTTTTCTTTTTTAACATATACGATGCGTAATAACGAAAAACAATGAAATTCTAACAATACATTTGTTACTTAACGAAAAAAATATAATATATTTTTAATTTTTAATATTAAAAAATTAAAATTTGTAATAAATTTTAATACATTTAAAGTAAAAATACAGAAAATAGGATTCCTGCTCTCTTAAGTTTTCAAAATGGTCTTCTTTGACTGGCTGATTCCCTAATTCTCAAAATGTTTGCCTTACAGGTAAGTTTCACTCCAATTCTTCAATAACGTTAGTTGGAATCGTATCAGAAGAATGGGTATACGGAATTTACTTGTAAAGTTTTTTTCCCCCCAAAAAAATCATAATTTGCATAAAGAGATCAAACACAAAACTTATTTTAGAAAATGCCCCGATTTTATAAATATTTGAGGTTTTCGAAGATTGAACACTTTAACCAGATATCCTTTACACTTAGTTTCAACGCTAACTAAGATACTACTGATCACCCAAATTCTGCTATCCTAATTTTGAGCGGGCTGTCTTAGAATTGGCATGTGAGCGTTTGCACCATTCATCCATTCTCTTTGCGTTCAACTAAACGACATCCTGTCCAACAGAATTATAGAACAATTGAGCTCATACCGATATAAACACAGAAGGTTTCGGTTTGTCTCAATTACTCAGATTCTGAACCAGATGGTGAATTGAAAGCTGCTAATCTTCCATCTATATTTTCTTGTCGAAATATTTGCATCCAAAGTAGATATCTTATCATTGGAAGAAATATATGCAGCTCATAAGGTATTCAGCCCACTTGGCTGTACTAATTTAATGGAAGAAATTGATGTTGTCCACCGACTAGCATTCCTTGATCATTACACACGACTGTTGGAAGTTTTCTTAACTTAAAACCAGTTAACCTATACGATGACTTAAATAAAAATATTTATATTACTAATTCTCATTGGTCCATCTGAAGTACATAAGCGACAAGTATTATCATTTTTCAAAATATTTCTATTGAATGTCCAACACATATCAGTAGATCCACAAATTATTAATAAATACGAACAAATTCCCCTAAATAATAAGCTATTTAATTTTATTAAATAGCTTTTTTATTTAGGTGAACTAGCATTATTAGATTGAGCTAGCACGATAGCGTAGATTAATCATTGTGCGATAGCTTGAATTAATAATAATATGATAAAAATGTATATATATTTCTTTTGTTATAACGTACGAATAATGTTAATTCGAATTTTAAAAAAAAATATTTTAATTTCCCAAATTATGTAAACAGTTTATTTCATCATGATTCCGTTCTAATTAGTTACATGTATGACGTTAATTTAAAATTGATAACGAGTGCGGATATTTATAGAATATATTTTCAGATTCATTCATTTTGTTATTCAGCAAAGACATTTTAAAATTTATAGTTAACATAAAATTCTTATTTATTTCTTATATACTTTTTAATAAATTATATTGTTAAATAGGTTTTTTATAAATATCAATATCATATAAAATATACACTGAAGTGACAAAAGTCATGGGATAGCTTATGCATTTTCAGATGGCAGTAGCATCAAACAGGTATAAATGCGCAGTGCTTTTCCACTGAAGAATCCCTGTTTTCACGAGGTTTTGACGTGATGACCGCACGATGGGAATTAACAGACTTTGAACGCGGAATGTTAGTTGGAGCTAGACGCATGGGTCATGCCATTTCGGAAATCGTTAGGGAATTCAACATTTCCAGATCCACTGTGTCAAGAGTGTGCCGAGAGTATGAAATTTCAGGCATAACATCCCACCATGGACAGCGCAGTGGTCGACCGCCTGCACTTAACGACCGAGACCGGCGACGTCTGCAAGAGTCGTAAATTCTAACAGACAAGCAACACTGCGTCAAATAACCGCAGAAATCAATGTGGGACGTACAAGGGACTTGTCTGTTAGAACTGTGCGGAGAAATTTGGCTTTTTTGGGCTATTCCAGCAGAAGACCGACTCGAGTGCCTTTACTGACAGAACGACATCGCTTTCAGCGACTCTCGTGGCACGTGAGCATATCGGTTGGTCCCTAGATGAATGGAAAACCGTGGCCTGGTCCGATGAGTCACGATTTCAGTTGGTAAGAGCTCATGGTAGGGTTCGAGTGTGGCGCAGACCCCACGAAGCCATGGACCCAAACTGTCAGCAAGGCACTGTTCAAGCTGGTGGTGGCTCCGTAATGGTGTGGGCTGTTTTGTCATGGATGGACTTGGTCCTCTGGTGCGACTGGACTGAACATTGACTGGAAATGCTTATGTTCAGCTACTTGGAGATCACTTGCAGCCATTCATGGACTTCATGTACCCAAACAACGATGGGATTTTTATGGATGACAATGCGCCATGTCACCGGGTTACAACTGTTCGCGATTGGTTTGAAGAACATTCTGGACAATTCCAACGAATGATCTGGCCACCTAGATCGCCCGACATGAATCCCATCGAGCATTTATGGGACATCATCGAGAGGTCTGTTCGTGCCCAAAAACCTGCACCATCAACGCTTTCACAATTATGGACGTCTATCGAGACAGCATGGCTCAATATTCCTGCAGAAGACTTCCAACGTCTTGTTGAGTCCATGCCGTCGAGTTGCGTCGAGTTGCCCATGACTTTTTGTCACTTCAGTGTATATTTTACTCTGAATGGCTATGTGAATTAAAAATTGTTTTCATAGGAGTCTTTATTGCCGACTATGCTGATTATTAAGACATTTACCGGTTTTTTTAAATCCAACATGACTTTTTTAAGTTAAATTTAAAATATATTTTTGTGTTTGTTTTGGCTTATAAAAACAGAACCGAATTCAGTAATTATTTATAATAATATTTAAAAGCATCAAATTTTAAGTTTGAATAATTTAACCTTCAATTTATTAATTTTGAATATTAGTTTCCATACTCAGATTACATATCTAAATATATTTTTTGATAAACCCGCAGTTTGCTTAATATAAATAACAATTTAGTAATTTTTTAGATAAAAAAAAGACATTTACTGCAGATTACGAATAAGATCCGTATTAATTAATTTTTTTATTATTAGAAAAAATAATGCGATTTCATGCACATTTCCTATATTTTTATAAACCTTTTAAGGAGTTTAATATAATTTTGGAACACAAAAAGAAAAAAAAAAAAATGCGATTTCATGCACATGACTGTTTTTCAAAATTTTCTCTTGAAGGCTAAATTAAGATTTGATTTAAAAACAATCTTTCCACCATCATCTATTAAGAAATAAAAAATAAAAATAATTGGTTTTCTACTGAAGAAAAAATCAGAAGACAAAATGTTATATCTTTAAAAAATTATTTAAGGTATCCAATTTAAAATTATAAAAATAATCCACAGAGAAAATGCAATTACGTTAGAAACAATCAAGCTGAATTATTATTTTACTAAGATATTCATTAATCACTAGGTTTTTGAGAATTCCTCTCAAGTAACATCAAGTTCCTTTGCAAAATGTAAAATTATTTTTTTACATTTTCTCTACTTGGTTACAAAAAAAAAAAAAATTCTTACTTATTCTAGCAGATCATGTTTTTTCTTTGCTTCTGAAATGTGTTTTTTTTCCTCAGGAATATATTTTTTCGTTTAATAATCATTTTTTTTCAAATTTAATTTTGTTTTCATTTCTTTATGATAATTATATACCTTCAATGAAAACGTTACAAAATCATGATAAGAGAATTTAATTATTAAAACAAATACACATTTATCTAATTTGTAATATTATGTATAGAAATTAATAGAGAAGGCTAAGATAAACTTGAAAAACCTTTTTTAGATAAATAAGTGAATGCAAATAATTCATCAAATTACATTTAATTATTGAAAAAGGATATAAACTACTTGAAACGTCACTATTTTTGTTCAGTTACAGCTTCACTTGGATAGGAAGATGTGCCATTTCGTCTTCTGTGGTGACTTACGAGTAGAACGTTGAGTATCATGCATTAACATGTTACAGAGTGCTATTAAATAGGGAATTTCAGGGGAATCTGTACAATTTTCTTTTAAAGATTACCAAGCAGTAACATTTAACAAAAGCATTTCGATGCTAAAGAACTTCTTCCATACCATCGTAGAAAGTACATTAACTGAATCGACACTATTTTAACCGGATAGGCTAAGATGTAGGTTAGCATTCTATTGAATCCGTTTTGATGGAATTATAGCCTCTCTTGTTGGATCCATGTTGACGTAAGTCCAACACATCATGTTGTACCACTGTAGCGAAAACTTAGGACATTATGATTAAATGTATGACATGTTGATTAAATTTAACACATCCTGTTCAATACATCTTGACGGAATTTTAGCGCATCTTGTTAAGTAAGTGTAGAAGGAAACTATGTCCATTGTTATGAACTTATGTTTATATAATTCTAAACATCCAGTTTAATCAGTTTATATGAAATTCTAGCCTATCCTATAGCACCCGAATTAATAGAACTTCAGCCCTCATGTTCTAGCCGTATTGATGTAACTTTAGCTCAACTTATTGAACCAGAGTAGATGTAAACATAGCTCATTAAATTGAAACCATGTCAACGGATTTCTAGTCCACCCTATATCCCCATGATGATAGAACCCTATTCCGTCCTGTTGAATCAATTTTAATGAAACCTTATCTTCTTGTATATTGCATACTCGAAAGTGTTCAGGAAGATACCTGGAATTCTGATAATTTAAATTCCGCAAAGACAACGTGTGGCACTCAAGATCATCTAACATTTCAAAGTACGACGTCTTATTATGTGATTATTTAAAATAGACAAGAAAAAATCAACAAACTATATCTTTATCTACACCGAAGATAGCAATTTAACTTGTGTTAGACTCCATACCGAGTGAAATTCTTTGTAAAATTCGATTATTAGTGAAAAGAAGAAAACACATTTTCAAGATATAATTTTCAAAACTTAATGCTGTTTATACACACACACAAATATATATATATATAAATATATTTATATTTAATTAAACATACCCCATATATATATACCCATACCAGTATTTCACTATTCATAGAGATGTATATATTTAGACGTACACTTGCACGTACCTATACGCACATATAGGCTTACATATCTTTATAATCATACACATATACATGTATTAGCCTATAAATAGAATCTTAATTTTGAGAAAGATGGATTTGATTTGCAAAAGATATAATTTGAATTACAAATGCTTTAATTTGATTTGCAAAAGGTTGAATTTGGCTTGCGAAAATTTTAAGATGACTTACCAAACCTGTACATCAATTGCCCGTCAAACATACTTTTCCAGGTAATTCAAATTAATTATACTGCTTATAAATTGAATATGAAAAATAAATTAAAAAAATAATTGTTTGTTTTGTAAATGATATTTACAATGGCATAAATTTCCATTTGAATAAAAAACTACTAAGCACTTGGTATGTTATTAAAGTGCATGTAAAATCATTCCAAAAGTTTATGTAACTATACTACTTTTTTAAAATGAAAAATTACTACATATACTACTAACTACTAACACATACTGCATTTTTTATACTGAAATTTTTTTAAATGATTTACCAAACAATCAAGATGTACATCAATTGATGACACTTCAAACTTACTTTTCCAAGTTATGCAAACTAATTACACTGCTTTTAAATTGAATATCAAAAATAAATTATAAAAGTAATTGTGCCTTGTAAATGACATTTACAGTGATATAAATTTTCATTTGAATAGAAAACTACTAATTAATTGGTATGTTATTAAAAGGCATGTAAAATCATTACAGAAGTATATATAACATATACTATATTAGAAAATTCCAAAATCACTTTTAAAATTATATCTTTTATTAACAATTCTACCAAACATTAATGGTTAAGAATCAAAAAGAAGATGACTGAAATCTTCATTGCTCAATAAGAAAAACTGTCAGATAAATTACTTAAGTTATGAAAAAAAGTATTTAACATGAAATTGAAAAGTCCACAAAAAAAATATAAATTTATAAAAAAGTACACATAAAAAGCCCTACAAATTCAGTTACCTTATGACAGCTTTTACAGGAAATAGAAACAATGTTTATTGTTTAAGAATCTGTGTGTCAGAATTTTTTATTGAGTATTGGTTTCTCAGTTCTCCAAATGCGTCTGTATATAGAATGCCACGTAAACTCTTATGTTTCTAACTCTCTCCCATGTTTGTTTCTGACGTGTCTACGATAACTTTATAGGAAACATTTTTTTTTAATCCAAACTCAATGTAACACATTGGTTCCATTTTGAAAAAGATTTATTACTATTATTTTTTTTTTTTTTACTTTTGAACTCTTCTATGGTGTAGAAGTACTTTTTTTTATGCATTGCACCAATATTATTTAATGATAAACATATTTTAATTAAATACGTGAAATAAATACGAAAGTATACAGCTGATGATTTGTTGTGAAAGTATAGAGCTATAATCGCCTTTAGTTTTGATAGTATAAAATCAATCAATTTATTAGGATTTTTTTTTGTTCCGTAAGACAATTGTATTGTTAGATTTGTCCTTTAAAATATAATATGACCTTTTTAGAACATTATATCAGTTTTATCATTTAACTAGAAGCAGAAAAGCAATATAAGAAGGTATTTAATTATTGTTATAACAATTGTTGTTTTCATCACTAAAAATTATTTTTGAAATTATATTAAATGTTTTTTCTATAGTATGAATTTAAACTATATAATTACGTGAAATAGAACTAAAAAATTTTATTTCATTGTCATCATGTACTTTTATACGATTAATCCCAAATCTTTATCAGGAAAAATTCTTTAATTCGAAAAAATGTGTGAGAATTTTGTAGTTTTATTAAAGAATCTTTGTAAGAAAGGATATATATATATATATTATATGAAATTCTTTATCCCATAAAATCAATTTAGTTATACTACACATAATCTTTTTAAATAACGCATTTCACAATTAATACATTTAAAAATTTCAGCATTATGCTATGGTCGACATTATTTTGTCAAAAATTTGCATTTTAATTAGATAATTTGATATGTAGTTTTAATTACTATTTACAATTTAAAATTCTCAATAATTTTTATTTGTAATTAATTATATTTAGGTGAACCTATTAGAAGCTGATCTCTTGCAGATTAAAAAGATATCTGTATATAGGCATTGAAGAAGGCGATTTTGTTTAAGAATTTGTAGACTGGGTTTTACTATATATAATGTTTTTCTTATTGGTTGTTATACAGACGATTTGCGTAGAAATTTTAAGCATTCATTTTGAAGAAGATTTTAAATGGACGCTTTTCGAAAAGTCCATCAGAATTTACTTTGTGAATTGCTATTCTGAGTAATGAATCACAATATCTTTGGATCATTAGAAGAAGAAGAAGAGATTAATTAGTGTCAACCTAAAAGATTCTCATATTAATTTATCGGTTGAAATATTCTATGGTAGCAATATTAGTTCTCTCAGGAATGAATATAACGCAAGTATTACCATAACTCATATAAAATATTCCCGCTTATTTCGTTTTAATACATAACGAATATAATTATATGCCCCTGGAATTTGATACAAATATAAATATTAATTACAAATTGCAGCTTTGCGATTTGCAATAATAATTACAGTAAAGTACATAAAGTTAAAAAATTTATTTTACAGTGAAAGTTTTTGTGATCATATATACTTAATCTATACACCTTTTATATGGTTTTTCGATTATTTTTAGTAGATGTAAGATCGGATTCAATGAATATTTATATTTAATATGCAATTATAGCCGCATAAATTAATAATATTATACGGGAACAAAATTCTTCTTCTTATTGTTTATATTACTCAACAAATAATTTTATTCGAGATTGTGTTTATATATGTCAATGCTAATAAATTGCAGTGTTTAGTTACGTATACTTCTTAGTATAATTTATAAATAAATTCAAAAATATTTAAATTTTCAAAATGCACTTACATTATAAATGGCATATATGAATGGATTGTAGCAGGAATTGCTCATAGCAAGCCAATGGCAGCAGAACCAAATGACATTGATGTATTTATATCTGAAAAGAAATTGATGCATTTACTTCATATGCATAAAGTAATTTTAATTTTGTTCTGCAGCTATTATTATTATTATTTGATTAACTAATACGGAAGACGTTTTTCGAAAATTTATGTATAGTGTATGATATTTTATGACTTTGTAATACTAACTTATCTCTGTCTACTACGTTCTTTATATTATCTAATTTTCCTTAAATTGTGCTAAATGTATTACTATTTTTTTTTTTAAATTTAAGTGTTACTTAACAGTATCCATGTAAAATATTTTGATTTCACAAGAATTTTTTCATCTAATGTCGAAGTAATTATTGAAGAAGGAAATACAATGCCTTCACGATTATTGTAAAACTATCTCCAGCAAACTCTATAAAATGTAATATTTTCCTTATCAGTTAAAATATAATACATAGAAATAATAAAAAAATCCCTTTCAGTTAGCGTTGAGTTCCAGAACTAAGTTTCGTCGTTTGGAACTAGACAAACTAGATCATCCCCCTCGTTTGGAACTAAACAAACGATGTCAAACCGAGAAAATTATGTGTCTATGCCATGGGTGACCCATTAAATCTGTTGACTATACGATTTTCCGTTGGTGTAATGGAGAAGATTGCAGAATGAATGTCATTTCTTGAAGTGTTTATTTTTTATTCAAATTATTGTGGTAATTGTGCACATAATAGCAGATTTTCTGTTGCACATTTATAGTAAAGCTGTATCGGCTTCATCTTTGCCCTTTAGTAATGCATAATTTAAATCTAAGTGTTCGGCAAATAACTCAATAAAACAAGCCATTTTATATTCAAGTTGCATCTATTTCTGTGAGTCCTCTTCTTGGAAGGAAGAAACAAACTATATTCGTCAAACAGACGTCTTATAATAAATACGTAAAATTATACGGTTTATTATAAGTAAAAATTGGAAAATCCAATAATGCTGTTTACTTTATATTACCAGTTTGTAGTGAAACGTCCTTTTGATAGAACTCAAAGAAATATGCTAAAATAAAATAAAAAAAACATTTCTTCTGAAAACCAGCTTTATAAATCACATCGCTATCAATTCGTATCGTAAATTTATCTAGAACATTGTTTTCCCTCCTTGAAGTGAAACTTTACCAACTGAAAAAAAAAGATAAAACTTCACATCAAAGATTTATAAAAGAACAAACTATAATGGAACTCTCTATGGAATAGGAAAGACTGTTCCGAAACTTTTGCTGTATCTCTGATCGAATCTTGGAAAATAAAAGGACTGTTGATCTTTTGTCACCATTTTTTCTGAGTGGATAGCAAATAAACTTTAGTTACGTAATGTTTTGAATAAAATTATAAATTTTATTATAATATGCTATTAATATTTATTCTCCTTTTGTTAAAGTTTAATTTTTTGTCTAGTAAAAATTCCGTGTAAAGCTATTTAAATAATGAGAGACAATATTTGAAGAAAATAATTTTCGCGTTCTTATGTAAGATATTAAATAAAAAGAATTCTTGTGTGTTATTATTACTTTTTAATATATAATTCTGGTTACCAAAATTCCTTTTTAGTGGTAGGAAAACACCCAAATATTGGCTTTCCATAAAACTATTATAAAATTTAATTAATGTCAACTAATGTAAAAGTTCTTAAATACTTCTTTGATGAAATATTTTAAATAAGGATACACTGATAGTTTTCTTCTGATGAATGTTAAATTAGAGTTGTGTTTTCTGAGTTATTTAAATTTTACAATAAATTATTGAATCCATACATCAAACTAATGAATAATTTTGAATAAAAATTAAACCATCAGAAAAGTTAATTAAATTATTAAAAAAATTAGCATCTAATATTAATATTTTTATTAAAATATTTTATTTAAAACAGAAGTATGGTATTAGAGTCATTTTTTCTATGATTAGAAGCATGAAAATGATAACAATTATCGATACAGAGCGGTGTGAACTCACAGTAGATCATATTGATAATATGAAAAATTCATCGCATGTTGTTGTAGATTAGATAGACGTTGAAATAATACTTAGCATGATTTTCAAAAGAATTCAACCAAAAAAAAAACTGAACTTCATTTAAAATTTTTAAATGACCGTGTATTAATTAAATAACTATATATTATTTAAACCTGGAAAAATTCATTTTTATTTATTATATAGAAAATGGACATAGAAACGAATTCTTTAAGATCAGAGATTTTTTTTAAAAAATGCGATATATATATTTCTCGATATTTCGAATCTTCACAACAGCTGTGCTTTCTTTTATTCTGATACGATATTTTTCATCGTATTTATATCCCAGCTGTTAATCCTTTATTATTTACTCGTCATTTTATCCACGCTATGTTCTAGTATATGAACATAAAAATGTGATATAGCTATATGCATGTGTCTTCATTGAGGTTTCTGTCCTATCCAAGCTTTATAAGAACTTATATTAAACTTAATTAAGCTGCATTACATTACAGAGCTTAGATTTGGTGACTTATTTTTCTCCTCCTGTTAAATAAAAAAAAAACAAGTCTGCTGATGATTTCTTCCCATAATTATTGAGGAAAATTAATTTCTAAATTAAATTTATGTTTTTGCTATTTCTACCAGTGTTCTATTTTCATAATCACAACCACCATTCTCTTGTGGAATATAGGGGGCATTTAATCGTTGAATAATTCATTTCTTCTGTAGAATACTTCGAGTTTTTTCATCATTAAATTCTCCTTCATTATCATTTAATATCTTATTGATATTGTTTCCTAAATTTTTAGCACCCCTAACATGCTTTTAATAACTTGTGGAATTTTCTTTTTTTTTTAACAATGGAAAAATATGTATCTAAATTTAGTAAAATGACAATTAAAACCAATATATTTTAAAAGATTCATCAAATAATTTTCCTACATTTGCTGAGATAAAATCTGTATCGCCTTTTGTCTACTATCGAATTTAAGGCGATGTAGTTTATTATAACCTGCTTTACAGAATTGATTATGTAATTCATTGTTGTTTTAGAACATTTTCTATATGGTATTTAACGTGATGAGCCCAGAGGTCATGTATAAATGTAGAAATCCTTTGTAGTAGCAATACTTACTGCAATGGAGTTATTCGCAATAAGTACTTCCATATGAAATTTCTACAGGCGACTGTTTATGTTTCTTGTAGTGTAGATTAGAAACTTCATGTTTATTTAAAACCATGGATCTAAGAGGTTATTCAAATCTGCCCTTTTTCTTTCCTGGCCTTTATTGTCAATACAGAAAATCGATTTTTTCTGATCCATATATAAACCAAAACAATTCTTTAAATTGTAATTCTATTTTTATTTTTATCATAATCTTTGATATTCCTTTCCTACTGCCGATAATATTTTACAATATACAGTGGTAATTTTAGAATTTTGTAATTCTGCAAAATATTAACTACTGTTCGCGATAATCTTTCATGCACTATTATCGATAAAACACTCATAACATTTTTTTGAGATCAAACTGATTTTTCGTCTAAATCTAATACGGGCATATTTGCAATAACACCATCTTTTCCGGGAAATTTATCTTTTTGATTGCTTTGCTGACTTTCCATCAACAATCCATTTACGATAGGATTTTACCCAGTTACCACTAAATTTCTTTTTACTGTTGAAAACTGGTTTTATACTATTAATTTTTTCTTCCAATTCTATTTGATTCCAGTTATCATCTTTTGGTTTATTTTCTTAATTTTCTCTTTCTTGAGAATGTAATTGAGTTTTCAGTTCATCAGTTGTTCATTTAGACGTAGAAAATTGACTTGAAAATGCAATACACTTAAAGTTATTGAGTCTAAAATCTTGAAAATTAGTAGCATTTGGGATAATTGAGTTTTTCTTACTGTCTTTGAAGATCTAAATTTGATTCGTTCTAAAGTTGTTGTTTAACTTCTATAAATGGGTAGCTATATTGCTATCCATTGTATACTAAAAGTAAAAAAATGCGATACAAATATTATACATTTAACTGTCTCATGTAACTTCACAAACTTTATAAAGTTCTTGCGCAACCTTGTTGAGATTATCAAATCGCGTAAATTTTTGAATGTTTTCTTCTATCGTGACGACACATATGTTTGACTTATTACGACATATATGTTTGTCTTTTTATAACACATAAAGGTTTCTTTGAACTTGTACAATGTTGCTACATCAGCTCCATCAGATGGCTGAACTGGTTTTACATTCTTTCATTCTGCAACTTCTAAGGCGTCAGCATAACAATTTAAAACAAATTCGAATCTGTACTTCAATATCGTAAAATCAGTTTCTATATTTAATAGTTTTATTTGTAACTTTCCTGTCTGCATAGTGCAAATCTTCACTCTTAAAGAAATATTTTTGAAATGAACATTAAAACATATTCCCTACTTCATCCTTATAATCCTCTTTTTAGCTTTATTAGAAAATGATTTCGAGACTTAAATTGGAAGAAAGAATTAAAAATTAAATCTCTCTTTTCTTGCCAACGTTATGCTAAACTTAAAGATACCATGCTGATAAGCTAAATCTTTACCATCTCTATGAAACTTGAGTTCAATTACCACGGTGCATATAAGATGTAAAAACTCATAATCACATGTATTTTTAGATTTAATTTACTAAAGAATAAAAAGGTTCTAAGAAAAAATAAAATAAAATCGTATGAAGTTTTAGACATGATATGAGGAGAAAAAGTTCTACAGAGCCTTTGGATAAATTTTACAACTACGAAAGATGAATAGGACTTGCCAGGCTCCAAATATTAAATTAAGTACATATTTTTTTTCTATTAACATGTTACAACAATATCAAAATAAAAACGTTACATTTGAAAAAAGGTAGTTTCATGAATAAAAATTTAATATTCCTTAACTATAATCTAATACAATTGATAATGAAAGTTACATGCTTTATTACACAAATTCTTCAGTAAGTTGTACACAAATTCTTTAATAAAATATGTAAATTTGCTTTAACTTTTAATGCCACTAAATACTTACCTATTGATTGCGGGTACAATTTCCTGCAGAATATTGTACAACTGGAAAGGAAGCCAGCAAAGAGCAAACAGCAGAACCACGAGTCAAAGCATCTTAATCACCTGAAAAAGGATAAAAAAAAAATATGGTAAACAATTTTTTTGGCTTTAATTATACTCTATCAAGTTGTAACTGATAATGGGTTTAATTCTATTTTAATACATTCATTCTTTTTTAAAATTGTTTGTAAAAAATTCAAGCATTTGTAAAGAATAAATTGTACGAATTTCAGAACCTGAGTAATTTACATTAGACAAATATTTGAAAACGTTTCTTGTTTTTCCTTAATTCAAGAGTAATAAAAATCAAAACTGTTAAATTGCCAGGATACGTGCTTATTATAGTCGTATAGATGATTTAGATTTATTATGGAAAATTAGAAAACAATTCAGGGAATGTACAATATTGGCTAATGGTTTCAATGTTGATAAATGACCAAATAAGAATGTTGTACCCCATTCAGTGGTCTAAGGAGTTTGTTTGTGTCTTAAGTACTCGCGTCAGGAAATTGCAATTCAGGACGCGTTTATTCTTTTGCCTGCCTACAAATCTTTCGATGCAATATAGAGGGCTTGCAGATAACGTATATATTGAGTTGAGGGTTCATTTGTTTACTTTTGAGTACTGGGTAGCAACAATTTATGTCCATTTTCGTAGCTTAGAGTTTTTAATTATTTAGTTTAGATTATTTTTTGTTTAGGGATATCAATCTCCAACAATGATGTCGTCAAGCGATAATTAAAATATGCTGGGTATTAAACAGGTATACCAAATAATTGGATCACAAATCAATTTCCAGTAGAAATGATGATCGTGAGCCTGAATGGCTGAGTGTCTAACGTTCTGGCGCTCGGAGCTACAAGTTTCGGGTTCGAGTCCCGGTGGTGCCAGGGATGTTTGTAGTGGTTCGGAATCCACTTTAAATCGTAGGTCCTGGCACCTCCCTAAAAGTGAAGCTTCATATTACCCTTAGCCATGGGCCTATCGCCTGTGCCGGGGTCTTGTCGTTCTGCTGTAGGCGTTTCTGTACCAGGGAGATTAGTAATATGACCATTTAAGAAGCATAATTAGAAATTACTGTATTCAATTAATCCATTTAGTTTGAAGTTAATTAATTAGTTATTCAATTAGTTTGAAGGTCGATATGCGCGGCAAATAGTGAGTTATCGTGTCTATACCACAGATGTGCACTTTAACTCCGTAGGCTACTACTACACCGCACCATGTCGCAACACACCACTCAGTTGCCGCTTTACAGTTTGGGAATGATGTGGGTGAGAAATCTGATTGGGCGCTGTGACGCTCTATGGTCATATGAAACCGAGACCTACGGCCTAAATTGGAATCCGAACCACTACAAACATCTATGGCACTGCTGAGATTCGAGCCCGAAATCTGTAACACTGAGCACCAGAGCTCTAGATACTCTTCCATCATGTCCCCTAACTCCGTATGCTAGGTAGTCCATTGTGAAAAACCTTAAATGCTATAACTTTTATTTTTACTCAAGCATCATTATCAATGAAGGCCAACATTATCCCACCGCTGTAGTTTTCTTATTGTAAAGATGTCAATGAACTATTATAGTTTATGGAAGCACTTGTAGAAGCAAGATAAATCAGTTAATTAGAGAAACGGTTTTTAAGGCCTTTCACTACATTGAAACACTATTAGCATTTAAAAAAGTTCTGAAAGCATAGTTAATGAAAAATTTGTTTTATTTGAGAAATATGCATTATGATCATAAATTATGACAAAAATAAAATAATGCTTTTACGACCTACCAGAAAATTTATAAGTAACATTAAGAAATACATTAATCTTATTTTATGATTTTTTTTATTTACCTTTATATAATAAATTAAAATCTTAGAAGCATTTTTAAATTAATTCATCAGTGCGTACCGGAAATCGCTCTCAATAGTAGGAAGTAGGGCCCTCAATTTCACGTCGCATTATCGATTATAATAAATTAATTCTGTTTGCTCGGTAAAAAAAATAGTCTGGGAAAAACGAATACTATGGCAAAAGAAAAAAAGAAATCCACGACTTACATGAAATATTAATTATTAATATACTTAAGCAGCTGCTGATAGTAAATTAATAAATTCTGATGATTTTTTTTTATTTTGCCAAAGAACTCCATTATGATTATAAAATGTTATTACTAAAAATATTATTATTGATTTCAAAATGCGCAGAATTCATTTTTATTGAAGGGACAGAACTTCTTAAAATTTAGATTGATTAGTTTTTCTGTATAAATGAAATTTAATAAAAACGTGCATTATTAATTTTAATTAATGATATTATTTTTAATTTATTAATTTATTATATTATTAATTTTAATTATTAACTTATTATAATGAGCTGAAAATACAAGAATCATTTTCGTCCATATTTTCACAATCGTCAAATTATATATTTTAAAATTTTAATTCATTAATTTATAATTTTTTCGTTGTTTTAAAATAAAAACATTCAATAGAATATGGAATATTGTTGAATTAGGAAAATAATACATAAATTAACTTGCAATATATATATATATAATATTTTTCATATGCTACGAAAAGTATTCGATTTGTAAATTTGCAGCATTGAAATTTAGTTTTGAATTTTTTTCAATGTTTAAAAACAATTGAAAAAGCGTTATTCAACTGACACAAAAATATAATTTATTTATATAATAAAATACAAATTTATAAGTTCATTATTCGTTGTTCTTACGTGAAAAAAATTGTTTACTTGTACGTTTTTTACATACGTCTGAAAATCAAATATTTTGCGTATTTTTTAATTTTTCATATGTTATTAAACTTTATTGCTTTATTTTCATAAATGAGGTTTGCAGTTTCATATCCTAAATGCACCACTTTGCTATCCTAGCAATAGGCAACAAAAAACATTAGGCAAACTTTCAAACAATAACTGTTTCGAAAAATACGTCTATGTAAAACTTATTAATAATTATTAGATATAATTCTGAGAAAATTATTTTATATTTTCTTAACAGCGACGAATTATATTTGAAGATAAACCTTTTGCACACATTTTGATATTGGCTGCGAATTTAATCCTTAAAAACTAATTTTTTTAAATAATACGAGATTTCAAATTTTTCATGTAGCTGTGTACAATAATATAAAATCGCCCAGATTTTGAACTATGTATAACCATAGAATACTAGTTTTCTATATTAGATAGAAAACTATTTGGAATTATAACGATTATAGATAAATATTAATTTTAATTATTCAGTTTTTGTGTGTGTTAATAATCATTTGTATATGTACACATATTAATGTTCATATCTAATTGTTGTATATAATTCTCGTATATCGAATTAATTTAGCATGATATAATCCTTAACTAATTACTATACAATTCCTTACTTATTAAATTACTTTGAATTAACTTAAATTTACTGTATCTTAAATGCATGTGTTATAATTGATATACGTTTTTTACCGAATATGTAGTTTTTTTGCAATTCAATATTTAAAAAACAATTTATTTAAAAGAATTTCATCACATCAAAGAATTTCATCTGCTTTAAAAATAAAAAATCACAACAAAAATATGGCTTTAAATTATTTGCTTTGCATCTATGTATTTTTATGAATTTTCAAATATTTATGTAAACCTTTTTAAATTTTAGAATATTGATTTAAAAGACTATAAAAATAAATTCATATTTATTGTTATATAAATATTCGTATTTTTCATTATTATGAATAAATCGCAATATACGTTTCATTTCATTCAATTTTTTCAAAGTATTCAATTAATGAATGTAGTCAACGATCAAATTTTTTCAAGGTACTCAATTAACAATTACTCAAATTGAATATTTTAGATTTTCATTTTAATTTGTCTCAATTTATATTTTTTTACGAATTCATCTTATTTTAAATTACGCATATCTAAAATGATTCAAATTAAAAAAAAAAAAAAAAAAAATCTGAAAACTTTTTATAATTGCGTAAATTTTTAAATTGTATTTTTTAAGCTTAGTTTATAGTTTTGCATTCATTAAATAGTTTTTTTTTTTTTTTTTTAGTTTCCATTTGATCTCATTTTAAAAATCGATAGCAGTTGAATATTCTCATACTTTTAAACAATACCCTATTATATTAATATACACTAAAGTCAGTCGTTTCTTTATTGCTTTTCATCCCTTTATTTCATATTTTAGTGGGAGATTACTCTAAGAGCAATACATCAAAGAAACTTTAAACTTCTTATTTAAATTCCAGAGAATGGGAAGTAATTAGAAAAATGCTTTTTAAAAACACCGCCTTCTCTTACGGGTAACTATTTTCTAACAATCCTTTTAATTTCTCTTCGCTAATCCCCGCTGCTATTAACTTTAGGATATCCAATCTCTGAACCACTTTTAGCATGCCTATTAGTTCGTATGGTAATTTTTAACTGTGATATCGTTTCCTTTAATTACTTGAAAAACTACATTTATTTTCTTAAAGCTTTACTGATTCATTCTCTTATCTTTATGGGGCTTTAAACCTTTTTTTTTAATTTTCCTTCTTACTTGTAGGGAGTAGGAGTCATTTAAATACGCATTTAGCGACGTGGATGTGAAAGTTACAGAATTGCTGATATTAATAGGACACCACTTTAACATTTCCGAATGAGAAAAATTGTTCCGCTGAATAGCTTTCTTAACTTCATCATTGATTCAAGGTCATTATACTCAAAAAGATAGACAGAGGAAATTAGTGTTACTTTATTACATTTTAAATGCACACCTTACCATCCTACAAAAGCTATGTAATCCCCTACAAATATAAAAATATTAAAAAATAAAATTAAAAAAAAATATGAGAATCATGTTATTACTGAAATATAAAGAATATAAATTCAGAAAAGAAAAATATGTTAAAATACACTCTAATTTACAAAGGCGTGTGTGAAACGAAAAATATACAATACCGAAAGCATATACAATATATATAAAATCATGATATAAAAGTATGGTATGGGATAATAAACAAAATATTAAGAATA
Organism: Caerostris darwini; assembly: GCA_021605075.1. Lineage (NCBI taxonomy): Eukaryota > Metazoa > Arthropoda > Arachnida > Araneae > Araneidae > Caerostris > Caerostris darwini. The sequence goes on along the minus strand of BPLQ01012872.1, from coordinate 7,774 downwards.
TACTGGAAAATTGGAAGCAGATAATTCAATTAATAATTTAGAGGTAATTGTTTCATGAATTAGAAAAATTAAGAACTAATTGTATATTATCTTCTATACATTTTATTAAATTAATGATTTTCTATCAATGTATGTATTTATTATATTTGATAAGACCCATGAGTTGTATATTATGTTTCTGTGCCACTGAATATAATACTGTTGAAAGGTGATTATAAGATGCCATGATTCTGTAAGATGACATGTATTTGCAAAACAGAATTGTCCTCCACATTCTCCGCAGGGAGAGAAAATATCATCTAAAAGATTAAATTTTAAGGTATTTTGTGAATGAACAGTGGTCATTTGTAATAATTTCTTTTCATTTAATGAGATCTTAAGTATAATTTCGAAACATTTTGCTCCATATTGCTATAATTCCAGTTGTTCATCATTTTAGTAATATTTTGATAATATAAAATGTATACGTAAATGATTATTAGTAGAAGTGTTTGCTAATACATCGTATTCATAGTATACAAAAAACAAATATGTTTTTCTTGTTTCTTAAATTTTGCAGTTCATTTTCATTAATACAGTCTTATAAATAAATGTACTCATTTATACTTAATAGATTTTTTTAGTGTGTCAGAAGTTGTCTGGTGGAAAATTTGTTGGGTTTCCGAAATGAGAGATTATCGTCGGAAATCTGATTCGGCAATTCTAATCGAGTGCATCTATATCTTATCAGCATATGTGAATAATAAACTAATTTGTTAGTAGGTGCAAATCTTGAATTCAAAGAGAAATGAAAGAGGATGTGAAATCATCAGATGCCCACTTAGGAAATTTTCGTTTAAAATTTGATAAATTGAGTGCAATATTATTTGCTCACCGTCTAGCATCCAAGGTAACGCTAAATGCATTACGTGCATTCCGTTACAGTTGCAAATGACTGAAAAGATAAAGTTTCAGGCATTAAAAAAAAAGCTTTAATCGATACATTTTTCAAAAATTAATTTTGTGTAAATCAATATAACTATTATCATTTCTCAAGAGATTGGTCAGATTATCTCACAACTTGTCACAACTGTCCTCATGTTGATGTAATGACAGGAACATATTGTGATGTATTATATTCTTTTATTACTTAGAAAATAGGAATATACACAATGTATGATCTATAAGTTTTCAGAATTTCCTAGAAATTTCATTAGAAAATAATGTGGTAAAAGTTATCTTAATATGTATACTACTTTCTTAAAACTGGCTTAATATTATTTGGTTGGTAGATATTACTATTAGCTCTTTTTAACAATTATTTTTTTTTCCTAATAGTAAAAGATATATTGACTTTATGGTTCCATATTAGCATTGTCGAAAAATGCTTATGTTTTTACATAAACTTGTTTTAAGTATCTTTAATAAGTACACATGTTTTTAATTGTGGAATTTTTTAATAAGTTATATAGATGCATTAATGTATATTGTTTCAGCATTAATTTCAGTTAAATTTAGTATGTATTAGAAAATTTTAAATTTAAGTTAAAACTTTAGTATGCTTAACTTTAATGTGCGTCATTACCGACTTTTAACTATTCAATCTTTTGATAAATTTCTTCGACATAGTAAGCTGAACTTTTTCCAAAAGACTATAGTTTAAGAAGGCCTCTTTAAAGAATCACCTTTTAAATAATTTTGACGTGGTCTTTTCTCATGAAAAAAGCCCTGATATTTCATGTCAGTTTTTTAAGTTATTTCTACCTTTTTTTCTTTAGAATATTCTCTTTCAAAATGGTCTTTTAACAGCACCCTTTTATTTTAGAACTATATTTTTAGAAGTGGTAAGTTGGAATCTTCTTTTTTTAATGTATTTTTTCTTTTTTTTTTTTCTCTTTGATACTGATAGCCTCATTTAAAATTAAAATAAAAAAAAGGATACAATTTTGAAGACAAATTGTTCCTGCCTATTTTTCTACTACAATTGCTAGCATATTAAAAAAGGATTTGAGCTACGCAATTAATTCAGATGCATGCAATGGAAAACGTTATTAAATTAATTTTAGCCTTAACTTACAATTTTAAAATAAGAAAATTTGTTGCAGAAAATAAATAATTAGGAAAATTATCTTTTTTTTCCCCCTTTTTTTTTCAAAAAAAAAAAAAAAAAAATTTTTGGTTTAAATTTTAAATATGGTTTGCTTTTTATAATAATTTGTAAATTAAATTTTAAGAAAAATTAAGTTCAAAGTTATATTTTAATGGCGTTAATACATTTGATTAATATTGATTAAAAAATACTTACATTCAATTATTTTTAAAATATAAATTATACATTTATTCCATTCATTTTTCTCATTCATTCCAATAGTTATTGAAATGAATATTAGTAAATGTAAAAAAAAAAAAAAATGGCGACATATAAACATGTCAACTTACATATACGCATAAATAATGATACTTTAATAATTTCTCTTTTTTAATAGTGCCATTTTATTTTAGAACTCTATTTTTATAAGTTGTAATCTTTTTTTTTAATGTAAATTTTTTTCTTTGATACTGATAGTCTCATTTAAAGTTAAAATTAAAAACGACAAAATTTTAGAGACAAATTATTTCTGCCTATATTTTTACTACACGTGCAGGCAGTTTTTAATAAGACTTGAACTACGAAATTAAATCAGGCATATGTAATGGAAAAAGTCATTAAACTAATTTTAATTTTAAATTATAATTTTCAAATAAGAAATTTCATTATAGAAATTTATGATTATTTTTACCTGTTTTTTAAAAAGAAATTTTATCCTTATATTATTATTTAGAGCTGTAATAAACTCACAAGGGTATGGAGCAAAAAATATTTTTTTAAACTTATATGCGTGTAGCTGCAATAATGTAAAAGAATAAATATTATATTATCTCTTTTAAGAGAAAAATGATTTTTTTATGATTTTAATTTAAAACCAGACACGCATTACGTAATAAATAATCGAATTCACGAAATGTTGCCTTAAGTAATCACTGTTTTTCTCTCTCAAGGATAGAATTTTAATTATAAGGTGTTACTAGATAGTTATAATGTTAAATTAATATTTGCTACACTGTTTCATTTAAAATGAAATTAAAATTTCTAAGGTTTATTTCTTGAAAAAAATATTTACCTTGACAGTTTTAAATTAAATCTTAAATATGGTTTGCTCTTTTTAATCATTTTTAACTTCAAAGTAATATATTTAATGATGATCGTACATTTGAATAATATTGCTTAAAAATGTTCATATTCAATTATTTTTAAAATATAAATTATAAACTCATGTTTGTGAAAATTGCAACAACATGAAGGAATCGTCATAATTGAAGGAAATTTAATACACAGTTGAGTGGTAGTAAATATTCAAAGTAAACAAACAATAACAAGAGATCGGAATTAATATTTTCTGTAGCCACCACGCGCCGCAGTAAGTGCTGCTACACGACGTGTCATGGAGTCAAACAAATTTTGAATGTCTGCCTGAGGAAGAGCATTCCATACTGTTTGTATGTGCTCCCAAAGTTCTTCTACAGAAGCAACAGGATGAGGATCACGAGCGAGACGCCGACCAACGAAATCCCAAACATGTTCAATCGGCGACATATCCGGGGAATACGCAGACCAAGGAAGAAGCTGTATCTGCCTCGTTGCAAAGAAGGATTGAACAGTCCTAGCGATATGAGGGCGGGCATTGTTCTGTTGAAATACAGCGCCTGGCAAGATTTGAACGAAGGAAACAGCTTGGGGCTGTAGAACTTCACTGGTGTACCGGTTCCTGTTCAGATTGCCCACAATTCTTAGCAATTGAGATCGTCCATGATATACTATGGCACCCCAGACCATAACTCCGGGTGTTCGTCCACTGTGGCGTTCGATAATGCACTGCGGAAGGTGGCGTTCACCGGCATAGCGTCTGACACGAATGTGGCCATCATGGTACCACAAATTAAAGCGGGATTCGTCAGAAAACGCGACATGCTGCCAATCAGCACGCCAGTCTCTATGCTGAGCGGCCGATTGTAGCCGCAGGTGGCGATGGTTAAGCGTGAGAGGGATCCTGTATAAAGAAGTCCTTGCGCGCAGTCCACGCTGCAGCAGACGTCTACGAATTGATGAAGCACACAATGAAACACCTGTAGCTATTGACCACTGTGCTGCCAATTGTCTAGAGGAAGCTGTACTGTTCGTCAGCGCTATGCGGACCAGGTGTCTATCATCGCGAGCTGACGTCACATTTCGAGGTCCACTCCCGGATTTCCGAGTTGTCCGACACTCGCCGTCCACTGCTTCCAAAGACGCATCGCTGGGCTGCTGTTACGCTGCACACGAGCGGCTGCTGCACGATAAGACAATCCAGCTTCACGAAGGCCGATGATTCTCCCCCGTTCAAACTCTGTAAGTTGTTAAATCTTGCTATCTTTCGTCGAAGTGGCATAAATAACGATTGAGCTAACGTTTACCACCAGATAAATACCTATAACCATACACGCCTCGCTACAGCCCACTATTTATTCGTTCAGAGGGAGCTGCTCAGCATACGCATGCGCTACGAATTTGAAATTCTAATCATTTGCATATCATGCGCTAATTTGCATTGCCTGAAAATTTCAGCTCACTCGCATAAGTGATTCGTGGTGTTGCAATTTTCACAAACATGAGTATACATCCAATTATTTCTTTCCTCTTCAATTCATTATATATTAAACTGGGCATTATTAAATGCAAACAATCATAGAAAAATATTCGTAAAATAAAAATATTTTTGCAGGACAACCTACGTATTGCTTTGAGGTTTTGTTTTGTATGAAGGTCAGGAAACACGTCTTTTTTTAAAGAAGGAAATGTCATTTGAATTATTTTCGTTGCTCGACATTTTAAAGTTGATATTTTTTTTTAATTGGAAAAGAAAATATGTAGACGATTAAGCATTTTACACATTTTAAACTTTTAGATTGTAATCATGTTTTTACCCATCAAATTGGAACGAAAACATCCAAAGTGGCATCTGGGTATTTACACTCTCTGCTAATTCCCTCAGTCTAAACATATTTTATGGCAAAATGATTTGAACATGTACATGGTTGGTAAAGTTACATCACCTTTTTTGGCTCTGTCTAATGAGTTTCGAATATAGCTCTTTTAATACAAAGCTATGAACTTAATAGTTACTGTCTTTTCGTAAAATATAAACAAAAGCAAAATTAAGTAGAAACGTTATAAAGAATATATGCAATGCTATTAAATAAATATTTTTTATTACTTATTACATTTTAATCAGGGAGAAAATGTAAATACTTTTTTTTATAATATATTCTAACATTAAGCTATTAAACACATCGAGAAAATAAATCGAGATAAGTTAGCAATATCAACAAAGAAAACATATAGAACAGAAAAGAAAATCGTATATTCACGTTCGAAACACTTAAATCCATAAAGAATGTGTTAAATATAATTATTATTTACTTCTCTATTTTGGTGTAATGTAATATTTCTTTCTTTTACTTTTGATATAAGATTAAGAAGTAAAATAAAATTATATAATCACATGACTAATATTGAACTAAATTCTCTTCAAATGATCCTTTTTCTCTCATAATGGTCTGTAAGACATCTGATTTTAACCCCACATTTTGACAGAATGATTAGTGATGTCGTAGCCAATCCTTGAAACAGTCAATAAATTGTGTTCTGTTCAACGATATTGTTCAAAAACTGTTCATCGAGGAATCGCGTTTCAGACATACGTAAGATGGCTGTTTTGTCCATGTATGGAGTCAATAAATTGTGTTCTGTGCAACGATACTGTTCAGAAACTGTTCACCGAGGAATCGCGTTTCAGACATATGGAAGATGTCTATTTTGTCCATGTATGGAACCTCCATGCCAGCTGTCCCAGTTAGCCTTTGTTTTATACAGGCATTCGTCCATTTACTATTATTTGATGGCGTGAGCGAGAGCTCTGTCTTACTACAGTAAGTTGGTTCTTGTCATTCTGCTTATATTTAACAGCTCAATGATATGCTGAGAACAACCAGCTGATATATATGTTACCCTTCATGGCACATTATTATTAACGATAATTCAATAAATTAATGTCAAGTATGTAACATCATACATCTGTATATATGGCATTATCTTGTTGAAAATAATAATGTGACGACTATAGAAATACAGAGTGTCCTTTAGATACAGTCTGGAGTGTCACGTGGTATTGTCATTTGTACTTGAACGGTAAACTCACCAGACTTTTTGTCAAACATGTATGGAACATGGTAGACCATTGCCACTATATATTGATAGCAGGTTTCACCAGTTAATAGTTTTTCAAAGTACAATTGCTTACCATTGATAAACTTATGGGTTTTTTTCTTAGCAATTTCATTTCTTGCTTATACACATGCATATTTAATCGCAAAAACTATGTACTTCCGGTTATTTTTTTTAATATTTATTTATTTTCAAATTTTATTTTTAATTTATATTTATGCATTTAAATACATATGATATAAAACATATTTAATAAATAAACATTTTAACATAAACATTTTAACATATTTTAATATTAAGTGAAGTTAGCCATGTTTTGAAAATGTATACAATTAGTTAGGCATAAATAAATTTTCTTTTTCATATTTATAATCACATCATATTTTTTATATATTTGTATATTTGCATTTTTTAGTTTTTTAGTAAATTCAAAAACGGATTAAAATTTCAAATATGTTATCTCAGTGTATAAATAATTATAGTTATTATAAAAATATTATTAAATAAATTAAGAAAATCTTTTTCATTTCACATCAATTTAATTTACGAGCATAATAGTTATTTTATAAGCCTGAAATTTGTCATATATTGGTCAAAAACGAAAGGAAAAAAATCACAAAAAGCAAAAAGAAAATTGATAAGGGACTTATAAGAAACACAATCATATGTAAAATAATACCATAAAAGCATTCTTATGCATCAATTTTCATATTTTTTCTAATTAATCAAAAAAATTGCAAAAAAGAAAATAATAATAATAAAATTCAAGACGAATTAATTCACGATCCAAACTACTCATTAGTTGCAACGAATAAATTGAAAATCATTAGACATTCAATCACGTCAAAGAATGAATGGAACAACATATCAAAAAGACAATCTACATTTATAAAAACTATATAAAAACAGCTTAACAAAAAATATTTCAGAAAATCAGTGAAGAAGAAGAAGAAATTAATTATAATAAACTAAATATGACGAATACATATTATACACATTTAACACTTGTACACATTTATAAACATTTTAAACACATTAATTCTGCAAGATAGATTAAATGCATCTAAGTCATAACAAATCTAACTATACATTCCATTAACATGTAGTAGCCATCTTATATGCTGTTGTAAATTGCCATAATTTGTTGTGTTGCAGAAAATATAAGGTTTCTAGTTACAGTATCTACCATGTTGAATCCATGTCCATTTTTTCACAAAACTTCATTAGATAATTTTAGAAACCACATTTTGCAAGAAATCTAGTAGATAAACATTTGCAAATTTAATGTGTAAAAATAAATTCTAATGCTTGCAACTTTATGTTGGATAAAGAATCTACGATCATAAATCAAGCGTGCAAGGTATAATTTTAACTTCATCTTCTCCTCGTACAACGCGAAGCTCGTATTGACTCACCCGAGGAAATTAACTCTAATTAATTGAACTTCTAAAACTAGTGTCATTCATTAGAGATCTGAAACCGGCTGCTTCTGAA
>BPLQ01012871.1:24899-53560 GCA_021605075.1 Caerostris darwini | reverse complement strand
ATCTATAGTAAGTAATAACATATTTTAAGGACCTGAATGGCCGAGTGGCTAGCGCTCTGGCGCTCGGTACCACAGGTTTCGGGTTCGAGTCCCGGCGGTGCCATGGATGTTTGTAGTGGTTCGGAATCCACTTTAAACCGTAGGTCCCGGTGTAACACGATCGTAGAGGGTTGTGGAGAGTGACATATTAAAAATAAGGAAAAACTAACTGTTCATACATATAGTGATTAGGGGATTATAGTCCTTGTTGCTTCACATCCCCATATACCACTTCATTCATCATCAACATATTTTAGGTTTTCTGTTTTGTAGTCTCAATTTTTCTGAATTACTCAATTTTTATTTCAATATTATCTCACTTCCAAAATCGGTTTAAATTAATATATCCTTACCTAACAAAAATTTTTATTTATTAGGTTAGAAAATTGACACCCGAAGTTATGCAAAGTGAATCGCCTGTTGTGTCTCAATATTTAAAAAGTAAGTGCAAGTCGTTTAAGTATACTTTCTTAAAACAGTTTAAATTTATGTATCCCTATCTAACTATAACTTTATTCATTAGGTTAGAAAATTGCCACTCACCTAGAGACACCCAAAGTTATGCAAAGTGAATCGCCTGTTGTGTCTCAATATTTAAAAGTAAGTGCAAGTCGTTTAAGTATACTTTCTTAAAACAGTTTAAATTTATGTATCCCTATCTAACTATAACTTTATTCATTAGGTTAGAAAATTGCCACTCACCTAGAGACACCCAAAGTTATGCAAAGTGAATCGCCTGTTGTCTCTCAATATTTAAAAAGTAAGTGCAAGTCGTTTAAGTATACTTTCTTAAAACAGTTTAAATTTATGTATCCCTATCTAACTATAACTTTATTCATTAGGTTAGAAAATTGCCACTCACCTAGAGACACCCAAAGTTATGCAAAGTGAATCGCCTGTTGTCTCTCAATATTTAAAAAGTAAGTGCAAGTCGTTTAAGTATACTTTCTTAAAACAGTTTAAATTTATGTATCCCTATCTAACTATAACTTTATTCATTAGGTTAGAAAATTGCCACTCACCTAGAGACACCCAAAGTTATGCAAAGTGAATCGCCTGTTGTCTCTCAATATTTAAAAAGTAAGTGCAAGTCGTTTAAGTATACTTTCTTAAAACAGTTTAAATTTATGTATCCCTATCTAACTATAACTTTATTCATTAGGTTAGAAAATTGCCACTCACCTAGAGACACCCAAAGTTATGCAAAGTGAATCGCCTGTTGTCTCTCAATATTTAAAAAGTAAGTGCAAGTCGTTTAAGTATACTTTCTTAAAACAGTTTAAATTTATGTATCCCTATCTAACTATAACTTTATTCATTAGGTTAGAAAATTGCCACTCACCTAGAGACACCCAAAGTTATGCAAAGTGAATCGCCTGTTGTCTCTCAATATTTAAAAAGTAAGTGCAAGTCGTTTAAGTATACTTTCTTAAAACAGTTTAAATTTATGTATCCCTATCTAACTATAGTTTTATTCTTTAGGTTACAAAATTGCCACTCCCAGAGACACCCAACGTTATGAAAAGATAATAGCAACTGGTGTCTTTGTATTTCAAAAGTTAGTATGAGTATTTGAAGCACCTCGCTTATGACATAATAAAAATTAAAGGATATTCACTAATGTTATTTGTTTCCTTACAGGCAAATCAAAGATATAGTTTATTGTACGCATGTCTCGCATCAATAATCCAGCTGCCTGTTAGAAGTTTTTCCGGGTTTCCTTCTATCCATCGTGCAAATGCAGGGCACTTTAAAAAGTTTTCCCGGCACCGTCTTCTGTGAAATTTCTGATATTTGTAATAATAGTTGGCAAGAAGAACTATATATATTTATTGTTGTAAATAGCAATAATTGCTATCACTACTCTGCTGTTGGTGATATTTTTAATAAAATTTTTGACTATATTTTTGTTTTTACTTTTTTGAATGAAAACATTTAAAAGGCTATATGTTCATGCCCTTGTCTTTTAAAGAAATATAATTATTCTGGAAATTTTGTTATCAAATTTGCAATAAAACATCTAAACATGAATATCAATTTATGACCAGTAAGGAAAATAAATTTTTATCAATTTTTCAAATAAGGGGAAAATAAATAAATTATTCTTTTCTTAATCTTCAATAGTGTAAGAAAACTAAAATATTAAGCACACTTTTTATTATACATGAACAGGGCTGGATTTAAATGGAAAGTTTTAAATAACATAATACACTGAAGTGACAAAAGTCATGGGATACCTCTTAATATCGTGTCGGCCCTCCTTTCGCCCGGCGAAGTGCAGCAACTCGATGTGGCATGGACTCAACAAGTCGTTGGAAGTCTTCTGCAGGAATATTGAGCCATGCTGTCTCGATAGACGTCCATAATTGTGAAAGCGTTGATGGTGCAGGATTTTGGGCACGAACAGACCTCTCGATGATGTCCCATAAATGCTCGATGGGATTCATGTCGGGCGATCTAGGTGGCCAGATCATTCGTTGGAATTGTCCAGAATGTTCTTCAAACCAATCGCGAACAGTTGTGGCCCGGTGACATGGCGAATTGTCATCCATAAAAATCCCATCGTTGTTCGTTTACATGAAGTCCATGAATGGCTGCAAGTGATCTCCAAGTAGCTGAACATAAGCATTTCCAGTCAATGTTTGGTCCAGTCGCACCAGAGGACCAAGTCCATGCCATGAAAAAACAGCCCACACCATTACGGAGCCACCACCAGCTTGAACAGTGCCTTGCTGACAGTTTGGGTCCATGGCTTCGTGGGATCTGTGCCACACTAGAACCCTACCATCAGCTCTTACCAACTGAAATCGTGACTCATCGGACCAGGCCACGGTTTTCCATTCATCTAGGGACCAACCGATATGCTCATGTGCCCACGAGAGTCGCTGCAAGCGATGTCGTTCTGTCAGTAAAGGCACTCGAGTCGGTCTTCTGCTGGAATAGCCCAAGAAAGCCAAATTTCTCCGCACAGTTCTAACAGACAAGTCCCTTGTACGTCCCACATTGATTTCTGGCGTTATTTGACGCAGTGTTGTTTGTCTGTTAGAATTTACGACTCTTTGCAGACGTCGCCGGTCTCGATCGTTAAGTGCAGGCAGTCGACCACTGTGTTGTCCATGGTGGGATGTTATGCCTGAAATTTCATACTCTCGGCACACTCTTGACACAGTGGATCTGGGAATGTTGAATTCCCTAACGATTTCCGAAATGGCATGACCCATGCGTCTAGCTCCAACTAACATTCCGCGTTCAAAGTCTGTTAATTCCCGTCGTGCGGTCATCATCACGTCAAAACTTCTTCACATGAATAACATGAACAGAAATGAAAGTTCTGCTAAAGCAATGCGCATTTATACCTGTTCTACGCGATGCTACTGCCATCTGAAAATTTGCATATTGCTATCCCATGACTTTTGTCACTTCAGTGTATATGGATAGTAGTAAACATTTTATTTTCTTACATTCCCGCGCAAATCATGTAATGTCAATAACTGCTAGGGTTTTCTTCAACTCTTCTTCTTTAACGCCTTAGCTGTATTGTAACGTTTACGCCATCTCATTATTGCAACGTTCCTTCAAGCACCTCCCTGTAATCTTCTGATTTTATTAAATACTCTACATTGTTAACATCTTCACTGTCCGTACGCTCAACTTTTCTTTACCAGTATTCTCAATTTTAGACACGATGATGTATGCTGATGTCCTAATAATGATATATTAGTAGAAAGAATTTAATCATGACCATTTTAAATAAATGAATTGTTCCTCAGATTTTCTACAACTCTCCTTCTCTAACTCTTTAGTTGTATTGCAACGTTTACACCAACTCATTGTTGCAACGTATACTCCAGCACATTGTTTCAACGTTCCTTCAAGCACCTCCCTGTGATCTCCCGATTTTTATGAATATTTTACATTCTTACCAACGTCATTGTCTGCATATACAACTTTTCATTACCGTATTCTCAACTGTAGACACAATGAGGTAGTGTGATGTCCCAGTAGTAATATATTAGTAGAATGAGTTTAATTATGACCATTATATAAATGAATTGTTCCTACGGTATTCTACAATTCTGCTCCTTTGACTCCTTAACTGTATAGCCACGTTTATACAAGCTAAATGTTGCAACATGAGCATCAGTTCTTTCTGCAACGTTTTCACCAGATCATTGCTGCAACGTTCCTTCAAGCACCTCCCTGTAATCTTCTGATTTTATTAAATACTCTACATTTTTAACGACTTCACTGTCTGTACGCTCAACTTTTCTTTACCAGTATTCTCAACTTTAGACACGAGGATGTAGTCTGATGTCCTAATAATGATATATTTGTAGAAAGAGTCTAATCATGACCGTTTTAAATAAATGAATTGTTCCTCAGGTTTTCTACAACTCTCCTTCTCTAACTCCTTAGTTGTATTGCAACGTTTAAACCAACTCATTGTTGCAACGTATACTCCATCACATTGTTTCAACATTCCTTCAAGCACCTCCCTGTGATCTCCTGATTTTTATGAATATTTTACATTCTTAACAACGTCATTGTCTGCATATCCAACTTTTCATTGCCGCATTCTCAACTGTAGATACAATGAGGTAGTATGATATCCCAATAGTAATATATTAGTAGAATGAGTTTTATTATGACCATTATATAAATGAATTGTTCCTATGGTATTCTACAATTCTGCTCCTTTGACTCCTTAACTGTATAGCTACGTTTATACAAGCTAATTGTTGCAACATTTTCATCAGTTCATTCTGCAACGTTTTCACCAGATCATTGTTGCAATGTTACTTCAAGCATCTCTGTGTAATCTCCTGATTTTATGGAATCTTCTTCATTCTTGCTATCGTCATTGTCTCTGTGCCCAACTTTGTATTGCCAGTGCTCTCAACTGTAGACACGATGATGTAATGTGATGTCCCAGTATTGTCCTAAGTGATGTCCTAGTATATTAGTAGAATAAGTTTAATAATAACCATTTTATATCAATGATTTTTGGAATCATTGAATCCAGGTTGAATAAACGGCAATCAACCCAACTAAGGCAGGAAAAAGTTATGTTTTATTTAATACAAATCATGAATTCTTACATCAAACCTGATATAAGAATCTCCTGAATTTCTCATTTTTAAAAGGTGTACAGCCATTTTCTGTTAAATTTATAAAATTGGTTTTTAATCTAAATTCTGTAAACTTTACCTTTTTATCAACCAATTAAAAGAAAATAATTGGATTGAACATAATAAAAAAAGGAAACAAAAAACATTTAAATTAAAAATAATAAAAGAAATTATAGTACAAGTTTTTAACTAAACATAAGAAAAAACAATTCTTGTAATTTTCTGAAGCCAAGTAACATATAAAGATAAGAAATAAAACAGGTCATTAATTTCACAAGAAATAAGTCTTTCATAGTTATTATTTTGATGTTTGACTCTCAGTAAAAGAATTCTGAGTAATAAAGTCAAAAAATATTTATGAGGTCATTATACGGAAATATACTTGAGTACATGAGCGAAAAATATATTTAGGTTCCATCATTTAAGGGAAAAGAATTAAATCACTTTATTTGTGCGTATTTTTTCATTTTTAAACATTAAATCAGGGGTGGCCAACCCGTGGCCAGCTTTGAATATTTTTCCGGAACGTTAAAATTTATCAAACTTTTACAAAATATATTTATTTTATAATGGGCAAATTAGTGAAAACTATTGTATTAAAATATACATTATGTGTGCATGCTTATATTATAAAATTAACTACCGAATTTATGAGGAAAAATTAACTTTGATTTTAAAATAATATTCTTGTGAATGTATTACAGATATTGTCGGGTTTTTTTTATGAGTTGATAGTTATGAGTTATGTACTCATGATGAGTGCGAATCTTGGAACATCGAATATAACAGGTTCTATGTTTCATTTTAAAGGACATCAGTGAGATAGTGACTATCCCTAGATACGCACAATTGATTGTTGATAGCAGAACAAACCAGACTCTTAGTTGAAGTTCTCAGCGTGTATGATTCAACAGACATTCTTAAACATAACGGACGCTAACCTGCAACATCCATTACGATGCACAAATACCCAAATTGAGATATATTTGCTAGAGCTAAAGGAAAGAGTGGAGAAACAAATATCGCACATGTAAAATAAATATTTTGTAATGATTTCATTTTTTTTATTTCGTTTATATATATATATATTTTATTATATTTCCTTTTTAGTGTTATATATTTCTTTGCAATGTGTGTTTAGTATCGTTATTATTATAATATATATGATTGCGCGCAAGAATAGTAAACACAAAAATAACAAATCATTTCAATTTCAATTTTCACTCCAAAAATATATATAGTTTGTATAAATCTAATATGGGGACATATAATTTTATATGCGGCCCGCGGAGTTATGATGCATTTCCAAAGTGACCCACAAGATCATTTGTGCTGGTCACCCCTGCATTCAATGATTGAGGTTTTTTTTTTTTGTTCTAATGCAGCTGTCAAACTCATCGACAATTGTCTTGGATGCCTTAATGCAAGCGTTGCACCGAAGTTACTCACTTAGCACTACCCAAGAGTTGAGTGTAGATTGAAGAGAGTAAGATACGGACGCGGAGTAACACTCCACCCGCAACCTTCTACGATCCTGTTAGACCGGGACCTACGGTTTAAAATGGATTCCGAGCCACTACAAACATACATGGCACCAGCGGGACAAACAAATAAGCAGTAAGTTAAAAAATAAAAACTGGTGATTAATTTCACAAGATCTGCGGTTTTCATAATTATTATTTTGATGTTTGACTCTCAGTAAAACAATTAAGAATAATAAATTTAAAAAATATTTATGCAGTCATTATACGAGTACATTGTACTTGAATTGTACTTGAGTACATGAGCGAAAAATACTACTGCGTCCAAAAAGCAAGAACAGTTTTCAATTTAAAATTCCCGGGGCTTATGGAACTGCATTTTTTTTTTTTTTAGATTGCTGGCACTGTGTTTGACATGTGTGTGAAATTTGACGTTAAAATAGTCATTAATGTTTGAGTTACGCTTGGCTTTGTGAGACGCTAACACTGATTCCGGCAATTTTTGAAGTGACTGAATTAATTGAGCAAAGAACTTGCATTAAATTTGGTTTGCGGAAACGTATATAATGTTGCAGAAGACATTCGGTGAGCATTCTTATATCGGAAAGAAATGTTCGGAAGTGGTATAAACAGTTCAAAGAAGGCAGATAACGCGTTGAAGACGAAGAGCCCTCTGGCCGACCATCAACGTCAACCGAGGGAACTGACGTCCAAAAAATTAATGATTTGGTGCTTGCAAACCGTCGATTTACAATTAGAGACCTTGCTGATGATGTTGGAATTTCAAAAGGATTGGTCAATTCTATTTTGGGCCTCAAACGCGTCAAATCTTGATTGGTATCGAAAACACTGAATGCGCCAGCTCCCACTGCATTGATTCTTCGTGACCGTTTCGCAAAAAATGAAACCCATACCGTTCCACTATTCCCTAAATTCAAAAGACCACTCCGGCGGCAAAGTTTTGTGTAGATTACTGCATGTGAATCGGCGCGAGTTTTGAAGGAGATCCCTGCAGGTGACTTTTTAGCATGCATTGAGGATTGGAAAATAAATTGGTATAAGTGCATTGTGTCCGAAGGGGATTACTTTGAATACGATAAAATAAATTTGGAAGAATAAATAAAGAACTTTTGAAAAAAAGTAATTGGTCTTACTTTTGATCACAGTAGTACTTGCAGCCATTGTACTTGTGGTCTTCAGTACATGAGCGAAACATATATTTAGGTTCCATCATTAAGGAAAAAAAAAGAATTAAATCACTTTATTTGTGAGCAATCATTTTTATATATTAAATGATTAAGGCTTAACTGATAATCTTAATTGCTGTTGATTGAAAAACAAAAGCATTGTTTTCTGACAGAATATAATTTTTTTACACTTTTTCCTAGAGCTATTCCTCCATAAGAACTACAAACACTTACCATATGTCCAGCGATAAACAGAAAATACTACGTGCCTATAAATCCTGAACCCCTAAATCTTAACATTTTTCTTACTTTCTTTTCCTGAATAAAGAAAAATCCCCAAGCAAAATGCTTATCCATATTCTAGATTCAGCTTACACAGGACAACTCAAACTCCTGACACCCAACTTCTTGCTTCTTCCGCTTTTCTTCCTTTTCCCAACGACATCCCGAGGATTGTCAGACGAATCTTTTCTGCTATGCTGATGACACAGCAGTTGCTACACAAAACAAAACACCACAGCTTGCTGTTAAAGACCTTCAATATTATGTTTATAAATTAGAAAAATGGTTAACCACCTGGAAAATCAAAGTAAATGCAACAAAATCAGCCTGCCTGTTATTTACTCGGAAGCGTACCATCTCTCCATTAGGGAGTATCACTCTTTTTGGCCAGTCCGTCCCTTGGGTTACTGAATATAGGTACCTAGGGTTATTTCTAGACGCAAAATTGTCTTTTAATTCCCACATTAAGAACACAGTTGCAAAAGCAACTGGTGCGAGTATTAAACTCAACTGCCTAATTTCTCGAAAGAGTAGGCTTGCGATCAAACACAAGCTCCTGCTCTATAAGTCTATCATTAGACCTATTTTGGTTTATGGTAGCCCGATTTGGGCCTCCACTTCCCTCACCAATATCAAGAGACTTCAGGTGTTCCAGAATAAACACCTGGCTATGATTGCTGATGTGCCATGGTTCGTTCGTCGAAAGATCATTCATAGAGATCTAGACGTCGAACCTATTCCAAATTATATACTTAAAATTTCTAAGAATTTTCTAGAAAAATGTCCTCAGATTAGCAATGAGTTAATCCGTCAACTGCCTACCTATCACCCTGGTGTGAAAAGTTCGCAGAAACGCCCAAGGGCTGTTTACGACGTCTCCTATGATTGTTTTCCTAGAGTCAAGAGACATCATGGCTGTTATTCTGAACAAGCGATCGCGAGTTCAGGTAACAGAGTGGATTTACTGTTGTAATCTAACGTCCACTGAGACCATTTAACTCACTGTGTATCTGAGGAGTCGTTTGGCTTTAAAAGTTTTCGCGGCTCTGTTAGTAAACAAAACGAATTGGCGCAGAGGTAAGGTGACGGACTCCCGACCGTAAGGTTGAGGGTTCGAATCCGGCACTCGGCACAATTCACAATTTTTATATAGTTGCTACGTTGTGCACCTTAATCCTTTCTTAACGGCTAGTGAACAGTTAGGTATTTATTGTACGCTTTTTTACCCCTTTTTTTTGTTAGGAAAATAAAAGGATGGAATAAAACCAAAAAAATATACATAAAAAATTTTTAAAAAATGAAAATAAAATAAAAATCACAAAATGAAAAACTATAAAAATACGGTCCTGATATTGGCCTTTTTTTTTTTGTGTGTGGACTAATCTTTACCTTACAGATCAACCTACATTGCTCTCACCGTTCAGCATAATATTCCATGTTTACCTGGTTAAATGAGTTTGTAATAACTCTGTTTACTTTTTCATTATTTTGGCATCGACAACTGGTCCCTAATTGTACTGAACTTAATTTATTGTTAATTTCTTTTTTATTTTGTACCTTACTTTTATTTTTATTAGTATTTTTCCTTTTTGAGTACCATTTAACTTGAATTTTAGAAACTTTATCTTGTATTTTTTCACTAACCTAATTAAGCAACCAATTAAAATTTAAAGCATATCTATTAATTAAGATGAGGAGGTTTAAGGGGTTTTTCCCCTGT
This sequence comes from Caerostris darwini, assembly GCA_021605075.1. Taxonomy (NCBI): domain Eukaryota; kingdom Metazoa; phylum Arthropoda; class Arachnida; order Araneae; family Araneidae; genus Caerostris; species Caerostris darwini. The sequence goes on along the minus strand of BPLQ01012871.1, from coordinate 43,722 downwards.
TGGTACTCCGTAATCGGTACGCCAGTTGCCAGTCCTTTTCCCAACATTCAGCATTTAGGGAGAGGAGTGGATCGCTCTCCCTGATTGGTTGCTGTCCCAGTGAGCAGTGCAAGAAGCAAACCGGAACGTCGACGTGACGGATGGTGATGTAGTCCGTCTTTGGCTTGCTTGTTTGTTCTCTGCCTTTCGCCCAACAGGGTCAAAGAAAATCTCTACTCCGAGATGGAACGAACGCTAATTAAATCTGGGCTCCAACACCTAATTAATGACCTTGATCGGTAAACCTTTACAGCTGATGGTGTAAATTTTCTCAGGATTTATTTTCTTCCTTATATTGAACTACACACTTTTTTAATTAAAGCTTTTGCAAATTAAATTTCAGAAAACTAATATTAACAACACATCAAACATTTGAATAAATTTGGGAATATTCTTCGTAAAATATATGTTTTATAATGATATGTCAAAATCATCATGATTATTTTATCATCATATGTTAAAATCATCATATTTATTTTATCAGGGTATGTTAAAATCATCTCGATTAGAATTTTATCATGATATGTTAAAATAGTCACGATTAGTATTTTCTCATGATATGTTAAAATCATCACGATTAGTTTATCATGATATGTCATTTTATTATGAATGTTTATCTTTCTCATTATTTGAGTTCAATTTAAAAATCGTATACTTGTTAGTTTAATTATTATATTAACACTAGTGTATGCCTGATAGGCGATTGACTAACGCTCGGTGCCACAGGTTCGGATTCGAGTCCCAGCGATGATATAGATATTTGTAGTGCTTCGGAATCCACTTTTAACCATAGGTCCGGTCTAACATGAACGTATAGCGTCCGTAGCTTATCTTCAAGCTACACGCACCTCCTGGATAGTGCTAAGTGAGTAACATCGGTGCAACGCTTGCCTTAAGGCATCGAAGACAACTGTCTAAGTGTTTGCCAACTGCATTAGAAGAAAAATAACATTCAATATCAACATTAAATAGCATAACTGATATTCATAATTGCTGTGGATTGGAAAAAAATAATTTTTTTCCCTGGAGAATATAATTTTTTTAGCATATTTCTTGACGAACAGAAAAAATTTGAACTGTTAACATGTGTTCTGCGATAAACAGAAAATACTACGTGCCCATAAATCCTCAACCCCTAAACTCTTTTCTACATACGTTCTTTTCCAGAGAAAGAAAAACCCCAAGCAAAATGCTTATCCCTATCCTAGATTCAGCTTATACAAGAAAACTCAAACTCCTGACACCCAACTTCTTGCTTATTCCGCTTTTCTTCCTTTTCTCCGCATTCAGCGTATAGGAGAGGATATAGTGCTCTTCCTGATTGGTTGCTTTCCCAGTGAGCAGTGCAAGAAACAAACCGGAACGTTGACGTGAGGGATGGTGATGCAGTGCCCCGTCTTTGGCTTGCTTGTTTGTTCTCTGCCTTTCTCCCAACTGGGTGAAAGAAAATGTGTACCCCCAGATAGACCGAACGCTAATTAAATCTCGGCTAAAACACCTAATTAATCCCCTTGCTCGGTAAAACTTTGCTGCTGGTGTAAATTTTCGCAGGATTTATTTTCTTCTTTAGAATAAAATGTACACTTTTTTAATTAAGGCTTCGAAAATTAACTAAAACTAACAACACGTGAAACAAATGAAATAATTTGGGCAGTCTTCTACACAATATCTATACACTTAATCATGTTATGTTAGAATCATCATGGTTATTTTATCATGATATGCTAGAATCATCACGGTTATTTTATCATGAAATGTTAAAATAATCATGAATATTTTATCAGGATGTGTTAAAATCATGCTGATTACTATTTTATCAAGAAAGGGCCTAAATGGTCGTATGGTACCACAGGTTTCGGGTTCGCGTCCTAGCGGTACCACGGATGTTTGCACAGTTTAGGAATCTCCTTTAAACCTTAGGTCCCGGTCTAACGGATCATAGACCGTTGCGGTGGTAGTGCTCTGTGAGTAACATCGGAGCAGCGCTTGCTTTAAGGCATTTATGACAACTGCTTAAGTGTTTGCCAGCTGCATTAGAACAAAAAAAATATCATGATATCTCATTTTTATCATGATTATTTAGCTTTCTTATTGTTTGTGTGAAATTTAAAATAATATAGTTATTGGTTTAATTATTAGTATAATATTAACATTTATTTTAGGCCAGATGGCAGATTCACTAGCGCTCTGTGGCATATCTTTCAGGTTCAAGTCCCGGTGGGGCAATGGATGTTTGTAGATGTTTGGAATCCACTTTAAACTGTAGGTCCGGGTGTAACAGAAGCATAGAATGTTGCGCAGGTATTGCAATTTGGCGTCCGTAGTTTATCTTCAAGCTACACTCCACTCTTGGTAGTGCGAAGTTAGTAACGTTAGAGCAGCGCTCCCCTTAAGGCATCAAATACAACTGTCTAAGTGTTTGCCAGCTGTATTAGAAAGAAAAAATTATACGAGTACATTGTATTTGAATTGTACTTGTGGTCTTCAGTACATGAGTGGAATATATATATATATATATATATATGTTCCATCAGTAAGAAAAACAAAATTAAATCACTTTATTTGTGCGCATTTTTTTTGGTTTTTGAACGTTAAACGAACACTTAGACAGTTGTCTTGGATGCCTTCAGGTAAGCGCTGTACCGACGATACTCATTTACCACTACCCCGGAGGTGCTTGTAGCTTGAAGATAAGCTATGGACGCGGAGTAACAGTACCCAGTAATCATGTTAGACTGGGGATCTACGGCTTAAAACGGATTACTTTAAAGGCGATGAAATAAATTTGGAAGAATAAATAAAGAGTTTTTGAAAAAAAAGTAATTGTTATTACTTCTTGGGCACAGTAGTAAAACGGCTTATCTTAATTGCGGTTGATTGGAAAAAAAATGAAACAATGTTTTCCAGCAGATTATAATTTTTTTAGAATATTTCCTAACGTACATAAAAGCTACAAGCTGTTACCATGTCTCCTGCGATATACAGAAAATACTACGTGCTATAAATTCTCAACCCCTAAATCTTAACACTTTTCTTTCTATCTTTTCCAAAGAGAAGAAAAATCCCAGCAAAATGCTTATCCATATCCCAGATTCAGCTAATACAAGAAAACTCAAACTCCTGACACCCAACTTCTTGTTTCTTCCGCTTCTCTTCCTTTTCCCCACATTCAGCATTTAGGGAGAGGAGTGGAGCGCTCTCCCTGATTGGTTGCTTTCCCAGTGAGCAGTGCAAGCAGCAAACCGGAACGTTGACGTGACGGATGGTGATGTAGTGCCCCGACTTTGGCTTGCTTGTTTGTTCTCTGCCTTTCGCCCAACTGGCTGAAAGAAAATCTCTACCCCAGGATGGAACGAACGCTAATTAAAGCTGGGCTCCAACACCTAATTAATCCCCTTGCTCGGTAAACCTTTACAGCTGCTGGTGTAAATTTTCTCAGGATTTATTTTCTTCCTTAGATTGAAATGCACACTTTTTTTTTATTAAAGCTTTGGAAATTAACATACAGAAAACCAAAACTAGCAACACATCAGACAGATTAATTTATTTGAACAAATTTTGGTATAAAATACGTATTTTATCATGATAATATAATCAAAATAATCATGAATTAAAATATTCCTGAGAATATACATGATATGTTAAAATGCTCATGATTAATTTATCTTGATATATTATTTTATCATGAATATTTATTTTTCTCATTATTTATGTCAAATTCAAAAATAATATAATTATGAGTGTAATTATTAGTATGACATTAACTTATTTTAGGCCTGATGGCAGATTGACTAGCGCTCTGACGTTCTGTACCCCTGGTTTTGGGTTCGAGTTCCGGAGGTGCCATGGATGATTATAGGGGTTCGGAATACTCTTTAAACCATATGTCCCGTTCTAACATGATCATACAGCGTTGCGGTTGGTTTTGCTACTTCGCGTCTGTAGTTTATCTTCAAGCTGCACGTACCTCCTGGGTGACCTTCATAAGTGAACCTTACCTAAGTGAGTTACGTTAGTTCACGTTTAGCCTTAAGGCATTAAATGAAATTGTCTAAGTGTTTTCCAGCTGCATTATAACAAAAAATAACATTAAATGGCAACATTAAATATCATAACTGGTTATCATAATTGCATTGGATTGGAAAAAAATAAAACATTGTTTTCCAGCAGAATATAATGTTTCTGTAGAATTTTTCCTAACGTACATAACAGCTACAAACCCTTATCATGTATGCTGCGATAAACAGAAAATTCTACGGGCCTATAAATCCTCAACCCCTAAATCTTAACACTTTTCTTCATACATTCTTTTCCAGAGAAAGAAAAAATCCAAACAAAATGCTTATCCATATCCTAGATTCAGCTTACACAAGAAAACTCAAACTCCTGACACCCAGCTTCTTGCTTCTCCGCTTTTCTTCCTTTTCCCAACATTCAGCATTTAGGGAGAGGAGTGGAGCGCTCTCCTGATTGGTCGCTTTCCCAGTGAGCAGTGCAAGAAGCAAACCGGAACGTTGACGTGACGGAGGGTGATGTAGTGCCCCGTCTTTGGCTTGCTTGTTTGTTCTCTGCCTTTCGCCCAACTGGGTGAAAGAAAGTCTCTACACCGAGATGGAACGAACGCTAATTAAATCTAGGCTCCAACACCTAATTAATCCCCTGCTCGGTAAACCTTTACAGCTGCCGATGTAAATTTTCTCAGGATTTATTTTCTTCTTTGGATTGAAATGCACACTTTTTTAATTAAAGCTTCGAAAATTAACTAACATACAACTAAAACTATCAAACAGAAGAATGAATTTCGGCAGTGTTTGGCACAAAATATGCATTTCATCATGGTTGGTTAAAATCGCTATGATTATATTATCATGATATCTAAAAATCAGCATGATTATTTTATGATTATATGTTGAAATCATAATGATTATTTTATCATGATATATAATTTTATCATGATTATTTACCTTTCTCTTTATTTACATTAAATTTAAAAATAATATAATTATTAGTATAATATTATTTTAAGTTTGATGACAGATTCACTAGTGCTCTCTGCCATATATATCAGGTTCAAGTCCCGGTGGTGCCATGGATGTTTGGATCCACTTTATACTGTAGGTCCAGGTCTAATAGGATCCTAGAGCGTTGCGGGGATATTGATACTCCTCGTCCGTAGCTAATCTTCAAGCTATACGCACCTCCTGGGTAGGGCTGAGAGTGCAAATTTAGTGCAGCCCTTGACATCCAATACATTTTTTTAAGTGCTTGTCTGCTGCATTAGAAGAAAAAAATTATAAGAGTACATTTTATTTGAATTGTACTTGTGGTCTTGAGTACGTGATCGAAAATTTTATTTATGTTCCGTCATTAAGGAACGAAAGAATTAAATCACTTTATTTTTGAGTATTTTTCCTTTTTTTTACATTAATTGATTAAGGTATAACTGGTTCTTTTAATTGCTGTTGATTGTAAAAAATATAACATTGTTTTCCAGCAGTATATCATGTTTATGTAGAATTTTTCCTATCGCATATACAAACCACAAACTATTACTATGTGTTCTGCGATAACCAGAAAATACTACGTGAATATAAATCCTCAACCCCTAAATCTTAACACTTTTCTTCTTACATTCTTTTCCAGAGCAAGAAAAAATCCAAACAAAATGCTTATCCATATCCTAGATTCAGCTTACACAAGAAAACTCAAACTCCAGACACCCAACTTCTTGCTTCTTCCGCTGTTCTGCCTTTTCCCACCATTCAGCATTTAGGGAGAGGAGTGGAGCGCTCTTCCTGATTGGTCGCTTTCCCAGTGAGCAGTGCAAGAAGCAAACCGGAACTTTGACGTGACGGAAGGTGATGTAGTGCCCCGTCTTTGGCTTGCTTGTTTGTTCTTTGCCTTTCGCCCAACTGGGTGAAAGAAAATCTCTACCCCGAGATGGAACGAACTCTAATTAAATCTGGTTCCAACACCTAATTAATCCCCTTGCTCGGTAAACCTTTACAGCTGCCGGTGTAAATTTTCTCAGGATTTATTTTCTTCTTTTGATTGAAATTCACACTTTTTTAATTAAAGCTTTGAGAATTAACATGCAGAAAACTAATAATAACAAAACATCAAACAGATTAATTTATTTGGGCTGATTTTGGCATGAAATATGCATTTTACTATACATACTACGTTAAAATTGTCCTAATTATTTTATCATGATATATCATTTTAATGAACCTGAATGGCCGTGTGTCTAGCGCTCTGGCGCTCAGTTCCACATGTTTCAGGTTCGAGTCCCGTCGGTGCCATGGGTGTTTGTAGTGTTTCGGAATGCATTTTAAATTGTTGGTCCCGGTCTAATATGGCTGTAGAGTGTTGGGCGTAAGGCTGACAACCCGACCCGTAAAAAGGAAAACATGTCTTGTCTCGAAATCTGCCTGTAGGCCTTGCTCCACTGTGGGGCTGTTGCGTCAAAGATGCTGATGATATTTTATTACGATTATTTAGCTTTCTCATTATTTGCGATAAAATTAAAAATAGTATAATTATTTGTCTCATCTATTTATTGTTTTGAAAATGACTTTCCATTATTATTTTCGAATTTGCTTTTTATTCAATTGATGGATTTACCCTAGTGGATAATAATCTTCCCAATCAGACATTTCACATATATGTTCATAATGGACAGCTGTCTTATCCAATAAGACGAATGTTTGACTATTTTAGATCAAACATAACGTCAAGAATAATAATATTAACTTCACTGTAGGCCTGAGGTTCAATTGACTAGTGCTCTGGCTTTTGGTACCACAGGCTTTGGGTTCGAATCAGGGAGGTACCATTAATGTTTGTAAGGGTTCAAAATAAACTTTAAAACTTAGGCCTCGGACTAATGTAACTTGAGACTGTTGGACTGACACACCTAACCCGTAAAAAGAAAGCATCTGATGTCTTGAAATCTTGGTCTTGGCTCACCATGGGGCTGCTGTGGGGCTGGGGGGGATATTATTGTAGTTATATTATAATTACTCACCATCATTGGCGCAACAGCCCTATGGTGAGCTAAAGCCCTCTGCTTAGCGGTCGATTTCGAGACAGAAGATGTTTTTTTTTAACTAGGTAGGATCAGTCCTAGGACCAAAGTTGTCATATCATATTGGGACATGCAGTTTAGAGTGTATTGCGAACCATTATAAAAATCCATGGCACTGCCGAGACTCGAAACCTGTGGGACCGTGAGCCAGAGAATAGTAAAATTATTAATGTAAAAATAGTACAATTAGTTTTCTTCAGAAATTTAACTTATTCAACTTACCCATATACTTAAAACGTCTAAATTAGTCGATTTTAATTTACAATTTATAATTGTTTGATATCCACCAAAAATTTACAAAGTATAATTACAGGAATGTCAGGAAACATAAAATGTTAACTTCTTTGAACGATACTTTTATATTATTATAAAATAGAATTGCCATAAATTCTCCACACTGTGGTAGCAACACTCTATGGGATTTATTATTTTTCTGTGGGAAATATTTCTATTTACTTCACAACTTTCTTAAAGGTCATTTCACTTCCCCCACCCTACTAATTAACGGTTATCCCGTAGTAGTTTTTTCCTATCAGATGTCACACAGATATGTTCATAATAGACAATAATCCTACCAATAAGACGAATGTTTGATCTTTTTGGACAACTAATTCTTCGCTAGTCATATTAGGAATAGACACGAATTTCTATCACTGGACTCGTTTGTTTTCCTCCTTATAATTGGGACTGCACTGCGTTATCATTCTTCTTCAATCTTATATTTTGCCGTCTCTAAATGTAGATTATTATTTTGTCTACTCCATTTTAAATATATGCATCGTTTGATGGGTCTTTGTATTAAATTCAGGTTTATAGCGTGCAGAAATAAGATTTTTTTTTCTAATGCAGCTGGCAAACACTTAGACAGCTTGGTCTTGGATGCCTTAAGGCAAGCGCTGCACAGACGTACTCACTTTGCATTACCCAGGGGGCGTGTGTAACTTGAAGATAAGCACTGCCGCGGAGTAACAGTGCCCCCGCAACGCTCTACGATCCTATTAGACCGGGACCTACACTTTAAAGTGGATTCCGAACCACTACATACATCCATGGTACCGCCGGGACTCGAACCCGAAACCTGTTGTACCGAGCGCCAGACCGCTAGCCACTCGGCCATTCGGTCCCGAAATAAGATTATTATTATTGTATATATTTCTTGATAAAATTATTTTATATTGTATTTACAAATTTTTTTCGTGATTTATAATTCTATTCACAAAATGTTTAACATCATGTCATGGTACATTTATTTAAACTTTTTATGTTCCTCTTTAATGCAGTTTTCGACTGTTTTCAATGCACTTCTTTGTAATTCAACAATTTAATCTTTATGTTTGTTAAATGGTTTTTCAATTTTTTTGCTATATGCTGACTTCAGGTTTTGAATTTTTTTTTTTTGGAGACAGAGCGAAATGTCTGAATCTAAAGTGCTTAAAAATTTCTTCATTGTCAATGCTATGATAGTTCTGTTATAAAATTATCGTATGTCGAATTCCAGTAGAAGCTATTCTCGTAACAAATGATAATCTTTCTAATTATCTCCTTGTCATATCCTCTGTGGTATTTGCATTCATAATTTGTGTAATGTGCTTTAGTGTAGTAACTGCACCTCTCTGAGCAAACTTTTATATTCTATAATCTTTTTTACAGTTTTTCGAATTATTAAACAATTTTTTAACGACTTCAGATGTATTTTATATAAAACGTATATTTCAATATCTGGTTTTTATGCTCATACACTGCATGAGAAAAGTAGAAGGACATTAGATTATTTTTGATAAATGAATAATGACGCATTTTTTAAACAATTAATTTATTCACAACGTTTTTACATGCAGATACCTGTATCTAGACAAAACAAAAAAGTACACAATTAAAAAAAAAGTATACTTAATAAAAAAATTGGTTTTGACGATCTCATGATCAGTGAAAAAGTAGAAGGACACTTCTAAAAGAGGTGTACTTTATAAATTAATATGGAATTCTTTTCATGTTGACTCGAATTACTTCGAAGATCCTATTTGGCATCGAACTGTATAAAGATTGAATTTTTGTTTGGCAAAAATTGCCCCATACAAAGTTTAATGATTTCTGCAGCTCAGTTACAGATTCAAACTGCTTTCCACCCTCGTAAACACGACATACAATCATTGTCCATATGTTCTCTACAATGTTGAGATCAGGACTTTCAGCAGGCCAATGTAAAAGTCGAACATTGTTTGCTGTAAACCAATCTTTAACACCATTTGCAGTGTGAATTGATGCTCCATCTTGCTGAAAAATCCAGTCATCTCCTCCTAACTCAGTGCCATACGGGAGAAGATTTGAGTTTAGAGTCTGGATGTAGTCTGTATGGTTCTGTCTACCATTTAGAAAGACTAAACTTGTCCTGCCTCCATAGCCAATTGCTGACCATACCATTAAACTACCTCTTCCCATCTGTCGAGTAGAATAAGTTTCTTCTTCAATACCAAGACAGTGCCAATAGTACTGATAACCATCTGGACCATCCAAATTGAATTTTTTCTTATCGGAAAATATAACTGAGGTCCATTCTGAGCTCCAGGACATGTGGTCTTTATCCCACTGCAGTCGGTTCTTCATGTGTTCTTCATTCCACTTCGGATGGTGCATCTGTTTTTTGACGACGAATTGTTTTGAGCGATTTATGTAGTTATATACAGTTCTTTTGGTTGCATGTGTAATTCCTGATTGAATTGCGCATTGCCGACACTTCCACCAGTCTTTTTGAGTTCACGAATGATTTTTCGTTGATCACGTTGGGTGAGTTTTTTTGGTCTTCCTGTCTTCTTTTTTCTTATGTCACTTTCAGGGTTTCTTATGAAGTTCAAAACAGTATTAGGACTGATTCGTAGCTGCCGCGCAATCTCTCTCACACCTTTGCCTTCATTTTTATAGGCAAACTATTTGGCCCTTCTGAAACTTACTTAAGGGTATTCCTCTGGGCATCCTAAAACCAACAAAAACAATGAATTTCTAGCTAAACATTTTATTCTTATTAAAAAGGAATTAAAAGAGAAAAAAAACACTTACCTATAAACTTTCCAACAGCTTCTAAATAGATTTTTTGGACGTGTCCTTCTACTTTTTTCACACACCCAAAGTTATTAAGTATTGCATTCCTAAGTTAAAATAGCGGTAAGAAAAAAATTCTCATTTAACTTTCACTTAACGTAAATTAAAACTCTAACAAACAACTCTCTATAAAAATCATGTCAAAAGCAGTAAAATAAAAGGATATTGTACAAAAAAATGACTGTCCTTCTACTTTTTTCACGCAGTGTATGCTTTTTGCTTATATATATATATATATATATATATATTGTATAAGAATTCTACTACATTTCTAGCTTGTTTTGTAGTGCTTTATAAAAGAATATCGAATAAAAGTATTATGCAAAGGTGCAGGTAGGAATTTAGTGTAAAATATATTTTTCTGTCCAACTAATTTAAAGTTAAAGTTAATATTTAAAATATCTCTATCGCATATCAAATAATATATAATCATATTTAAATCAATTTAATTTTGTCACCTTTTCTTGCATTATAAGCTGTAAACTCGATAAGTCCCATTATATTAACTTTAGACTTAAAAGTCCTATTTATAGTCATTTCTGCTTTATATACAGTCTTTTTCTTCAAAAGAAGAGTAATTCAAAACTTATTTTAACAAAGAACTTTTGAAGTTAACCAAAAAAGAAATATTTACTTAAACGGGCATGTCATCATTTAATACCTTGAGAATGCCATGCAATTCCTTGAGTAGAAGAGATCCATTAAATACATCTTTTTATTTTAAAGTTTTGCGTCTCTAAATTTACATTTTAAGACCATCACATTATCATAGTACCAAGATATGCGACTCCTGAAATGAGGAATTACACAAACAGCTGTCACAAACAAATTTAATTACTTTCTCAGTATGAGGTAAATGTAACAAAGCAAATGATAATTTTTCTAAACGTTTAACTTATTAATAATGTAACATTTAACTATACAATTAATTTATAATAATTGCTCAAATTTTTGATTAATAATTATATTTTAAAATGCGTTATGAAGTAAAAAAAAATATGTATCAATTTGGAAAACACAAAAAGGAAATCTGAGTAATATTTAAATTAGTATTTATTAAAAAAACCACATTCATAAAAAAATAATACATTTTAAATAAATATATAATATTATATATTTAATAAATATATAAATATATATATTTTAATAAATATATAAAATAATATATATATCAACCGTTTTTAGAATTAAAAGACATTAAAACTATAAAATTAGAATTTTATCAATAAATAAAAGAAGTTTTAAACACATCAATAATTTATTAGATAGTGCATTTAAAAAAATAATGAAATCTTTTTAATATTAATACCTCTAAACTATATTTAAAAAAAAGTATCATTATTTTATTTATACAAAAAATTATATATTTTTTAAAAATGTATTCAAAGAAAATCAAATATTTTAAAACACGTTGTCAGAGTGAGTTTTAGGGATATAAACGGACTTACATATGCAAAATACACCTTTTAATGAAACAATTATTGTTTTACAACATAAAAATACTCGTAATACATTTTCAGTTAATCTGAATTAAATTTTAAGTTATTTGTTAAAACTTAAAATAATTTTTCTGCATTTATGCAGTTGTGCTTTAAAAGTAAACACCCTTTTTCTCTTAGTAAGTCTAACTGAGTTAAATTACATTACATTTATTAAATTAAAATTTGATTTAAAGTTAAATTTCCTTGACACCTTAACACTTGTAAAGCATTTCTACTGTCAATTAAAACCTTTGCAAAAAATTCCAGACATTTTTTTCTAACAATTAAAGGTTATTTAGTGCCCTAAAGCACTTCATCCATGAAGATATCTCATAATTCCTTTCATAAATTGGTAGAATTTTACAACATAAATACAACAATGAAGCAGGAGATCGTTGCAACGGAAATATATCTTGGAATATGCCATTGTTGCAAAACACACAGGTAAAGCACGTCCAAAAAGTAAGACCAATTTTCAATTTAAAATTCCCAGGTCATATAGAATTTAAATTTTTCTTTAGATTGCTGGCACTGTTCTTGACATCTGTGTGAAATTTGACGTCAAAATATTCATTAGTGTTTGAGTTACGAAGAAGTAAGAACTCGTAGAAGACGAAAACCCCTCTCGTCGACCGTCAACCTCAACCGACGAAGTTCACGTCCAAAAAATTAAAGATTTAGTGCTTGAAAACCGTCGATTTACAATTAAAGACCCTGCTGATGAAGTTGGAATTTCAAAATAATAGGTCAATTAAATTTTGGGTCTGAAACGGGTCAAATCTCGAATGGTACCGAAAACAGTGACTGAGCCAGTTCACATTGCATTGTTTCTTCGTGACTATTTCACCAAAAATGAAACATCCTTCCACAATCGCCATATTCACGCCTTGCGACTTCTCGCTATTCCCTAAACTTAAAAGACCAATCCGATGACACCGTTTTGAGTCGATTGAAGAGATTCAAGGTGAATCACCGCGCGCTTTGAAAGCCATCCCTGCCGATGACTTTTTAGCGTGCATTGAGGATTAGAAAAAAAGTTGGTCCGGAGGGGATTACTTTGAAGGCGATGAAAAAAAAATTTAAAATAATAAATAAAAAGTCTTTGAAAAGAAAATTTGGTCTTTGGACACAACAGTATAATAGAATTTTCGTCAAGTAATAGTCAAATAACATCATGACATAAAAGTAAGTCTTAGATAAGATGAACTAAAAAAATTAAATGTATTTATAAAGTTTAACAAAAAACATTTATAATACTACAAATTTATCTACAAAGGTTATAAGTTATATGAAATATTCTGATTGGTTTTACCATTTGGTAAGAACTAATAAATTGCATAGGACACATATTGCTGAGTGGAATAAGAAGTAATAATATTTTTCCCTTTCCACTGCTGTCTGCTGCAAGAAGCCTCTAACACGGTTATGTCGAGCCACTATTTTCTGTTTGCTCTAGAGAGGACATCGACAGGCATGTACCAGTCAGCAGACTGAACAATAAAATGTCGTCAGCTGGGACGGACAGGGAGACCTGGAATCGAATTATCGGTATTCATTTGTTCGATTCGTCCCATTGTCGGGCGGTAATGAGATTCTTATCAGGGGTCTGCGGTGTCTTTGCTCTGGCATCAGAATGCGAGCTGTTGTTTCCTATGTCCAGCCTGCATGTATTGACAAGGTTTAAATACTGGTACCGACAGGGAATCTCTGCCTTTCACAACGTGAATAGAGGTGCTATTCGATTGGGCGAGTTTGATTAATTGGGTGATTTGAACTTAATCCTCTAGCTGATATTGTCCATATGAAATTTTAAATGGCTGAATTTCAGGTAATTGAATAATATTTGAAATTTTAGTTACTTGTTTCGTTATTTTATATCGTTTCGTTTTTATTTTCGTAAATAGAGATGCTAGTCAGGCAGGTAAATTTGACTAATTGGGAGATTTGAACTTAATACTATAGCTAAGATTTCTACGTGAAATTCCAACTGACGAAATTTTTGGAAATTGAATAATATTGAAACACAGTAACTAATAGAAAATGATTCAAAATCTACTTGAATTTTTAAACATCTTTTGAAATTTTAGTCCATTATATCGTAATTTTATATACAGGAATTAAGCCACAAAATTTGGCAAGATAATAGAATATTTTTTTATTTATAATAAAGATTATAATATTTTTAAATATTTTTTTATTTACATTATATTATTATTTTTTTATTGATAATAATTATAAATTTATAATTTATAATACAGAAAATCAATGTATGTGTTTGGCTGTAAAGGGAAATTTCTTTTAATGTTTCCTTGTTGGTGAAAAACACAAATGCAGCACTATTTTCTTCAATTAATAGTCAAATAATCTTATGATATAAGATGAATTAAAGAATAAAATGCATTCATAAAATATATCAAAAAACATTTAAAGTAAGACGTATTTACCAACAAAGTTTTAAGTAATATGAAATACATTAATTTTACTATTTGCTAAGTATTTATATATTGCCTAGCACACATGTTGCTGAGTGAAATAAAGACTAATAATATTATTCTCATTCCCCTGCTGTCTGCAACAAGAAGCCCCTAACATGGTTATGTCGAGCCTCTATTTCTGTTTGCAGTGGACGAGACATCGACAGGCATGCACAAGTCAGCAGACCAAACAATAAAATAGCGTCAGCTGGGAAGGACAGGAGACCTAGAATCGAATTATTGGTATTCATTTGTTCGATTCGTCCCATTGTCAGGCGGTAATGAGATTCTTATCAGGGGTCTGCGGTGTCTTTGCTCTGGCATCAGAATGCGAGCTGTTGTTTCCTATGTCCAGCCTGCATGTATTGACAAGGTTTGAATGCTGTTACCAGCAGGGAATTTCTGCCTTTCACTACGTGGATAGAGGTACTATTCAATTGGGTGAATTTGATTAATTGGGGGATTTGAACTTAATCTTGTAGCTCAGATTTCCACGAGAAATTTCAAATGATAAAATTTGAAGACATAGAACAGTATTTAAACACGGTAGCTATTAGAAAATAATTTTAAAACTATTTGATATTTTAAACCAGTTTCAAAACTTTAAGACTCTATCTAGTTTCATTATTTTATAAACAGTGATACAGCCACAAAATTTGGTAAGATAAAAGATGTAATTGATTTACGATAATGAAAATCACCATATGTTTTTGGTCCTAAACGACCAGAAATATATAATGTCTATACGATATAATATGTGATATAATGGCAAGTTGTATAATATGTGTTTATAGACTTACCAACACTTGTTCTGCAAGAAAGAAACCTTATCATAAAATTTTATGATATAAATATGACCGGAACGAATACAAATTTTCTGCTCTTGGATCACTAATCACACTGAATATTTAAAAGCACAACATTTTGTATGATGGGTGATCGTCACATTCTAATCTAATCTGTAGCACGATCAATTCACTATCTAATCTGCAGCCTTGACAAAAGAGTCTCTCCAGATAAATTATAACTTTTCATTGATCGTTATTTTTTCAATTGCAAATGATTCCAATAAAAATCCCGATATAAATTCTCCATTGATAATGAATAATATTTTAAACCTATTTGAATTTCATTTTGTCTAAATTGTATAATATGTGTATTATATGAACTACATTAATTTTACTATTTGGTAAGAACTAATAAATTGCATAGCTCACATAGTGCTGAGTGAAATGAGAACTAATGATATTATTCCCATTTCCCTGCTGTCTGCATCAAGAAGCCTCTAACACGGTTACATCAAGCCACTATTTATATTTGCTTGGGACAAGACATCGACAGGCATGCACAAGTCAGCCGACCGAACAATAAAATACCGTCAGCTGGGAAGGACAGGAGACCTAGAATTGGATTATCGGTATTCATTTGTTCGATTCGTCCCATTGTCAGGCGGTAATGAGATTCTTATCAGGGGTCTGCGGTGTCTTTGCTTTGGCATCAGATTGTGAGCTGATGTGTCCTATGCCCAGCCTGCGTGTATTGGCAAGGTTTGAATACTGGTACCGACAGGGAATTTCTGCCTTTCACTACGGGGATAGAGGTGCTATTCAATTGGGTGCTTTGAACTTAATCATATAGGTAAGAATACCACATGAAATGTAAAACGGCCAAATTTGAGAAAATTGAATAATATTTGAATTCAGTAACTATTGGAAAATAATTTTAAAAAAATACTTGAATTTTTAAGCAATTTTGGAAATTTTAGTCTTTCGTTTCGTTATTTTATATACGGGAATCTGACCACGAAATTTGGTAAAAAAAGATATATTTGATTTAAAGAAAATCACTATATGTTTTTGATCATAAGCGAAGAAAACGATATAATGTCTATAAAATATAATATATGGTATAATGTCAAATCGTATAATATATATCAAATGGTATAATGCCGCATCAAATTATATATATGTGATATAAAATCAAATTATATATATGTGATATAATATCAAATTATATATATGTGATATAATATCAAATTATATATATGTGATATAATATCAAATTATATAACGTTTGTTTATAGACTTATGAACACTTGTTCTGCAAGAGAAAAAATCATAATCATAATATATTATTATATGAATATGACCAGAACGAATACAAATTTTCTGCTCTTCGATCACCAATCCCAGTAAATACTTAAAAGCCCAACATTATGTATGATGGGTGCTCGTCACAGATCTAATCAGCAGCATTGACAAAAGAGACTGTCTAGACACATTTTAACTCTTCATTGATCGCAAATTTTCAATCACAAATAAATCCAATATATACCCGAAGTACAAATTATAATTTCTGTGCATAATATTTTAAAACTATTTGACTTTTTTTTTTTGTCTAAATTTTATAATATGTATATAATATGATAAAAATTGATTTTACTATTTATTAGGAATTTATAAGTTACATAGTACACGTATTGTCAAGTGAAATAAGAACTAATAATATTATTCTCATTCCCCTGCTGTCCGCAGCAGCAAGAAGCCTCTAACACGGTTATGTCGAGCCCCTATTTCTGTTTGCTCTGGACAAGACATGGACAGGCATGCACAAGTCAGCAGACCGAACAATAAAATGTCGTCAGCTGGGACGGACAGGGAGACCTAGAATCGGATTATCGGTATTCATTTGTTCGATTCGTCCCTTTGTCAGGCGGTAATGAGATTCTTATCAGGGGTATGCGGTGTCTTTGCTCTGGGATGAGAATGGGAGCTGTTGTTCCCTATGCCCAGCCTGCATGTGTTGACAAGGTTTGAATACTGGTCTAGACAGGGAATTCTGCCTTTCACTACGAGAATAGAGGTGCTATTCAATTGGATGAATTTGATTAATTGGGTGATTTGAACTTAATATTATAGCTAAGATTTCTCAGTTGTCCTCATTTGAGGAAATTGAACAATATTTGAAATTTTAGTTTATTCTTTCGTTATTTTATATGCAGGAATTAAATCACGAAATTTGAGGAGATAAATGAAGTAATCAGTTAGTAATAAAGAAAATTATACGATTTTTGTCATAAACGACCAGAATGTTGTTTCCTATGGCCAGCATGTACGTATTGACAAGGTTTGAATACTGGTATATAAGAAAGCTAGCTATATAAGAAACACAACATTTTATATGATGCATGATCATCGCTGTTCTAATCTTGACAAAAGGGTATTAACAAATTTTAACTATCCATTTATCCATTGATAATATCTTAAACCTATTTGATTTTTTTTTTGTTTAAATCGTTTAATATGTGTTTCTAGAGTTACCAACAATTGCTTTGCTAGAAAAAAAAATCAAAATTATAAAATTTTATTACATAAATAAAATACTAAAAATAGTCAAACATGTGATATAATGAGAAATAAAATGTCAAATTGTATGATATGTATCAAATCATATACAATATGTCCGACAATAGACAATCAAATAATGCAGTTATATAACTATATCTATCTGTTTACATGCTAACAAGGTACATGCTAACCTGTTAGATTCAAATGAAAATGTATTTTTAGAAAAATTATAGATCTGTGTCAATGTTATGTCTAAAAAAGATTTTGCAATTTTTTGCAAGATTTTGCAATTATTTGCAGAATTTTGCAAAAGATTTTTTTTCCTTTTGTGCAGAGCATAAAAAGGGAATTAATATACTATAAGAATTTGAAAGAAATATATTTTCGTTGTACAATCAGCAAAAAAAAAAATAAGTATATGTCTTAAAATTGGTATCGATTAATTGTACTTGTTCATGTGAAATGTAATAGAAGAAAAATAGGTTTATTTAGAAACGAACGTTTAATGAGAACTTTTTTAATACTTTTATTAATTTTGAGTGAGGTGAATTCATTCATATATCACTTTGAATATTTCATGTATTTAATACGTAAAAATCTACTCAAAATTTAGCATAATTTTATATATACAAATATTGTACGTAATTTTAAAATCTGATACTGGTTTCACTTTACCTCATAAGCAAAGTTAAATAGGGGAATCAAGTCCATATTATTCTACAAATATTTGAAACGAAACTAGTGCATTTAATTTTAAGAAAACAAGTAGTAATTACCTAATTTTATTGAAATAACTTCAATTTCGAGACACATCGTATGTATAATTTAAAAAAAAAAAGCATGTTTCTCTGACTAAAATTACTTAGAAGAAGAAATAAGGGCCAAGTAAATTATAATTCATTTCATTACCTATACTTCAATATTTTACTTTAAAAAGATTTCTGTTTGTTAAAAGTATTTTAAAAAGACCTTTAAATGAAATAAAACTGTATCTGTCTAAATTCAAAAAGCACAATCTAAATTAAAAATTAAAGTTTTTCCCTTGAAACAATAATAATTTTCAAAATAATGATGATTGTTGATTCCAAATAAATTATGCTTAGAAACAATATACTTTTATTAAACAAGAAATTATAATTTTTTTGTAATGACTTTCTTACTCTAGAAATTGGTTAGAATTTCCTTTACTGCACCTAAGACTTTTATATTTACAATGTTCAATAAAAAAAAATGTGAGAAGATAGATTTTTCATTTAAATTTTCTTGTTTTTCTCTGTCTGCAAAACACATTATTGAACC